>NC_061170.1:28991858-29081162 GCF_022113875.1 Hydra vulgaris | reverse complement strand
GTACGTAATTTTAAGGATTTGTACCTAAATAGTACGTTCATTGAATGTACAATGTACGTACAAAACCCGTACGTCCAAAACTGAACCTTCAAATAATATGTGCTTAAATAGCAACTATACTAAATATTTTTTTATTAGATAAGCCGTATACTAAATAAAATTTGTCGTTATTATCAACTATAATCATAGTTTTGGTAATATTTCAAAAGCGTGGCTTAAAGTTAATATACAGTATGTATATGTTTTAAAAATGGCGTCAAATGTAAGAAAATGGAAAAGAATTAATAGAAAAGTAAAGACTCTTTTAGATTCATCTAGTGAAGATGAAACAATTGTAAAAGAAAATGATGTTGTTGATTTTGCAATTAATGATAACGATGAAACGTCGGAATCTTTAACATTTTTATCTGATGAATACTTCACCGATGATTATTATCCTAATACCAGTAGTGAATCTGAAGGTGAAATTCCAGATCTTTACAGTAGTAGTGATTATGATGATGAGGTTGAAATTCCACTATTAAATAAAAAACTGGCACAATGTGCAGTTAGAAATCGTTGGACTCGTTTTTCTGTTAACGAACTTTTATCTATCCTTCGCGAAAATGATTCTTCTCTTCCTAAAGATGCACAAACTCTCTTAAAAACTCCAAGAAAAATAAAAACAGAAAGAAAATGTGGCGGTGACTATGCGTATTATGGAATATGTAAAGGAATCGAAAGTGTCCTCAGTAAAAAAAAATTTGACGATAATATCATCAAACTATCAATAAATATAGACGGAATTCCACTTTTTAAATCATCAAGTGTGTGCATGTGGCCAATACTTGCATGTTTTGATAATTCTGACATTTTTATCATTGCTATCTTTTGTGGAGATCATAAACCCGACAATGTTAATGACTATTTATTAGATTTTGTCAATGAATGGATTTATTTAAGACAGAATGGCATTTTGTTTAATGGACGCCACCTAAGCATAGAGATTCAGTCGTTCATTTGTGATGCACCATCTAGGGCCTTTCTAAAGTGCATAAAAAATCATACAGGTTATGATTCCTGTGAAAGGTGTACTATCCAAGGAACACACGAAGGAAGAGTTGTTTTTAATCATGAAAGAATCTTTCAATTAAGAGATAACAATAATTTTGAACAGTTTGGCTACTGTGATGGTCATCAGCATGATAGGTCTCCTTTAATTGGAATTGGTATTGATTGTATTTACTCTTTTACACTAGACTACATGCATCTAGTATGCTTAGGCGTAATGCGCCGTATGTTAAATTATCTGAAAAAAGGTCCTGGTGGAAAAATATCTGCTGCTCAAATTTCAGAGATATCTCAAGTATTGACTTCTTTTACTGGATGTATGCCTAGTGAGTTTGCACGACAACCTCGAAGTTTAAAGGAATTAGATAGGTGGAAAGCAACCGAGTTCAGACAATTTTTGTTATATACTGGCTCGGTTGCATTAAGAGGTATTGTCTCAAAGGAGTTGTATGAACATTTTTTAACCCTAAGTCTTGCCATGACCATATTGTTACAAGATGATGATAGTGTACGTGTTCCGTATTTAGATTATGCATGTAATTTATTAAAGTATTTTGTGCATCAAGCCAAGTATATATATATTAACACATTCACAGTTTACAATGTCCATAACCTTTTGCACCTAGTTGATGATTGTCGAACTAATTCATGTTCTCTTAACAGAATATCCTGCTTTCCTTTTGAAAACTTTCTTCAAAGAATAAAAAAGAGTATACGTAATTCATCTAATCCAATCTCACAAGTTTCAAAACGGCAACATGAGTATCAAAATTTTTTAGGAGGGTTACCTAAGAAAAATTTAGAAAGTAAAATCTCTGCTAACAGAAAAGATAGGTGTTTTTTGCTTCTCAACTCTTCTATTGCATTTGTTAAAGCTAATAATAGTGATGGTACATTTCAATGTAATGTTATCGGTTCTATGTATTTAGAAAATGTATTTGACTCTCCAGCTCCATCTATGAAATTTGGTATTTTATTATTTCGAACTATAAATTTTAATAAGGTTGTGGAGAAAACTCTGAGAATTGCTGATTTTCAAAGGAAGTGTGTTTGTTTGGAAGAAAAAAGAGGCTTATCAATATTTCCATTACTGCATAATGATGAGAAATCGAAACAATAATTTTTCTGAGAGTTTTTTTTGCTGCATTTATTTTCCACACTTTTTATTGTTTATATATACATATATTATAATTTAAAAAAAAATTATTTAAAAATTTAATGTTGCTTTGAGTATAGCATATTCATCATTTATATAATTGATAAAAAGAAAAATTGAGCCTAATACTAATTATTCCAGTGTTACAGATAGGTTGATAGGGTTTTTGTATGTATATATATTAGCTTCCTTAATAAATAGTTAACACTCAAGGGGTTTTTATGTTTCATATGCTTAATTAATGTCCAACTTTTAATACTTTAAATACAAGGTATTTGAAAATCTTGTGCAAAGTATTTAAACTGTGTTTATTTAAATTAATTATTTATTTAACTGTGTTATTGTATTTAAACAATTACAATTTTATAAAATTATATTTCAATTCGTGATCATTTTTTAATTCTATATCAATAAAATTTAAATTTTTATTTTCATTGCATATGTAAGGAAGCACTTTGTTGAGGGTATTTAAATATATTCACACAAATATATATATTATAACTTATTGCTACTTTTAATATATATTTTGAACTTTAGTTATTATTGCTTTAAAGTTAAAATGTCTTGGTGCCGAGCAGTATGGTTGGAGGGATCAACAGAAGAAGAGCTGACAATCCCGTCAGTTTGGATTGAAGGAGCAGTAAATGAAAAACAGTTTGTGAGGTGGCCCAATGGTATCAATGTTTTAAAAGCATGTAAACAGCAGGCAATACCACATAATGATTGGTTTTCCTTTCCACTCCTTAAGGAAAAATGTCGTCATAGTAAGTATTTAAATACTATTTTACTAATTAACTGATTGGCAGTTTTAAGTAGTAACTGTTTGTAAAAGGCTTAGACGTTTACTTTAATTATTTATTAATAATTACACATGCAGTATTAAAATATTTAGATGATAAAACAGTGTGTGAAGGATTTGACTTCACTAGTGACGATTCAGAAGCGTATTCTAATAAGCAAATAGACAAATCTTGTGATTTGACCTTGAAAATGAGAAAGGAATTAAATATAGAACAATACATAAAATACGTATGTTTTTTGCTATTGTTTTTTTATTGATTTAACAAACTTTCACTAATTGTGTTTTGTGTTAAAAAATTTCATTGTATGATAAGTGCCATGGGCAATATATATATCATATATAATATATATTTTTTATTTCAATAATAATATCATATACAATATATAACTTGAAAAAGAGGACATGTTCCCTTTTTCAAGTTAGAGATTCATATATATTATATATATATATATACTAAAGATAAATTTTATTTTAGCTGTATGTCCTGAAGAGCCCATGTTTGTTAGAGCTAGATCGCGATCCCCTTACGATGTATCTTCACATTGTTCTGCTTTGCCAAATCCTGGTTGTCCCCCTCTTGCTATAACAGAGCCACGTTCTAAGCAAGCAGTTTCAAAATCATTTGGTTTCAAAACTTCAAAGAGTTCAGCAATAATATCTTCTGGTTCCAAAACTTCTTCTATCTTTTCAGCGTCTGCTGTTAAGTCCTGTCAATCACAATTTGTATCATCTGTAGTAAAATCTACAGATAATACATATTCTAAAATCCCTGTAAGTAAGTTCCTACAAATGACTTCAAGTTCAGTAAACCTACCATCTTCCTCCAAACAAGTTACAATGCCACCAGTAAAAGCAACTCAATTTACTAAAACCTCGATATCTAAATTTCCTCTTCCTGAAGCTAGTAAATTTATTTATTGTTAATTTTTTATTGTTTTGTTTTTACTATAAAGTGTAGCAAGTTTTACTAAGAATTTTTTTATATACATAAAAAATGAAAATTAAAACTAATTTACAAATTCAGTCTGGTATTTTCCCATTTTACATTATAATATTGCTCATGTATGTTTTGTAAATAATTAATACACCTTCCAAATTTTTAGAATTTCAATATAAAGTAATTCATTTGCTCACTCAAATTCTTGAGGAGCAGTGCAAGATATCGACACAGGAACCTGAACATTCTTCATATCATGTGCAGAAGTTCGATAATTTAGAGGAGTTTCAGGTTTTTGATGATGAACTTTCTGATGTTGCAAAATGTCTACTTTTAGTAAGTAAAACATGTGTTAATACACTTTTTTGCATAACCAACGGTTAACTTATGAGGTTCTTTTTGTTGTTAAATTTATATCCATGTTTACAACCTTGCAGGCCATACACTTGTATATATAGATATATGAGTATATAGATAGATATAGAGAGATATATTGATATAACATTATTTTGATTTTAGAAAAGACAGTTAACAATGGTTGGTGGAAATTCGTGTCATGCAAATGTCAAAGCCATACTTTCTAAGTAAGTTTGTTAGAGAAGAATAATACTGGTAAACTGACATACTGAAATTCTGTTGAACATTTCAGTAAAGTCAAATTTGTTTCAAAACAAAGTTATTTTTTTATTTTAGACTCATGACAAACAAGTTGATGGCATGTTACAACATGAATGGAAAAAATAAAAAATCATTCATAAAAACAAAAGTATTCAGAGTCATTGTGGGTAGGTTGTTTTCTACTAAAACATTTTTTTAAGGAATGAGTTTATTTAATTGAAATGAAACGTTCATAGTTTTATTGGTATAAATTATATTATAAATATATTGGTATAAATTGTAACTAAATAAATGGATCTAATTTAGTATAAAGTAAAAAAGCATTGTTTTGTCAGGTTAAATGGTGAAGCAACCTATTAGCTCCTTGTTAGTAGACAATGCTATATATTTAAAGTTAATGAATAATTTGTAAAAAGCCTAATTTGCTTAAAAATCGAACATCATCAATTAAAAATATTTAATATTTAAATTTTTGTTATTTTAGAAAGCATGCCAAAGTATAAATTAAATGAATTGCACCAAGCTATTGGCAACGTTCTAAAACGTGCTCCCGACAGAAAAGATGGTGGTGGGCGTGACTGTAGAGCGGAAGATGAACAAGATTTTTATAACAATAAATCTCAATGATCTTTAATGAGTCGTTTTTATTTTAAACTAAATCTAAGTATTTTAAAGTAATTTTTAAGTATTTTTTATAGTGTCTAAGTATTTAGAAAAGGAAAGTTTAAAAATACATTTTTGAATAAGTCTTAGTTCAGAATAGGCTTGTAATTAGGTATTTCTAAGTATAAATTATACCTTCAATTTCTAATTTAAATTCTTAAGTCTAAATTAGACATAAAGTGTACGTCCAAATTTGTACGTACATTGTACGTTTAAATTTGGACGTACATCAGTATTTCCATCCTGAACCAAATCTGAACCGAAATTGAACGTTTGAATTTGGACGTACATTGTACGTTCAAATTTGGACGTACATTGTACGTTCAAATTTGGACGTACATTGAACGTTCAAATCGGACGTACATCAGTATTTCCATCCTGAACCGATTCTGGACTAAAATTGTACGTTCCGTCCGGACGTCTTTTGTACGTACAATGAACGTACCCGTGCCCGCTGGGATAATTGTTTTTTACTCATTGTGTGTCAACACTGGATACAAGTCACCCACAAAAAATTTATAGTTCTACTAAAATAAATAGCGCCGTTAGGCTGCACTAAATATTTTGAACACAAAAAGTAATTTTTTGGGGGTTTACTTATTTGTTTTTAAGATAAAGTGTGTTTTATTATTTGATAAAAGATATATGCCTCGTTGTTATATATATATTTGCCTTTCATTTACACAAAAAATATTAGATTAAAGTTTCGGTAAAAAATGTTTAATTTGAGTTTATTTTTATAAACATACAATTTGTTGAAAGAGCCGACATTTTATGCTATGAATGAGCTATTTAGTTTTTTTTTAAACTAATTAATTGTTTCGCGCTTTAACGACTTCATATATTTTTCGTAACGCTTCAATGAGCTTATTCTATCTAAATATGTTGTTTTAATGACTTTTCCTCAAGTTGTAAAACATAGCTCCGTTAGAATTTAAAATAATATTTAATAAAAATTTTAAGTCAAAGTTCTGAAAAAGTCATATTTTTTTTTTTAAAGTATAAATAATTTTTTTAAACTTTTTTTGTATTGTTTGAATCATTTTATTTTACTATTATGTATTTATTATATTATTATGTATATTTATTATGTTATTTCCTTATTCTCATTTCATATTTTTTATCATTAAGAGAAAAACATGTCATCAACTACTAATAAGCGACAAAGGCCCGCAACTTCAGCAATATAAATGGCTGTAAGGGAAGTGAATGCTGGCAACCAGTCCATCAATAAAACAGCGTTGGTGTTTGGAATATCGAGAGCCTATTTAGCAAAAGTGATTAAAAAGGTTGGCAATACTGAGGATTAGTTTGTGCATTGCCCAAATATAGGTAACAGGCGCATTTTTTCTAAACATCAAGAGGATTTATTAGTTTCGTATCTTAAAACTGCATCTAAAATGTGTCACGGTTTGACAAAAAAACAAACAAGGGAACTAGCTTTTCAGTATGCAGAGGTGAATAATATTTGTCCTGAAAGATGGAAGGGTGATAAAATAGCATCTGTGGAATGGCTTCGTGGCTTTATGATGAGGCACAAAGATTTGTCAGTCAGGAAACCTGAAAGCACATCTTTGTCCAGAGCAACAAGTTTCAACACAAATGTTAACACGTTCTTTGAAAAGCTAACCAGCATTTACAAAAAGTATAGATTTCCATCACACATGATTTTTAATACGGATGAAACAGGATGCAGTACTGTTTCAGCTCCTCCAAAGATTATAGCTGCAAAGGGATCAAAACAAGTAGGGCAGGTTACATCAGCAGAACGAGGTACACTTGTGACTACTCTTTTTTTTGTTAATGCTGGAGGTGGTACTATACCTCCCGTGTTTATTTTTCCTCGAGTAAATTATAAGGATCACATGTTGAATAATGGGCCTTCTAGAGCATTGGGTTTATCACATGTTTCAGGATGGATGACTGAAAATAATTTCGTTAAAGCAATGGAACATTTAGAAAGCCATGTAAAACCAAGTGAAAATAATCCTGCTTTATTAATATTAGATAATCATATCTCCCATGTTAATCTTCGTGTGAATTTGCTAGACAACATTTTGTAAAAATTATAACTTTTCCACCACATTGCAGCCATAGGTTACAGCCTTTAGATGTTACAGTTTATGGCCCATTTAAAACAAGATACAGAATAGCTATGAATGATTGGATGCTATCAAATCCTGGAAAAACAGTAAGCATTTATCAGGTTGCGCAGTTAGTTAAAGATGCTTTTTTAGCCGCTTTCAGCATGAAAAATATTACAAATGGATTTATCAAGACTGGCATTTACCCTTTAAATTCCAACAACTTTTCTGACGATGATTTCCTTACATCTTTCATAACTAGTAGACCTGAGCCAGTTCTTTTAGATGATGCTACTCCACAAAACTTGATATCCTCAACACAACTCAGCACTGCCCATATTGATACTTACATACTTGATTTTGATGTCCATACAGATGTTCCTCGAAACTCAAATGTTAAACCCACAAAAACAGATAGTTTGGCTAAAATAATAACATTGTCAGAATCTTTAATACAACCATCAATATCACAGCAACAAGTTGTTAGTCCTGAAATTGTAAGGCCTCATTTAAAATCAGGACCTAGAAAGAATTTAAAATCTAAGGATCGTAAAATGGCCTCTGCTATAATCACAGACACTCCTGAGAAAAATAAAATTGAGGGGAAAGAAACAAAAAAAACATCCTAAAAAAAGTGTTATTAAGAAGTTTAAAACAAAAAAATATAGAAAAAAAAAGTATGATTCCATTGATTCTAGTGGTACCATATCATTGCACAATGATGCAAGCTCCAATGATAAAATAGATTTATCAGAAATAAAAAAACAGAATGTTTGTAAAGGGGATGATAAAAATCATTGTATTACATGTAATGGACAATATGGTAAGACCAACGAAGAATGGTACCAGTGTAAGGTATGTGAAGGATGGGCACATGAATCTTGTGGCTTCAAAGGTGTGATAAACTTCTTCTGCCAAAAATGTTTCTGATGTTTTTGTAGTTTTTGATTTTGTAGTTTTTGATTTTGAATAATTTGGAAAACTATTATTAAAGCTGTTTTATTATTTGTTTTATCATTGATTATCATAGAGCTATAAAACTTTAAGTACAATCTGATTTTTAGAAGTCTATTTAACAGTTCAATATTTAAAAAAGACTTGATAGTGTTCAAAAAAAAGTTACGGCTTATTCATGGCACAGTGGTGGCTCTTTCATTGACACAATGTTATGAAAGAGCCGTTTTCCATCTTTTTTTAAAATAGGTTTATGACAGGTTTTTAGCATTTTTATCCAATTTATTTTAATTCTATAATATTACCCAATAAAGTAACTATTTAAAAAAAAAAAAAAATTAACCCTAATTGACTTTTTTTTATTCCTTTTTAAAACTGGCTCTTTCATACACACTCTCCCCTATCTGTTTACTAACTATTAATATTATTTTAAAATACAATAAAGTCTATAAAATTAAAAAAAAAAATCAAACTTAAGAAAAATAGGAAGTGATGAAAGAATAGGTTACACATTATATATTAAAAGTAATAGCTAAACAAAAAATTAGATTTAGGCAAGGTTAATCTGTTTGTTCATATCAGGTTTTAACCATGCTATGAACATGCTTTCTTTAAGTTTTAACTAAAACTTATTAAATGCCAAATCTAATTGGAAAAACGCTATCATTTGATTATACGGAACAATTGATTGATCATAATAATAGATTATTATTCTATTCTATTCTATTTATGATCATAATAATAAATATACCTAACATTATAAGAGCGACCTTTTGTCGCTCTTATAATGTTTAGCTATCTGTGTCTTGAGATAGGGAATAGTCTTGCCTACATAACTGTAACTATGTGCTGCACATACTATTTTGTAGACCACGCATAATTTTGATCTCAAGATGGATGGAATCTTTAGAAAAAAATAATTTTAACGGGTATACACTAATCGACATATATTGCGGTTTATTACAACATATTGCAATATTATTGCGCGTTCAATTTAAATTGCTATATATTACTCAATTAATTGTCCAATAAAATATCAATAAAATTATACAAATGTAATGTGTTTGTAAATGTAATTTAGATGCATTTAAATATAAATAATTCTGATGCTTATCTAATTGCCTGTGTCATTTTTTTGTTTTACATAAATTTAATGGGTTTATAAGCAGTAGCAAGATTGTTGTTAAAATATTACAATATAATTGCAATATAATTGCAATATAATTGTAATATTATTGCAATATTATTGCAACTAATATTAGGTAATCGATTTTATGATTGTAACTGAAGTTACAAGCATGCTTTCATTGGACTTTATACTGCAGTGTAAGTGCGGCCAGGCAGGTTTCTTCGGCGCACGTTAGACATGGCTTGCATGAGCCCAGCAAACCTGTCTGGCCACACAAGATACCCGTGCAAAAATAACAGTTATTTATAAGTAAAGACTCATAAAATTTTATTAATGGTGAATATATGTGCAATGAAACGAAATTTTTTTAATAGAAAGTACGAGAGAAGAACTTTACATTTTACGGCTGAGTCTACTTCTTCTGAAGAGGAAATTACTAATAGTAGTTCTCAGTCCGACTGTAGCAATACAGATGATAATGTTAATGATGGTAGTTTTACCCAAGAGACAGAAGAAATTGTATCTATAGTATCTGAGGAAGAAAATCAAATTCTAGTGTCTGAGGAAGAATCGAGTGCTTCCATGTTTCAGTTCTTTAGTTCTAATCCATTTGAATGTTCTTTATTGGATTCAATTGTTAACAAAAAGTTTATGTTTTTAACCTTGTTGTATTTAATGATTAGCAATTCATTTACTGAAATCGCATTTGATAGATTTTTGAAGACTTTGCTGGTATGTTAGATGTAGTTTAAATTGTGCAATGTACTTGTAAATGAATATTGTGAAGCTAATAAAATTATCAATCAACTTAGTCCTTAGCAATAAATGTTGATCTGGCTATTTATCTCTGGCTGCTACCAGAAATGGTGCACATTGCCAATAATTCGTAAAAAAAGTCTGATAAAGTAATGCAGAACGTTCCTAATTATAAAACATTTTACTTGTGAAAATTTTGTCCGACTTTTTTTACAAATTATATATTAAATAATATTTTACAATTATATATTATATATTTTATATCTATAGTTTTTACAAATTATTTTTTTTACAAATTATTAAATTATAAAAATAATGAAGTATGTCATATTTTTATTTCAACTTGAGGCTGGGGTCTGGCCCAGGCTTAGTTTGGTTGATAAAGCTTGAAAAAATATATTTTTAATTTTTAAATTTTTTTAATAGATTTTTCGCTGTATAAATGACATGCCGTCATCTCATAAAATGATTCGTAGATTTGTTACTAAAAATATATTCTCCCATACTGAACCAACGCATAAATATTATTGTCATAATTGCTGCACAGCTTTAGTTGACACGTGTAAAATAAATACTCATTGTTCATCCCATATCTTTATATTAATTTATCATTAGCCAAATGAAACTTGTTTTATTTCTGAATTTGGATGCAATTAAATCATATCAATTGGAAATTATGTCAGGTAAAAGAAAGAGTGATTTTATTTCTAGACCAAATTTTGTTGAAAATATGAAGTCTGCAAATGTTTTACATATTCATTTATTGATGTCAACAGATGGTGGAGAACCATACACAAAAAAAAAGATTACAATGTGGCCATTTCATGCTATTATTTTAGATTTACCATCTTATAAACGATTCCTATTTGAAAACACACTACTTCTTGGTTTATGGTTCTCATTATTAAAACCTAATTGGAATGCTTATTTAAAGGTAATTAAATTATTGATTGTTATTTTTTATTTTAAAAGTAGTTGTCAATGGAATTACCTATAGTAGTAGAATTCACTGTTCCAGCCGTGACAAGAATAAATTGGGCAACGTTACTATATTACTAACTTTTTTTAGGAGTACATCAATGGAAAACTGTTTGAAACACCCCTTGAAATTAACAATATCCAAGTAGTTATTCATATTGTTGGTTTTGTTTTCGATTTGCCTGCAGTGGCTTCAATCATCAATCATAAGCAGTATAATGGTGAATTTGGATGTCACTATTGCGAACATCCTGATAGAACAATTGAAAGAAAACATGGTTCCGCTAGAATTTATTCACATTCAGATACAAATTATAATCTTAAAACATCTGAAATGTATGCCATATATGCTAGATTAGCCGAAAAATCAAAAGTATCTATATTTGGAATTAAAGGCTCAAACATCTTTAGTGACATTTCATTTATTAAAGTGCCAGATATGATACTTATTGATGTGTTACATTTGTTTTACGAAAATTGCTCAAAAAAGCTTTTAGTTTGTTTATTTTCTGTTACCAATAAACACGAATCATTTTTTATTGGTAGTGCAAAATTAAATGCTATGGAAATCTTACTTGCTGATCAAAAAATGCCACATAACATGCCCAAGCCATTAACTATTAAATCATTCACACATTGGAAAGGCCATGACTTTAAAAACTTTATTTTATACTTAGCAGTTCCATATTTTTTACCATATTTGAATCCTGACTGCATGATGATGATTTATTCTCTAGTAATTAGTATGCGTTTGTGTAGCAGTGAAATATGTTTAGATAAGGTGTTGCTTATTAGTCAGCTGTTTAACTTTTATCAAAAATCATTGTCTGAGTTGCTTCCTTTATATATGGTCATGTTAGCGATATTATTAAAATGCATGGAAGTGTTACAAATTACTCAATGTTTTGTTTTGAAGCTCGGCTAAGTAATTATAAAAAAATGATGAAGGGAACACATGGTCATCCACAACAGATTGTACAAAAATTTCTTGACTTCAAAACAGCTTCTTGTTTTTTGCAAACAACAGATCATCCTAAAAAAGTTGAAGTTTGTAAAGCATTAAATATTGGCATTATTGAACAAGAAGAATTGCAGTTGTTAAATACGGGCAGTGACTTGGTAATAATTACAAATAACCCCTCTTTGTGACCAGTTGTTTTGAGTCAAAAAGATCAAGATGTAATTATTTAAAAAAAAACACAGGACGAATGCAGTTTTCAAAAGTAGGTAATTGTCCCTTCTTTGTTGGCATAGAGGAGCGAGGGATCAACTGAGGAAACTCATGTATTGTGTGAAGCAGCATCAATCCAGCCATTACACTAAATTTCTACATGGATTGGAAAAAGCCATACATTCGTTTTACAAGCTTCACTGGTATATATTTAGAGTTCCAAAAGTGAATAAATTCTGAGAGAGCTAATTGACGAACAATTCTTTGTTGAATTTTAAATGTGACTGTTTTCCTGGCTTCTAGGAATTTAACTTTTCTAGATTATTATAAGGTTTTTCAATATCAACTTTATTTATTAATTATTTATATAATTGTTGTAATAATTTAGTTAAGTTGTTATACACAACTATGTTTGCAGGTGAAAAAACACATGTGAATGGTGGGGAAAATGGAAATTTTCAGGTGCTTACAAGGGAGCTCAAGTCTTAATAAGGCAAAATTATTCACAAATTTATTAAACTCTGTTCGTTCCCGGTAGCGCTTACAGTCTGAATTTGGCTGGTGTATACGCAATTGAATCAGTCATCGAGATCAAAGTAATCTTTAAAAATTTTGAACCTTGGTACTTATTTTTTAGTATAAGTCTTACTCAATGGAAAATTCTCACTGAAGCAACTGGGATTTCATTTAATAGACTTTCTATAACAGGGTGAAGCTCTCTTGTTGACTTGATCAAGCTCTTGTTGACTTGATCAATCACTGGTCAAAATGTTTGACCAGTGAGTAGCTCAGTCAAACAAGAGACTTATAAATTAATTATCATCATTTCAATTTGTATTGCTAGTTACAATTCGATGCAAAAACTTTAATACTGTTAACGTAAGTTAATTTCTACAATCTGCAGCCATTACTATTGATGACGAGCTACGTTTGATTGGACAGCTGCTGGAAAATCTAATAAGAATTAGGGGCTCTTGGTTGCAAATTTTATAAAAGGCTGTAGTAGTAGCTGAACCGCTAGGAACTGAAGCTGAACTTGCTACCAAAGGAAAGCGTAAGCTAAGGCACTTTCAAGATGAGGCATCAAACACAGTTCATTTCCTTTTCAGCCGAACAAAAGAACTTAAAGTGAACGTTTTTAATGTTAATTTAGATAGTTTGATCAAGCAGATTGATTCAATATTTGAGACGAGAAGGATGGTTGGCAATATGTTTTCATTCGTCTGTTTGGATAATAATAATCTTTCTGTTTAAAAGAAAGTATTAAAACCTGCACTGTTTTATCTAAGAGATATGAACAAACAGATTCTCATCAAAGAAGTTTGTCTTTAAAAAATGCTTGCAAAACAATTTTCAAGGAAGAAAATTCAATGCAGCTACTTGATCTAATTTTTTAGAAGCTTTTTTTTTTAGAAGCTTGAACGCCTTTTTTTATACATTAGTATAATTTTCCGGATTTTTAACACTTTTTCTAAGTCAGTTGCTGAGAGTGAACAACCGTTTAGTAAACTAAAAACTATAAAAAACTCTCTCCGTTTGACCATGGGTTACGATTACGTTACGGATACTTGATTATTTTGATTAAAGAAGATTTTGGCTAAAAAGGTTAGCTGCAACAATGTCATCAATATTTAGGCGGCCATAAAAGCTCAAAATCTTTATTTTTAAACGCCTTATTTACTTTTCCTGAAGGTTTTGTTGATTGGTTTTTAAGTTTTAAAACTAATGTTTTGATTCATGTCAGTTTTGATTAATAAACCGTTTCTCAATCCAGAGAATTAATTTTTAACGCAAAAATACAATGTGCTGTATCAAAAACAAATAACTGTCCACGTCCACAAAACTTTTAAACACTTGATGACTAAAAAATGAGACAAAATTTAAATCAATTTATTGTATCTATTAATAATCATGCAATTGAAATAAAATAGTATATTTATGGTGAATTTAATACTTTATTAAAGTTATATTATATTTTAAAAATATTAATTAAAATGGCTCCGTATAAAATAATTTTACAAGAAAACCTAAGAAAACGAATTTGCCAATTTAAAAATTCGCATCTGGAAAAACCAAAAATGTTCGCAGTAAAACACTTTCTAGATGAAGGAGCATCGAAAGCGACCATATATCGTGCTCTAGAACGTGTAGACAGCAATTTAGGCTATCGACAAAAAAAAGGAAGCGGTCCAAAGGTAAAAAAAATGAACGAAAAGCACATAGACCAATTGAAAAAGGCATTCGATCATCATAACGGTGTTTCGCAATCGAAGATTCGATTGTGACTAATTGTATATATCTAAAATTCTTAAAAACAAGACGAATATTAGATATGACAATAAAAAAAAGATTCCACATTGAAGCGAAAGCCAACTAGCTCGAATCAAACCTTTGTGTCGGCATATATATCGCAACTTTAGAAATTTTGATTTTGTCTTGGATGACGAATCATACTTCACATATGAAAGTACAACATTGAATAGAGCAGCCGTGGCGCAGTGGTTAGAGTTCTGGATCAGAACCCAGAGACCCGAGGTTCGACGTCAGCTCTAGCCCAACAAGCGACATTGGTACGGAAGGAGGCGTGAACTTCCTGTTAAATGCTTTTCCCCGGTGCTCTGTGATAAGATCGTAAGGACTTCTGGGAGTCTAATTTATCTAATTTTTTAGTCATCAGGTGTAACATATACATATTTATTTATACATAATTTTTTACAATATTGTAAAAAAATTGTCAAGTAATTTTTGTGTAGTTATATTCAAAATTGTGTTGCATAAAATATGTTGAAAGTATTGTTTTTCACTTTTGAATTTTTTTTTTAATTTAGCATTTCATAGCATACTATGCCATGTTTTTATAAAAAAAAATTGATGCCAGGCGATATATAAAATATACTGAGAACTAAGTTTCAAAAACTATAGAAGCTATTAATGATGGTGGTTTGTCATACAAAAAAGCATCAGATATTCACGGGGTGTCAGAAAATGAATAACAAAATCAAAATATAACAAGACTATGAAACTTAATCCGAAAACACCTGGAAAACCAAAAATTTTTAAAAATATACAAGAACTAGTAATTGTACAACATGTTATTGCTGTTGTTGCTTGGCGTTTTCCTTTTGATATCCTGGATTTTCGTGTTTTACGAGAGTCAATTTTAGATATCGATGGCAGAATTGTTCCTGATTTTTACAATAACTTTCCTGGAAAAGAGTGGGCTCTTTTTTTTCTCCTATTTAGTTAATTTTTTTAAAACTAATGAGTCAGAATATTAAAAAGTCTTAGGCATCGTTTACATATTCTGAAGTTAATTAATTCTTTGATAATTTGAATATTACATTAAAATAAAGTAAAAAAAAACAAATTCTTTCTTGTAATATCTTTAACAACGATAAAACCAATTTGTCCGATAATCCTGCAACCAAACGATGTATATTTAAAAGAGAGGTGAAGCATCCTGAACGTATTCAAAACAGTAGTAAGAGTGCTACATCAATTGTGTTTTGTGGTTCACCCTTAAAGTACTTAAGTTAGCTAAAGAAAATAGTATTTTGTTTGTTTGCTTAATTGCAAAATTTACCCATTTATTGCAACCACTCGATCCTGCATTTTATGGAGCACTTAAAAGGTATTGGAGAAAAATAATTGATCAGTGGAAAACCTTGTTTTCAAAAAAAGCACAGACTATTACAAAAGATAAACTTCCCTCTTTATTGAAAACTTTGTATACTTATCTATATTCATTAAATTAAGAGGTAAGCAACAGTTTAGTAGCTAGTTTTGAAAAATGTTTTATTTACCCATTAAATGCTAGTATTGTTCAAAATCGTTTGCCAGATGCTGATAAAAATATTGAAATTGTTCAAAATAATGTTAGCCTAGCCTAGTAATTAATGTACTTAAGCGATTGCGTCATGTTGATGTTGAGGATAAAAAAAAGCCTAATGAAACAAAAAAAAAAAAATTCTTGTTGACCCTGGAAAAAGCATTTCTTTCAAGGATTTTCGGACAACATTTAAGGATGTTCCACTTGTATTTTCATCTGTAAGTGAATTTGTCTAATATCTCTATACATAAAAAACAAAGTAATGCAGACTCTTTTTATGCAGGTTCTGTTAAAACATAATCATTAAGTCAAAAATAAAAGAAAAAAGAACTAGTTGGAAGTTCATTATAAAATAATAATTGCTTTAGTAAAAATAACTTTATGAAACCTAGACTATTGTTTTTATTGAATTTAAAAACAAAGCAATATAATTTAATATGTTTTGATTTTACAACAAAACGTATTTAATGTTATTCAATTCAATTCAAACGTTATTAATGTTATATAATGGGTAACTTTGAATGTTATTATGTTAACTTTTAATGTTATTAATGGGTAATTTAATGTTATTCAACTTTGAATTAAACTAATAATATACTGATTCTTTTCATTTAAATATTATTTTGAATTTTAATTATGTAAAAGTCAACCATAGCCTCTGAACATGCATTTTATTAAATTTTAGCCCCTGAACATGCATTTTATTAAATTTTAACACCTGAAATATGCATTTTATTAAATTTTATTTATTGCCAGTAATGAAGGACGGGCATATAAAAATATCTCAAAATTGTTTAAAGTAACCCCGGTTTATGGTACATGACATGCCAGCATGTCGGGGTAGTTTGCTTGCAGAGCTTCTGAACGAAAAAACCGTGGTTCGAATACTAACATCGGTAACTTTTTTTCTTAATCATTTTAGATTTTTTTAAAAAACAAAATAAAACAGTTTGGAAATTTTATAGATATTACATACATAACATATGTAAAGATATTATACACTATAAAAAACGATAGGTTTTTCAGAATATTTGAATATTTGATATTTTTAGAAAATTTAGCTTTTTTAAAAATCTAATTTATTATAAAAATTAAAATCATGTTTTTTTTCTAGCTACGGGCTTTTCTTTCTTTTTTTGTTTTTTGCTTTTATTAAGTTTCAGACCATAATTTTTTGACCATCTGCAGCTTATTAGGGCTAATTACCTAAGCACATTAAGTATCTCAATCAAGTATCTTAAGCACGTAAGTATCTCAATCATGACACATACCCAACAAATTTCTCCCGGTGCACCAGGAGCAGATGGTCTGAAAAAACTATGGTCTGAAACTAATTGCAGCTTATTAGGGCTAATTACCTAAGCACATTAATAACGTAAGTATCTCAATCATGACACATACCCAACAAATTTCTCCCGGTAATAATAAGAGTAAAAAACAAAAAAGGGAAAAAAAAGCCTGGGAAAGAAAAGCCCGTAGCTAGAAAAAAATTAAATTTTTATAATAAATTTGATTTTTAAAAAAGCTAAATATTCTAAAAATATCGAAACACCGCGGTGTTTTGATGTTTTTAGAAAATTTAGCTATTTTAAAAATCCTATTGTTCGCTAGAAAAAAAACATTAAATTTTTATTTTATAATTAAAAGTCTTTTTAGTTATATTAATTTTTTTGCTATAAATATATATGACCAGGTTGAAAAAATTTAAAGTATTTAAAAGGCGGATTTAAACCCTGGCAAAATGGCACCGATGACAGCGCACTAAACCACTGATCTATCAAATTTAGGCATGTAATTGAAAAACAAACAATTTTATAAACTCTTATACCGAATGCAGTTATATTAATTAACACTTTATCAAGACTTTTCATTTTTATTTCACATTTTAATTTGAAACTTCGATTTTAGATTTACCGCTCTCTTGACATTTTCTGGTCGCTAAAAATACGTCATCTCCTTATGAATATCATTTAGATATTAGTAAAAATGGGAAAGTTTTTGATTTAAAAGTTTTATTCTAATTATTGGTCTAATAAGTCCATTTAATAGGATGGATGCGGCTTTAATTTAAATTGTTGAACCCAAAATTTTTTGTGTATGTGACGTCGTATTACAGGCCTTGTTAAGAACTGTTTCCCTATTTGAATTTTACTTTAGTTTTTATTTTTTTACTTTTATTTTAGTTAAAATGCAGGAGCCATTTGCCACTGAAGACAGTCCGCAATTAAAAAAAGCACCAATAGGTTCATGTGCTGTCAAGTTCAACAAACAAGTTTATGGCCCCATGAATTTCTTTAAACAACAAGCAAATATTGGTAGCGGTTGTGCTGATTGTTGCATGGGTTATCAAATGCACCTAGTAACCTTGAATGAGAGTTGAAAGAAAAACAAAAGAAGGCGGATTTGCAGGTCTATCGGAAATTTTTTCTCCAAGAATTCAATATCGTTCATTGTAACAACAAGATCTTCACATTAGGACATTATGAATGATGTATGTGGATCTAAAAAGGGACTATAAACGATTTGCAAACATGGATTCTAAAAGGTACAAAAATTTTATAGCTGCCATTGTCGATGAAGCGAAAATCTCATGGATTTAGACTGGTTGTAGTGTCTAACGGTCAGACCTATACAAAGAATAAATTGACCTATACACTAATAAATTGTTTAGTTTACAACTGAATTAGGTGAAAAATGCGAAGTTGCTTTTTAAATTGCTTGATGAATTTATTGAGAAAGTTGGAGAAAAGAATTTTATCCAAGTGAAAATAGACAATGTCTCGGCTTATAAAGAAACTGAGTTAATGTTGATAGAAAAGAGATAATATTTATATGGGATACCTTGTGCGCAACTGAATCGACTTAATGTTAGAGAATATCTTTAAGTACCCCTGGTGAGGATATCTTTAAGTACCCTTGAGGATATCTTTAAGTACCCTTGGTGAACACAGAAGTGTTCACCAAGGCCAAAAAAATGATAAGCAATTGCTAAAACTCATACATGGCCATGGTACTAAGTACTAAGTACTAAGTTTTGGTTAAGAACTGCTTGCCGCGGGCTCATCATTTATAATATACTACCATTAAGAAATAAAAAAATAATAAAAAAGAGAATTTAACGAGGAGATTTTGTGACATTTTTAATTTTTTAGAGGATAATAGAGGATTTTAAAGAAGTTTTTTGAAAAAAGAGGACTTTAAAGGATTTCAGAGGAGCTGTGGACACCCTTGACCATTTTACTTACATATATTTTTAAAGAGTCGTTTGAAACCAGCAAACTACCTATGCAATTTAGTTCAGCGAATATCACTCTTCTGTACAAAAAAGGCAAAAAAACCTTAGCAGGAAACTAACGACCGGTATCATTCACCTCAATTGCATGTAAAATAATGTAAGGTATAATCAGATCTAAACTTGAAACTTTTCTATAGAAGTTCATATTAGTAGTCAAGGGACAGGTTTTGTTAAAAATAAATCATGCTCAACCAAACTACTTGAAATACTTGATTTTTTTTCAACTGCACTAGAAAATGGTAAACCTGTTAATGTTGTTTTTTTGGATTTCACCAGGCATTTGACACAATGCCGCATAAAATATTGTTGCTTAAACTAACAACTTTATAAAATATCTGGTCTGACAGTACAATGTATCAAAGCATTTTTAAAAGGAAGATAACAAAAAATTGTGATTTTTCAAAATATTAAATTGTGAAATTTAATTTCGAAATGTCATACACTTTGGCCGGAATAACAAAAAATCACCTCTTTATATCAACGAACAAAAGTTAAACATAAAAGAATCTGAAAGTAATCTTATAATAATCTTCTCAAGCAATCTGAAAATGAAAAACCACGTAATAAAATGCATAGATAACCAAATTTTGGGTCGGATTAAAATATGCTTCATTTGTTTAGATATAAGACTCCTAAGAATATATTATCTAAAAGCTCTCGACTTGAATAGTTGACTTAGTCAACTTTGTTTCGACTAGTTTAATAGTTGACTTGAATAGTCAACTTGAATAGTAGACTTGTGCAACCATGGTGCAGTGGTTAGAGCGCTTGCTTTATAAGCAGGAGATCCAGGTTCGAAAGGAGCTTTAGACATATTTCATGTCACGGTAAGAAAGGAGGCGTGAACTTCCTGGTTAAATGCACTTCCGCGTTGCTCTGTGACAAGACCATTACGACTTCTTGGGGCACCTAAATAATAGATGAAAAAAAAGTAACAGACTGATAAAAAGGAGATAACATGGAGATTTGATTCAACTTTTCAAATTTTTAAACTATGTTAATGATTTGAAAACAATCAAAAAAATTAGTATTTAACAAACTCAAACGAGACGTTACAGCTTTAAATATGTCAAAGAAATCACTAAGCAAGCGTGACGTGAAAACTTTTTATTCTAAGATCAGCCAGTTTGTGGAATAGTTTGCCTAGCAAATTGGTTAAAACACTATCAGTTAACACTTTTAAAGCAGGTCTTGATTGCTGGATGAGCAGCAATCAAGCGGATTGGCTGTCATAGTGTGTTAATACCACACTCACTGGCTCGTACCACCTTACTAATACTGATACTAAAATTTGTAAAATTGCATTCTAATCAATTTGTAAATAAAATTAGGGTGGTGTTAAGCTATTGAAGATGTTGCGAAGATTTGGAAGGAACTTGTTTGTGACTTACGTTTGGTTTCCGTATATATACCTAGATGATACAGCAAGACTGCAAAAAATACTCAATACACTTAATTTTGAATTAAATGGCTTTTGCAATGCCAGTTTAAAAACGCACGGGTGTTGAATTTATTTAAGAAGTACCAAATAAGGGATTGCGAATTCTTATCTAGTTTCTTCCGAATCATTAGTTTCTCCTTTAGTAAAAAGTACAAATCCAAAGCTAGAAATAAAAGCAATTTTATTATTAGCTAATTTTTTTAAAACGTTTATAAAGACCATGGAAACAATTAAAAAAACTAATTACTTTTTCAAATACTTTTTTTTTTATAATAATGAAGATTTTATAGAGTAATATAAAAATAATATATAATGTTACCATAGCATTCCTTTACATCAAAGGTATTGCCAGCACAAAAATCCCCTGAGTTTGAAATATTACAACTTCTAGATCTGTTCATAAGCCCATATGTATTACAAATTGACCAACTGCTCCATGGTGTCCAAAAAGCTATATTATTTGTATGCGTGTATATTTATATATATATATATATATATATATATATATATATATATATATATATATATATATATATATATATATATATATATATATATATATATATATATATATAAATATATATATATAAATATATATATATATATATATATACTATATATATATATATATATATATATATATATATATATATATATATATATATATATATATATATATATATATATATATATATATATATGAGTTATGAACATATAAAAATATTTAATTCTGTATATATATATGTATATACTATATATACATATATATATACATACATATATATATATATATATATATATATATATATATATATATATATATATGTATATATATATATATATATATATATATATATATATATATATATATATATATATATATATATATATATATATATATATATATATATATTTATCCATTAATGAAACACATTAAAAAAGCCTCAAAAATGCAAGTACAACTTGCATAACAAATATTATCTTCATATAAAATATTTTTTTACATGAAACTAGTTCAGTCATACTTTTCAGAATTATTTGCTTTATATAACAGAGTTTTATTTCCTTTTATTTCTTCATAAAATTGATTGCATGAAAGACCGATGTTAATTTTTACTTTCATTACATTCTCAAGTGTAGAAATTTTCAATTGGCTTTTGTCTTCAGTCCAGTATTGACCTACTAAGCTATACAAACGTTCACATTCTGCATTAGTTCCTGGTACAGTATATACAAATGCAGCAAGCATTTCCACCAGCTGAAGTTTTATGACTAAATTAGAATTGTTTATACCCTCTAAAATGGTTTTCCACCTCGATATTATGGGAACAGACTTGGCCTCCCATTCTTCTAGATTTACATCTAAGCAAGTTTTAAGAAAGCAATAAGAGTCAAAAATCTCATTATCACTAACGACAGGAATAGGCAACGATTTAGTTCGATTAAGAAAATATATGTAAGCTTCCTTAAATTCGTCATATGAAAATTTCTCCTTTAACATAAGGTACTTCATATTACATGCTTCATTACAAAATCTTCCAGCCCACTTTTTCAAATAATCAATTACTGTGGTATAAAATTTTACTTCAACAGAAATCACATATTCTCTATTTAAAAATCCTCCTGCTTCAAGTTTTTTTAAAAGATTATCTGCCATAAATGGTATGAATCTGCATTCAAGTCTATTTTCATAATTTGCTATTAGCTTAAAGAATTCAGTTGACACTTCCACTGCACTTTTATCATTTCCTTCTATTTTTTTTACGGTCTCAGAAAATAAATGAAATTGGGGTTGAAGAAAAAGCAACCAAAATTCTGAAGATTCAGAATTGAAAAAATTAAAAACTGCAAGTGGAGAGTTTTCTTCGCTTAAAAAATAAGACTTTAAAGGTTCAAACATTACAAGTATTCTGTCTATACATGGTGATAATGAGAGCCATCGTGTCTTTGAATGTGAGAGAATCATTTTGAATTGGCAACCTATAAAGTTGCAGAACTATTTCAATTTTTCTGTCCGAACAGTAAATATATTAAACTGATGATATGTTTTTAGCATTATATTTTCAATATCTATTGGAATTACACGTGAAGTAGCTGCAGAGAGTGCATTATGCAATATATGATCAGCACATCCTATTGCCAAAAGTTCTCTCTGTAAATTCTTTTCAAGCTTTGCATGGATGTTACCTGCAGTTTTATTAGTTGATAAAGCACCAAAGTTTACAGCTGCATTATCTGCTGAAAATCCAACAACTTTATCTTGTATATTGTAAAAGTTAATATCTTTCAAAATGATATTTGCTATTGTTTCTGCAGTTTCATTTGGAAGATTATGAACTTTTAAAATACAAGACTTTATTTCGAAAGCTGGCTTAACAACACAGAATCTTACTACAACATCACATGCAACAACAACAAAGTTTGCTTGTTGCAAACTTTTTTTTAACAAATCTTCAGACCAATTTAAAATTACATTGTTAATAAGACTCTCTGACTTAGTTCTTCCACACGTAATCTTAAAATCACAGGATTTTCTCAATAGATTTGATGTGCAGTCCATATCCCTAAAAGAATGGTCGTGTTTTACGTTGTGGTATGACCATACAAGCTCAATGACTGTAAGTTTTGAATCATTAGCAGCTAAATTTTTTGAGAAAAAAAAAGTTTCTAGCTTTTGTTTTGTAGAAACTGATGAACATTTTTTATGTTTTTTTGAAGCTGCGTGTTGAACAATATCACATTTGCCTTTATTAACTATAGAAACTGTTGTGTTACAAATAGTGCAGAAAAGTTTATGTTGATCGCTTTTCACTGGTTTGGCGAATGTATAAGTTTCTTCAAATATATCTAAAAATTTGCACTTTCCTCGAGACCTGCGCAAAATCATTTATTAGGCTGATCTGCGCAAAATCATTTACTAGGCTGTGGTCGAAACCGAAAGTCTTTATATAAAGCTCTATATAAAAACGAGATTTGTTGTACACGTGACCTTTAGCAACCAATAAACGCGCTATTAGAAATTAAGACTTTCGGTACTCTATCCACGGCGTTTTTTATAGTTCATTTCAAAGAAATAAATTTTTTAAATCAGTAGTTTTAAAAAAAAGAGTATACTTTGTGATTTTTTGAAAAAGAGAGAGTATAAAAAATTTTGCTTCAAAAAGAGTATAATACTCTTAAAAAGAGTACGTCTGGTCACCCTTTATATATATATATATATATATATATATATATATATATATATATATATATATATATATATATATATATATATATATATATATATATATATGTATATATATATATATATATATATATATATATATATATATATATATATATATATATATATATATATATATATATATATATATATATATATATATATATATATATATATATATATATATATATAAATATTAGGGTAGGCCACAGTCCCACATAAATTTTTCAAAGTATTAATTTTACTAGTAGCTGCATAAAATGTTGTACCTTTTACTATAAAAATCATTTTTTGTTAGAAAGTATTAACGTAGCTCATTTCTAAGTTCAGCCGAATTTCATTTTAAGATTCAGTTATACGAATAAATCCAAAACACAAAACTTCCATTGCTTCTGTTCCATTTTTTAAGTTGTTTGGCATAATATTTACTAATAACGGCATATTTCTATTGTTTTTCATGTGACATGCGACGCATTCTTGTTTATTCAAAAATAATGTAAGCAACATAGTCTTTTGCAGCATACAGGAGTGTTTTATCTATTTTAACTAATTTTTTATATTTTTATTCTAATTACTGTTTTTTTTCCTAAGTATTTTGCATAAGTAACAGCCGCTTAAATCATAAAGTTTATGTACGAAAAGAAATGTAATTTAAATTGTTCTATATAATTAAATACCATGCGATCACGATACTTAAAGATTTTTTATTTAAAATAAAATAATTTGTTATTCTCAAACAACATAGATGCATTTAAAAAACAAGGTTAATAAAAAAAAAACGAAGTATCATAAAGCAAGTATCATAACACTACTATATTTTTTAAGAAAGCAACATAATTTATTGATTCTATAATTATATTCATCTTTCCATTCGTTTTTAAGAAATAAAGATGTTTTACGTATTATTATTTTTCTAGCAGTCATACAATTTAATTCATTTTAACATTTTAACATGGCATTGCATACACAAAAAAGAAAAGAAAATTTGTCTGCAAAAATTATTTGACTGAGTCAATCAAAAAGAAATACTCAAAATTATTGAAATCAACCAATGAAATATTGTTGGTTGGATATCCGCTGGCAGATATTAATACCAGTTCTCTGCCTACTACTAGAGATGTCTACAGATTTTTTAGGTTTATACTATTTAAAGATTTTTATAACTTAAATTTTTTATTTCTAAAAATAACTTTATTTTTCAATTAGAAAATAGACTTCAATTCATCTTTTGTTTACTTGTTAAGGTATCAATAAAAAATGATGAACAGTTCGCTTCAAGTGTTTTCTAAATGTACAAAAGAATTAGGTACTAAAAGCAATATTTCAAAATTAAAATTAGCTGCAAAATTAACGATGAAAACCGTTAAAGTATTTTGGGATAAAGCTGATATTCCTTGCAAGCAGGAAAAGTATATTGTTAAAAGTATTATTAAGTTACATGATAAATGGAGAAGTCTTGCAAAGTCTAAACATAAATGTTTTTCAAAAAAAGATTTACTTATTCAAGGCTTCAAAAAAATAATGGATAATATATTTGATATTAGTTCTTTCAATTCTCCGAATTGGAAAGAATATGTTAAAAAAAACAGATCAAATTTAAATGCAGAAGAAGATATTATCTGGTTTTCAGCACTTAAAAGTGGAGTAAAAACCGGAGGACTAGGTGGAAAAGATAATTTGTTGAAATTGAGTGCCAAAAGAAAGATAGAAAAGGAGGAAAAAGAAAAATTAAGAATCAATAAAAAAAGAAAAGAAAAATAAATGATAAAGAAGTTGATTTTAGCATTTATAAAAGTGATTGTGACTCAACTGAAGAATCATTTTTTGCTGGGTCTAGAAGTTCTATGTACTCAGACTCTCAGAGCTCTTCTAAAATTGATTACGAAGTAAATAATTTTGAATCTTCTGCAGATGTAGTGGAAAATGTTGTATCAGATAATTTCAATTTAATTTTGCCAAGAAAATTTGTTTGGCATTCAATGATAATAGCAACAGCTGATAGATCTAAACTATCAAACGCACAGCTTACGATGAATGTTTCAGCAATCCTGGTTCTAGGTTATTTTTTTATTGTTATTTAAATCACTAATCAGTTTCATGAGTTTTTAATTAGTGTGATGAGTTGATAAGAAAAATTTTATTCTGTATTTTTTAGGTGGTGTTAAAGCTAATGATGTAGATATTTCACAAAACGCAATTAGAAGAGCACGTAAGCAAAATAGACAAATTATGGCAAGAAATATGATTGAAAAATTAAAAAAAAAAGTTAGATTAGATTATTTAACTCTTCACTGGGTTGGGAAACTTATGAAGCAAATATCTGGTAAAAAGTTTGACTATTTAACTGTTTTAGTAAGTGGTTTTCCAAACTGCGAGGAAAGTAAAATTTTATCTATTAAACCTATTCAGTCAGGCACAGGACATTCTATATGCAAAGGAATCATCAATAATTTAGAAAAATGGGATCTTAAAGATAATATTGTTGCCCAAGTTTTCGATACAACGGCTTGTAATACTGGAGTAAGAAACGGAGCAGCAACTCCTCTTGAAGAATGCAAATCTATAAAAACGCTTCTCTAGCATGCATGTCGTCATCATGTTTTAGAATTATTCCTAGGGTCGTTTTGGAAAGTTTTATTTCAAAAAGAGATATCATCTGATGATAATATAGAGTTTAAAAATTTTCAAAAAGAATGGATTCACTCTAAAAAAATTCCTCTCAAACTTTCAAATAGATCCCTTGATCTTGAAAATTCATTCTTAAAACAAAAAGCAAATGAAAAACTCGCAAAACTCGCAATTTCTTAGAAAAGTATTGCAGTCTAAGCATCATCCAAAAGACGATTACAAAGAGGCTGCAGAACTAGCAATTTTTTTATTAGGTGGAGAAGAGCCCAAGAAATGGAAAACATGTGGTGCTCACCATCATGCAAGATAGATGGCGCATTTGCTTTATGCACCAAAGATGTTAATATTTAAAAAAGATTTAACCAAATCTGATTTAAAAGGCCTTAAAATATTTTTGACTTTTAGCTCAGCCATTTACATTAAAGCTTGGTTAGAAGCGCCAAAGGCTTGCGATGCACCAATTAATGATATAGAATTATTTAGTGATCTAGAAGCACTTAAAGGTATTCCAAACTTCGGTGTACCTGCTGAAAAAGCTCAATATGTTTTAAGCAGACACTCTTGGTATCTAACCGAGCAGGTGTCGGTATTAAGTTTATTTTCAAATAAACTTTCTCTAAATGATAAAGATAAAATTGCAAAAAAAATGCTAGAATACGGAAAACCACTTGGTATCAATTGCGGTAAACCAACTCTTCCACTGATTAGAAAAAATTCCGATATTATTTCTTATATTGGGAAAAAGTCTTGGTTAATTTTTCTTAATTTAAAAGCTGATGGAAAATGGCTTAAAATTCCTTCTTCAGAATGGGACGACAATGCTTATTATTTGAAAATGATGCTGTTTATCAAAACTCTAAAAGTGACTAATGACGCGGCTGAGAGAGAAATTAAGTTGTGTTCCGATTATCTCCAAATACTTACAAAGGTAAGCCGTAAAATGAGTTGAGAAGGCAATTAAAAAATCTACATAATCATTAAAATTTACTATTAGAACAGATTAAAATACAATTTCTTATCTTAAGGACAAGGCTGTACGAAACGAAGTTTTTAACGTGGTTGAAAATCACAGAAAAGTTGTAGGCAATTGTAATAAGAAGCAATTATTCGTTGATTTAGCTGAGTATAAATAATAACCGCTTTTTTATTATCTTTTCTGTTTTTCATTAGCCTGGTCATAAGACTGTCACGTATTATTTGAATAGCCCCAAATAATTTTTTTCCAAATTAATCAACTCTTCTGTAATTCAGGCAATCTATCATTTAAAAAGGAGTTATAAAAGCAGTTGTATTGTGGTAAACCCCTCCCATATGGGGGAGGGGTATTAAAAGTGTCACCAAATATCACATGGAGAGGGTAGTTAGCTACAATGTGACGCGAATTACAATTCTTATAATAAAAGAATTAGTAAACTTTTAACAAAAAATTACTTAGAGATATATCTTTTTTAACAATAATAGCACTGCACATAAAAGAGGGGGCGGGGGAGGAGTTGATAAACTAGTAATACAAAATGATACATGGGGGAAGTTCAAAAAGGGTCAAAAACGTGTTGTCTATTAAATGAACAGCCTAAAATAACAAATATTTCCTATAGATATAAAAATTCTAATCTTTTTTTCACTTTCCTTAAAAATCCTAATTTTGACATATTTTAGACTAAAAATGAAAATAATCAAATCAAATTCGGCAGTACTCAATGATGTTTTTTTCCAATTTTTTTTTTATAGTTTGTATTCATATGTGAAAAGAATCACGTTTTTTTGCAGACATGTTACATTTTCAAATTATTTTGTTTTTGGCCTACCTTAATATATATATATATATATATATATATATATATATATATATATATATATAATAATAATAATAATAAAGTATATATAATGTATAAATATATAAAACTAATAACAATAAAATATATATAAATATATATATATATATATTATATATATATAAATTTATATATATATTTTGTATATATGTATATTTATAATATATTATATATATATATATAAATATATATATATATATATTATATATATATAAATTTATATATATATTTTGTATATATGTATATTTATAATATATTATATATATATATATATAATATATATATATATATATATATATATATATATATATATATATATATATACATATATATATATATATATATATATATATATATATATATATATATATATATATATATATATATATATATATATATATATATATATATATATATATATATTATATATGTATATATATATATATGTATATATATATATATATATATATATATATATATATATGTATATATATATATAAATAATATTTGTGTTGAGAAAAACTGTATTTTATGATGTTTTAAAATAATATATATATATATATATATATATATATATATATATATATATATATATATATATATATATATATATATATATATATATATATATATATATATATATATTTATATATTATATATATGTATATATATAGAGTTATGAATATATAAAAATATTTAATTCTGGAGATAAAATAAAATCACATAGAAAAACTACTTTAAAATTAAAAATAATCTATTAATTCAAACTGAAACTAGTGCTGAAATTTATTAGATTTACAGTTTAGATTTATAAAGATTTACAGTTTCTTAGCCCTAAAATAAAAAATTATAATATTTTATTGAGAAAACTCTTCATAACTATTAGCGGTCCCTTAAAGCCTCGTGACTGAGTGCTAACAATTTTTTAGAATTTTTTTGCTGGAAATTATGGCGGCATTTTTAATGTCAATTTTACAATTTTTCCTAAATTTCTAGAGGTCTATAATAAATACGACGCGAGCCGTGGCTCAAAAAATATTTTTCCTTATATTTTTTCAAAACATTCACGAAACCGAGAAAATGATTAACTTTCAAAAAACATTGCAACAACGTTTATTTAGGTTTGCGTAACGTTTACTGCAAACTAGTTTACTTAACGTTCATTGCAAACATTCTTTTGATAACTCTTGAACGTGTACCTCAATCACGCACTAGCAAACACAGAAGTTTACTCATCGTTTTGCTAGTTTTTGTGTAATAAAATCCTTTTGTGGATTACATTACACAAAAACTACATAGCCTTAGATACATAGCCTTAGTTACATAGCCTTAGTTACACAGCCTTAGTTACATAGCTTTAGTTACATAACCTTTATTTATTTAACAATTGTTAAACAAGTACTTAAGTCAAAATTTATTTGTATTTAAGTAGATGTTCAACATATTTTACAACTAAGTTACGCCATAAAAGCTTGTTTGAGAGTCCTTGATTTAATTATTACATTTCAACCAAAGACCACATAAATAGCTGAGCTGATTACAATTAATAAAAATTCATACTAAAAAAAAGACTTTTTGGAATAAAAAAAGTTCATTTATCATTACTAATTAGTGGTTAAAAGGTTACTAACAACAAATTAAATCAATTTAAATATATTTACAAAATAACATTAACAATAAACAAAAAAAATATGTGTTGTTTCAGTGAAAACGTACAAGTTTACAATAAAAACATAAATAATATGCACGTCTTGTTTAAAGTAGCACAATATACATTTAAAATAAAAACTCTTTTTTTTTGTCTTATTAAAAATTTTCTAATAAAAATTAAAAAAGTTTAATTGAAATAGCAAAAGCTCTTTGTGGCTAAAGCTACAAAAACAAAATCTAGCTTTATTTAAGAATGACTTGAATGTACCATTTATGAAAGCCTTAAACTGCTATAAAATGTCAATTCTATATAAAAACAGTTTTATATACGAACCACTAAAATTGAGACCACAAGCTTATATAAACTACAATAAATGAAAATTTTGTTATTACTCCAATACGAATCATAAACATTTCTTTATATAGTTGAAACTGTTTCCTTTAAATAAATAGCCCATTTCTACTCAGAGCGATTTCCAAATCAAATAAATTTTCAAATTTGTATTTTTTTTAAATGATCTAAAATGACCTACCTTAAAAATTTTATTTATTCTAGATAAACATATTACATGCCAGATTTGTAATAAATCTCTGAATGACAAACGCTTTTCATCAGAGGCATTGTAATCTGAATCAGATTGAACGAAAAACTCTTTTTTGAGTTGCAATAACTTGAAAACAACTGTTGCTCGACATCTACATCATCATTGGTACAATACAAAGTTGTTTTTTAACACAAGTATAGTGTTATTGTCGCTTTAATTGTTGATTTTTGCTGTTGTTGCTAAAGATATTATTAGGCAGCCATATCTTTTGGTCTGACAATCCATATAGTTCTGCTTCACTTTAACTATTTTAAAGTATGATGATAAAATATATTTCATTTAAAACAGAGCTCAAGTATTTTAACATAACAATGTATTAAACAAAACAAGTGTAACTTCTTCATGTAAAACATCATTACTAGTTGAATGTACTTGACAAGTACAATTATTAAATTATTTGTATTTGTCAGATTTAACTACTCATCAAGTACGAATAACAGTCATGTTTTTAATATAATATGTATATAAATTATTAAATAGGGTTACCATTGTCCCGGTTTTTACGTAGGAGAGTACAGCGCTAAACTATTTAAAATTATTTAAGCAACATAAAAACCGGGACATCGGTCACCCTAATATTAAACACATATATAATTTAAATAAATATTATACTACTAAATACTAATAATTTGTATATTAGTAATACTATTAAATAATACGTTTTATTTAGAAAGATGAAACATATTATTTCAATATTTTAACTCAAAAAAAACAATACAACTTATGATTGAACTATGATATTACTCAAAATTTTTTGCTTTAGTCTTTAAAGAACAAAACTTAAATTAAAATAATAGTCAAAAAAAACAACAACAACATATAACCTGGTTAAAATGATAGGAACGACCTTGTAAACAATATAAACTTAAAAAAGAACAAGAACAAAAAAATAAACAGAGATAAAAAAAAAAAAAAGAAAATAAATAAATAAATAAAAATATATATATATATATATATATATATATATATATATATATTTTTATTTATTTATTTATTTTCCTATTTGCCGAAGTCAACTTTATGCAATTAACTAATAAGTTTTTTTGTATATATTCGAATTTATAGAAATGAAAGGTATTATACTAATAAATAATAATTTGTTTAAACTTTTTAAACAAATTTTTTTATTTAATATGAATTTAATATGTAAGCATCATAATAATGAATATATAACTTGTTGCAAACAACTTCATAGTACTTTCTATTTGCAATTAATGTAAGTATTTTGGTATGAATTTTAAACAAGGAGCTAATCGGGACTAAAGTTTGTACTAAGAGAAATAATTTCGAGTTCATACCTATAATTACAAATATTTATATAAAACAAAGTGGTTTCCCAGATAATAGTTATTATTATAATGCTGATTAGCTCCTTATTTAAATTTCTTACTAAAATATTTGACTTAGTATAGTGTTAAAAATAAGCCATATGAGTGTGACTTAGGCTTGAAATGTAATCATTAAATTACGAGCTTACAAATAACCTTTATATGATAATATAATAATAATAATTATTGATGTTGAGACTTAACGCCATATTAAATCTGTAAAAGCCTTTAACAAAAATAATTTTATAGTTAACAATATAAACAATAAATAATAGTTACCTATGTTCTTTCTATAAGTTTAGTTAGTAGTCGACATAATGCTAGATATTTTATCTATTTTGCTCTTGAAATTATTCACTGTTAATGCTTCAATGGTTAACTGTGGTAAAACATTCCATGTCTTTACAATTCGGTTTGTGAAGAAATGTTTTCGAATTTGACTTTATGGTTTGTTTGACTGATATATTGTAGTTCAGCTGTAAACATTTACTTAAGTACAAACAAACTTTTTACTTTAGCACTTATTTAACTATTGTTAAATGAATAAGGTTAAAATTAAGTTAAATTTAAAAAATTGTTAAGTCATAAAAAAAAAACATTACATAAAAACTAGCAAATGTAGTTTTTAACAGAAAGTCCATCTGAATATATACATTTAACTTTTAGTTTAAAAATTAAAAAAAAAGAAGAAAAACTTTGGGTAAACTTTCGTGTTTGTTATTGCGTGTTTTATGTGAACGTTCAAGAACTAACAAACGAACATTTGTTGTGAATATTAAGTAAACGTCAACTGCTTGTTTTTATTGAACGTTTGTATTGAACGCTCAAAAACTGTAAATCAGAGTGTACAAAAGTTGGTTTACATAACGTTTGAAGCGAACGCTACGAGAACAAAAATGAACGTTGTGGCAACGCTTCTTGAATGTTAATTTTGAAGTGTGTATACACAATTTTCTAAAACATTTACAGAACGATCACAGAACGTGCTCGAACATGCTGGAGCGTTTTGTTTTAGTTGATATATTAAAAAAAAACAATTGTAACGCAAATCCTAAAGATCTAATTAAAAAAAAAAATTATTTTAATAAGTGTTTTTTGTTCTCAGAAACAAAAGTTGTAATGGCTTCCTTTCGTGTCTTTTAAAAATCAAACCACACGTCAAATATTTTTTTTACCAAAAGATCTGGAACAACATTTTTTTAAATTCTGATTCACTCCCAACAAAGGCTGCATGCAACCACTATTAAGTTTGGAGTTACTAGAAAAAAAGAATAGAGCTATAGAGTAAAGAAATGGTTGACTGAAGATTTAAAAAATTAAATGTTGTAGGAGTTAGGAAAACATGAAGATGGGAGAGAGTTCCAAAAGCTTAAAGGGCGGGAATAAATGTTTTTAGTGCATGAGTGGAACAGATACAGTAAAAGAATGAGTCTTTGTTGAATGACTAGTCAAGCAAGAATGAGTTTTAGTTGATGGAACTAGAAATGTTTGCTTCTTTGAGCAGCGACCATGATAGTATTTGTAGAAAAGAGAAAGAGATGCAACTTTAAGACAATGGGAAAGATGCTCAAACTTAGTTGTCCAACTACGTTTACGATGTGTTTTCGGACCTTGAATAGAAGAGTAACTGCATCATTAGAAGAACAAGCCCAAATATGACAACAGTAATTCATGGAGAAACGAATAAGAGATTGTTCAAAGTAGAGAATAAAGTCAGAAAAAAATGGCAAGCACAATAAAGAGAGACAACCTTATTTACAAATTGGTTGTATGTATGGTTTCCATGAAAAGTCTGTAGTAAACGATAATCCAAGAAGACGTAAAGAAAAGGATATAGTGAGAGAGTTGTCATTCATTAAGATAGAAATGTTGACAGTTTTGCGAAAGTTGTTTACAGTAAGTAACTGTGTTTGTTTGTTTGTTTATAGTAAATAACTGTGATTAGTTAAAATTTACAAGTCAGTGTGAGCCCCACTAATCCGTTAGAGAAATAAGATCAGATTCAAGATCAGCTGCCTGTTCAAAGCGGTTCTAAGAGAAGACTTGGTGTTAAAACAGAAGTATAAAGTCTTCAACAATTTTAGATGTAAGGTTTTCAGAAAAATCATTAACGTAAATAAGTTAAAAAACAGGTCCAAGGATAGAACCTTGATGTACCTTATAAGTTACTGAAAATGAAGAAGACTGTTGGTCTTTGAGGATGACTTAATATAATAAAGCAATTATAAAAAAATGGTTTAATAATTTAAAAAACTTACCCAGATACACCATATAAGTATTTTTATGGAGAGTTTCACCATACACTATATAAGCAATTTTATAGAGTATACTAAACTTTATTTAAAGCTTCAAATGTGACAAGAATAATAACTTTACACTCGTCTTCTCCATTTAATGCACGACAATCTTTCCGTCACAGCAGTTAGCAAATCAGCCGTAGAGCAAAAGGAACGGCAACCGTATCAATTGTCTGACAATAAGTTATTTGACTCAAGATCGGATGTGAAAAGTTTGTTTATCAAAGAATCAAAGACCTTGTTAATAACAGATAGAAGACTAATCTGACCATAATTGGATGAGTCAGAATGTTCACTGGAGTTTTTAAAAATCGGAACAACAGATGCCATTATTCAGCAGACAGGAAAACAAGATTCAAGCACTTTTTAGATTTAAAATCGAAGAAGAGTTTAATTGAGATATGGTTTTAGCAACGGAAACTGGAGTGATTTAAATGTCTAAAAATGTGTTGACCTGGTTATTTGGAATGGAATAAGATCAAGGGCCGTCACGAAAAAAGTCAGGAAAAGAATCCCAGTCAGCTTTAAGGTAGTATTAAGTAATATTATGATAGGGTGAGTCCAAAAGAAAAAAAAAAGAGATAAAAGATAAAAAAAGATCACTGCATGTTCAGAACCACCTAAAGGAGAAAAAGGAGAAACTGAACAGAAGCTAGGATCTGAGACCAGACACAAATTAAGAAGTGAAGGTAAATGATTAAGGTTTTCAGGAAAACGAGTTACAAAATTAACTATCTGACTAAGAGATTAAGAAATGCAGAAGTTATAGGTATTAATGTTAGCAGGGTCAGTGTTGTAAGAGCCAAGTCATTCAGTATAATGAGCGTTAAAGTCACCAATAACAACATTATTGACATAGGTGTAAAGAGACCATGGTCAATTTGGTCAGAAATTACATCTAAAAGAGTTCAATCTTGGGAAGAAAGGAGAACAATAAAGAACAAAGAGAAAGGTGATAGAGTGAACAGGTGCTAAGCGGTAGTACATAATAGAATGGTCAAAAAATGGGAACCTGATTTTACATGAAACCACCTTGTCAAACTTAAAATTCTGTGACTGTTTGAGGCTTGCAGTCGGATGTGAATTTTACGTTTAACAAAAGTCAGTAGTTAACTGCAAAAAACAAGCGTAACCGATATCAAAAGACAAAAGTAAAAGCTTATTTTTATGCTACATTAGGATACCTTTTGGAACACATTAGGAATCACTTTTTCTGTTTAACAATGATTTTTGATTAGCAATACAATTTTTGGACCCTGTCTAGAAAAAGACATCATTACTAGAAAACCAACTTGAATATGACTATAGTAATCATATAGAGACGAAAATAAAATTTGTAAATCAGCAACAAATACAGTATAAGGATGCGACTTTAGTAATTGCAAGAATAACTTTTGATGAGTTAAGCAAGAATGACTTTTGGTTTATAAAACTAGAAATGATAGCTTGTTTGAGAAGCAATTATTACGTCATTTGTAGTATCTCTTTAAAAGAGATACGACTTTACGACGATGGGAGAGTGGTTCAAGTTTAGCAAATAGAGCATGTATATATATATATATATATATATATATATATATATATATATATATATATATACATATATATATATATATATATATATATATATATATATATATATATATATATATATATATATATATATATATATATATATATATATATATATATATATATATATATATATATATATGTATATATGTATATACATATATATTATCTTTATAAAGCTCTCAAGGAGGGATGAACTCATCTGATGTTTTATAAATCTAGATAAACTTATTACTTGGAATTTTTCTTCATTCTCTTTTGAATTTTCCAATTTTTTTAGCAAGTTTCATTTTTGGCTGTGTAAAGATGATGGTTTTTTTTGGCTGTGTATAGATGATGGTTTTGCAATGTTTAAAAATACTAACAGTCTTTAAAAAAAGTTTAATAACATTTAACTCAGATCTTCAAAAACAACAGTCTTATTATATTTACAAAACACAACACAAAAATCGTTAATTACCGAAGTATTACTTTAAAACTAAAGAACTGTAGTTTCTAACTTTACCACAAACATGAAAGTGCGTCAGCGACGGATTTTAGGGAGGGGGCCATAGGGGTAGTAGCTCCCCCCCCCCCCTTTTTCGGACTTTTTTTCAAAAATATTATTTTATAAATTGACTATTATGCAGAATTGGATTATTATACTGACGAATGAAATTGACTATTATACATAAATATAGGTATATGATTATTACATTAGTACAAAAAATTAAAAAAGAAAGTTACTTAAAAATGAAAATATGCGGAGTTTTTTGTATTTTTTTAAACATTTTTAGCCCCTTCCTTGGCGAATGATAAAACTTGTCCCTGAAGTGCGTTAAATGTCAGTGTTAACCACCTAAGAATTTTTAAATAGTTATCTTCCATTATTGAACATAGATTATCATTTAAGTCTTCCAGCAAAATAAAATTTGCACCTATATACAAAGAAATACTGACAAAATCTTAATACAGTATCAATCTCCAATATTGTCCTAGCTTTAATTAAATTAATACAGTAAAACTAATAGACACAAACAAAACAAAATATGATCTACCTTTCCTTTAAGTATATAATGAAATTTAACCAAGAATCATTGTTAGAAAATGTAAATAAAATGGTTTTTTAATGCAGAATTAGTAAGAAAGATTTGCTTTTACATTTTGCTACAGATTATATCAGTTTTTTTTTTTGCCATGAATATTGACTTGAGATCTCATGGCATTGCAAACCTTTAAATTTTTAATGGTTATTTTTGCGTTTTTTAAATAACATGCCTGAATGAATGACTTTTAGTAATTTTTTCAAGATAATTATTTTTACATCTGCAGTAAAAAGTTGATTCAGATTATTTATTAAAATTTTTTTCACCTATAACTCAAACTTTTGCAACTTTTTGAAACTAATGCGATTGTGTAAATGAAAAATATGTGAAAAATCTCTACTTGAGTCTTGAATATTTGCCTGACTGGTATTAAATTATTTACAATTGCATTTTTAATTATTTCATTCAACAATCTAAAGTCTGGAAGTTTCAATATAATATGAAAATAATAAATTTTTTTTTATATTGATTTTTGCGTAATAACAAGTTTTTAATTATATATTTTACCAAAGCATTCTTTAACTTCATAATTGTCATTGCAACACAAATGAAATGAGTCATGACACATCCTTGTTCTCTTTTTAAAGCCAATTCCATTTGATACATTGCAACTTGACCAATCACTCCATTGTGTCCATGAAACTAAAATTTTAAAAGCTATTTTTTCATATCGATGGGTTAAGCCTAAAACATTGCATGCCTATTTTAGACAGTTGTAAGAAAAATGATTTTAAAAGTTTAAATTCGGATACAAATTAAAATATTTACATTTGGTTATTATCGAATAACTCAAAATGGATATCTTCTTCACGTCCTATAATTTGGTTGACGGTAGAGGGCGCAGAGAGTGACATTTCAACATTCATAACTCAATATAGCCCGAATTTGGACATACAATACTTTAGAATTAACCCACCGATGTGTAATGATAAAAATCAACACAAATTTTATTAATATTTTTGGTTTATTAAAGTTTTGTTAGTTTATCTAATTTTAGTTTGTTTTTTATCTTTATAATATATGTTTAATCGTTAATAAATGAACTTTTAGACCAACTTTCATCGAATATTAAATCTTTTGTTTACATAGCAGTTTATGTTTTTGGAAAAGACGATGAAGATGATAACGATGACACTTATCTGTATTATAGTAACTATGGATATTTTACATCTGCCTTAGATCGTGGTGGTCTAAAAATACCCAGTGATACATTTTGATGTATGGGTACTTTCATATTTTCATAGAATGGGTTTTTTTAAGTTATATTTTACTTAATTATGTTGGAACATCAAACTTTTGTAGATATTCTATATCTTGTTTATTTCTGGGTATTGAATGTACTTATGATTTCACCATTGAATTTAAAAATTTTTTAAATTACAATTGTTGTCAAAAGTTAAACTTCTTTTTCTTTCGATTCACGTGGTAATTTAATTACAATTAAAATATCTTCGAAGTCAAATAATATACAAATATATTATTTGACTACGATTCACCTATAAATTGGGAATTTAAACCTTTTCAGTATTTGGGAAAAAACTTTTATTTGGCAAACTTTATTTAGAGAATCAGAATTTTTTTTATTTTTTTTTTTATTTTTTTTTATTTTTTTATTTGTCATTAAAAAAAAAGAATACAATGCCGTGTTATATAAATAAAATCTACATGACCGGGGCTAAAAGAAGACAATATTTGCCTTATCACTACACCCCGACGTGCTTTCATCAGCAAGCGTGTATAACCATTAAAATGTAAACATAAAATATAAAACTACTTTGTACCATTTAAAAATTATACACAAATATATACAAATATGTTAAGATCAGTTACTAATCTATAATCAAAAGAAAATTGTGAAAAAAAATAAATAAATAAAAAAATAATAAAAAAAGAAATCACACTTAAAAACTGAAGATAAGCTAATAGGATAATTAAAGAAAATTTAAATTGGTTAGACTAGTTAATAAGATAGTTGTTAAAAAAGAAGATAAAAGAATCTTAAAAAGAATTTAATTCATTAACATCGTTAAGAAGTTTTTGTTTGAGTTTTTGTTTAAATAGAGAAAGTGAAGAACAATTTTTCAGCTGGTTATTTAATAAAGTGTTCCATAATTTAGGACCTCTGATGGCAATAGAAAATTTAGTAGCCAAATAGTGTATTTTAGGTTGCTCGTAATTGTAATTTGAAAATCTTGTAGGGTACACGTGATTAATTTTATTGAAAAATGTATTAAAAATTATAGGAGTTAATTTATTATGTAGTTTGTACATAAAAATAAGAATTTGATAAAAGTTTAACTGAAGAACATTGAGTATGTGATGATCTTTGAATAGTTCTTTAGAATGTGCGAATCGACCTTTATTTGAAATAATCCTGAAAGCGTGTTTTTGTCTACTAAGCAATTTTTTAACTTTACTTGCATTAGAGCTGCACCATGCAATATTTGCATAGTTTATATAACAATGTATGAGGGAGAAATATAAGATTTTTAAGCAGTTTTGGTTTAAGATTTGCTTAGCTTTGTATAGTATGCCAATATTTTTCGAAGTTTTATTTTCAATTGTTCTTATGTGTTCTCTCCATGTCATTTTTCGTCAAGTATCACTCCTAAAAACTTTAATGATGACTTTCTAACTATTTTAGAGTTGCCAATGTAAAGATCAGGAAGTTTTAATGGAATATTTTCTTTATCGTGAAGTCTATGAAAAAAAGTATACTTAGTTTTATTTAAATTTAAGGACAATTTATTTGCCTTAAACCATTCCGCTAGATTTAAAATTTCCTTGTTTACTATTTTAAATAGGAGGTTGATATCTCCATTAGAATAAAATAAATTTGTATCATTTGCAAATAAAACTGAGTTTAAAATGTTTGAAAACTTATGGAAATCGTTTAGATAAATAAGAAATAAAAGTGGACCCAGAATTGAGCCTTGGGGAACACCGCAAGTAATAGTCAAGTATTCCGTTTTTATTTATTCTTGTGCTATGTATTGTTTTCTATTATTTAGATAACTTTTAAGCCATTCTAAATATATACTTTTAATACCATAACTTTTGAGTTTTTTTATAAGAATGTTATGGTCTACTGTATCAAAGGCTTTGCTAAGATCTATAAAAACTCCTAGGGTAAACTTACTTTCATCAAATGCTTTAAATATATCGTGAACAATATTAATAATGGCATAGTCAGTTGAATACCCTGGTTGAAAACCAAATTGTTTGTTATATAGAATATTATTTATATTTAGAAAAGTCAAAATTCGGTTATACATAATTTGCTCTTTCTTTGGAGAAGCAAGGAAGAATTGATATTGGTCTGTAATTATCAGGATTATATATGTCTCCTGACTTGAAAATAGGTATGACCCTTGCAATTTTTAGTTTTTCTGGATAAATGCCTAGTTTTAAAGAGAGATTAAAAATATGTAAGAGAGGGATTGTTAAGTACTTTATTGATTTTTTAATTATATTACTACTAATATTATCAAACCCCACACTTTTGTTTAGTTTTAAAAAGTATACTGAATCTAAGAGTTCCTTTTCAGTAATTTCATAATTATCCATCTTAGAGGTCTTATTAGGAGTAAAATATGACTCAAAGTTTACTTCAGTAGTTTCTTATTTCGACGCTAAAGTGGAACCAACACTGACAAAGAATTGATTAAGTGTTTCAGCAATTAAAGATTTATTTGTAATTTTTAGTTTTATAGTTTAGTTTTATAGGAAGACTATTTCCGTCATTTTGTTTCGTGCCAATTACTTCCTTAATTGTGTTCCAAGTTTTTTTTGGATCATTTTTATGTTTTATTAAATGCTCAGTATAGTAATATTTCTTTGACTTTTTGATAACCATCTCAAAAATACGTTTATAATTTTTGTAATTAGTTTCATTATTGAAAGTTTTTTTTTCTAGAAACTTGTTATAAAGTCGTTGCTTTTTTTTCGACGACTTTATAATTCCAGGCGTTATCCATGGATTTAATAATGTTTTTTTTTTCACACATTTTGTAACTACAGGAAAAGCCGAATTGTAAAGTTGTTGTAATTTATCAATAAACTTATCGTATGCCTTATCTACGTGTTCAATATGAAGGAGGTCACGTGTTCAATATAAAGGAGATCACGTGTTCAATATGAAGGAGGTCACGTGTTCAATATGAAGGAGGTCATCCCAATTTAAATCTGATAAAAGAGTTTGAAAATTTTCCATGGATTTTTCATTTATATATCGCGTATTTTTTTTAACTTTTTGTGCATAAATGTTATCACATTTTTGTGAAATAAGAAATACAGGGAAATGATCTGAAATGTCGCATTTAAATATTCCTGTTTTTATTTTTGATTTTAATTCATTAGTGACTATTTGATCTGGGTTTATTAATTAGTGGAATAAAGCCTTTCTGATATATGACGTTAAAGAAATTATTTATGTTTGTATTTAAATGAGTCATGTTCAGGTCAAGATTAAAATCACCTATAAAATAAATGCTTTTATTTTCGCTTATTTTATTTTTTAATTATGTTTTTAATGTGCTTTTTGAATTGTTTTATTTAGCCGAAAGGTGGTCTGTATAAAACGCGAATGATAATGTTTTTTGTGGTTTTATTTATTATTTCCACACATAGTGATTCACAATCATTAGCGGTGGAGCAAAAATCTTTTTTTAGCTTATATAATAAAAAATTACTTATAAATACACACAAACCTCCTCCTTTCTTCCCAGATCCTCTAAATTGATGAATGACTTTATAATTTGGTCAGATTCGCAGTCATATGTAAATAAAACAACTATAAACAAACCTTTTGCACCTCCTAACATTGAGTGCAATCCTGTCCGCTTTCTTTATGCTGTCTTTCTAACACGACTACTTCTGTCTTTCACTCTAACATTTCTTCGTTCTTCCAAAACTCGCTTTACTCTAGGTCCGTAGAGCGGGTTATGACGCTTTTTGGGGAGCCGAACCTGTCTTTGCGGTACCTTGGTAATGTGGCCTCTATATGGCAACTAGCCGGAGGAGGATAAACCACAATACCACTTTATAATTTGGTAGCTGAAAATTTGTATTTGTCTCTATATGTTCATCATTACACCATGTCTCGCTGAGACTAATAATTTTAAAATTAAATTTAACCTCGCACAAAAATTGTTTAAATAATTCAAAATTTTTTGAAAAACTCCTAATATTTAAATGTAACATTGAAAATGAATTTACATTTAGTCCTTGCATTATGATTTCAGATGTAGGGTCATAATATAAAGTATTATTATTTTGAAATACTTTGTTATTACTATAAAAATTAATATCCGGAGTTAAGTGTAACAATATCTTCATTCATGAGTAGGGTATTTTTTATAAACTGTTCAATTATTATTTTACTGAAAAAGAAAAAATAATAATAATAATAATGATAAGAAAAAAAAAAAAAAAAAAAATCTAAATATAAATGATAAAGTAATTAAGCACTTGCTTTGATTTTCCTAAATTTTATAACTATAAGTTTATCATATTTTATAGAGGAATATTTACCATTTTTTCTGTGTATCTTCATTTCTTCTAAGATGATTCACCTATAAATTGGGAACTTAAATTTTTTCAGCATTTAGGAATACCGCGTATTTCCAAATACTGAAAAAATTTAAATTCCCAATTTATAGATGAATCATCCGATTCTCTAAATAAAGTTTGCCAAATAAAAGTTTTTTCCCAAATACTGAAAAAAATTGGGTTACCCAATTTATAGGTGAGTTGTAGTCAAATAATATATTTGTATATTATTTGACTACGAAGATATTTTAACTGCAATTAAAGGGCTCTGGAAGTTTTACAAGTTGTTTACAAGGAGAGGAAGAAATCGCCAACAAATTTTTGATATAATTAATGAACAGCACCAACACTTAACATGGAAATTTTTTTAAGCAAAATAGTTTATGTTGACACATAGAAAGTATATATTTAGACTTCGTGAAATGTCAGCTCTTAAAGTCATCACTTTGGTTAAGACGGTAATTTTAGGTAATCCCAAGATAATTAACTTTTTTAACTTGACAAATCGAATCCATTTTAATATTTTGAAATTTAAAACGGTTTAGTTTTGTGGTTTTATAAAAAGTAGTTAAATATAATGTCGTCTGCAACGCAATGGTTTTGACTTTGAAGCTACAAAAAAAAAGGACTTGAAAGGTAATTCAAAAGTATATATATATATATATATATATATATATATATATATATATATATATATATATATATATATATATATATATATATATATATATATATATATATATATATATATATATATATATATATATATATATATATATATATATATATATATATATATATATATATATATAATATAACGCTTAAAACAACAGCTGCGTACAAACTGAATTTTTTCTTTGTTATATTTCGACCTGTTTTTGCACAGATCGTCATCAGACGTAAAATATAATACAAAAAAACCGTCACAAATATTACATAAAAACGTCAAAGAAGACTTTAAAAAGAAGCCATAAATGATACGTAGCAACGTAAGTATATAATTAGCTAATATTAATTAAGTCTGTTTTTTTAGATATTTTTTTTAAAAAAGGGTCTTCAACTGTTTGTAGAAATTTTAACGCCATTGTCACGTTGAAAAGTATAGGAACGTGATTTGTTTCCTGGTATGTTGAGGCGTAATTAATTTCAAGTGATTCTCTAACTTTACGTTTATCGTATTCTGATTTTATTGCTAGAGTTATCGGATTTGACCAATCAAACATACCATTACATTCTCTACCATGTTCAGTTGCACCAGATGCATCCCATTTACCTTTTAAATAGTTTTTTTGATGTTCAAAGCATCTCGTTAAGATTTTCTTTTTTGTTTCGCTAATATATATACTGCCACAAGAACATGTGAGTTTGTAGACACCGGGATTGCTATTGGGAATTAACTTTGACTGTTGCTGCATAAGATGTTTTTTAACGTAGGTGGTGTAGTAAAAATTATTCTGACGTTGTAATATTTAAGTTCTTTTCTAAGTTTTGGACCTATTCTTGGGAGCCATGGAAGCTTAACTTTATATTTACTTGTTTCTGTTTTACTATAGTTTATTTTAGAAAGGTTGTTTCTTTTCTGAATATAGTTTTTAGCAGTTGTTTCAAGTTTTAATCTATCGTGTCCGTTTTCTACAAACATGTTTACTAAAAACTGTATTTCATCATTAAGATACTTTCTAAATTAAATTTTAATGGCACGAGATACAAGACCTTTAAAAACATCCATCATTATTTTTGGATTAACGATTGATGTTGGTTTTATCTGTATGTTAGTGATAGCCGATTTTCGATGGATTTTGAAGTTATAGTATAAGTTATTAGTGTTGGTTACAGATATATCCAAGAAGTTTAACTCTTTTTTATTATTTTCCTTTTCTGAAGTATATTTTATCGCTGGATCTTGTTTATTTAGCAACTCCAGGAACTTATCATGACTTTGTATTGAGTGGAATCTTGCATGAATGTCATCTACATACCTTTTGTAAGTCCTTGGCAAAAAATGACCAACTTCAGAAATAATAAGAGCTTTTATCTCCAAATGCTGCAAAAATGCCTCAGCAACGACGACCATTAAGGACAATCCTATAGGTCCCAAATTCGGTATAGATCTTATTTAATTTTTGTATAAAAAATAACATTCGTTGAGGCAGAGTTCGATCATTTTATGTATATCACTAAGAGTTAATTTGGTTCCTTTTTTAAGGTTGTCAATATCTATAAATTGTTTAAAATATCTATAATCACAGGAATTGATCCGTCAATCGGAATGGTGGGATATAACGCCACCATATCAAAAGAGACTTGAATTTCACTAGGATTAATTAACAAAGATTTCGCTTCATTGACAAACGAGGAGGAGTTTAATAATAATATGTATAGATACATATATATACATACAAACATAAATTTGATTTTATCAGATTTAAGGACCAATTACGCAGGATTTTGTTTTAATTTTTTCTATTACAAAGTTTTAATTATTTAATTCAAATTTAGTACTATTTACACAACTTACATTAATGTTTATCAAGTGGTTCATTTGTTTTCCTTCACTTGTTTTCAGCAATAGGTTCACTATTGTGAACTTTCGCGTATCTGGAATTCGACGTCGATGTTCGTCCTCAGTTTATAAAATTTATTGCAAATGATTTTCATTTTACGTCAAGATTTTTTTTCAATTTAAAACGAGTTTTACCCCCCTCTTTTGGCCCCTCTTTTGGCCCCTCTTTCCGGCTTATTATTTACAACTTTCATAGAATTAACAGATTTATGTGCTTTCTGGTATTGGATTACTTTACTTTATGTGTCTTGGCAATGTTCCTTCATAAATGTCCAATTTATTTTAAGTACTTCAAATACATATTTTAATCTCTTTGTTACCAAGCTATCTAAGTTCATGCTTACAATTTTATAAAATGTTCTTTTACTTTCAAGCCTTTTTTTCAACTTTTTTTTTTAGTTTGGTTGTTAATGTAATTGTTAAAAAAACAGAGACTCTCAAGGTCTTTAGTTGAATACCGTAAATGCGCGGTCTTTTACGGTAGACTCAGCCACTTCTTTGTTAAATATTTAAAATACTGCATTACTGCAAGAAACAAAAATATTGAAATAACTTAACCTCTGGACCAGAAGATGGTCTAAAACAAGTTTTATAAACATAATTAAAAATCACTTTATGAACATGGCGTCAGCAGACTGTGTATAATAAAATTTTTTCAGTTAATTTTTTCAGCAAGGCACAAGCACCTGTATATATAAATGTGTTGCTTAAAGTGGTATCAAAACAGAGTGCCACAATTTTCTGTTTCATAACTCATTTGTTCACCAGTCACGAGTCTCTATTCAGTTTTGGAATTGACATCAATTTTTTGATATCATATCTTGTGATTAATAAGACAGTCAATCCACTTCACCTCCACTTTTCAAATCGGGTTACGGTTTTTTGTCCAAAAATTGATGGAACCTGTGGTTTGAATTCTGAAATAATTATTTTTGCCTTTTCTTCACAATTTTCAATACGTGCACAATGAAGTGATTTATATGATATTGAGAAATGTTCAATATTGTCACCTAACCCTTCACAAAATGTAACCATGGAACTAAAGCTATTAAGGATTTTCAAACAACCAAATTGAAAAAGCTGAATTAAATAATGGATTAATCACTTGTTTTTTTTTTTAATCGCTTCACTCTTATTCAGTTTAATTTTCTTATCTGATGATGGGATAAAGTAATCTACTTTATTCCATCATCAGATGAGAAGCCTAATTCTGTCGAAACTCGGCCTGTGACAGTCAAATACGTTCCTTCTCTTCGTTTTAGCTTTTTTGATTTTTTGTTGTTGTTTACATTTTGTTTGTATAAAATATACTGTTCTTGTTTGTATAATTCACAATAAAGAGAACTCATATAGTCTTTTATTCTTTCTTTTTGTATTATAAGAAACGTCTTGTTTCCTTCTGTTCTCATTAATTTTAAATTATCTTCATGAGCAATATCAATTAGGTCTTCGCTTTCTCAAGAAAATGTCTCTTCATTTATCTGCTGATTTCTTTTTTGCAGCTTTTAGTCTTATTTAGCTTTTCGTATTTTTCAACAAGTTTTTGAACATTTGTTTTTACAAGATAACGTTGCATTGTTGGAATTCTAGCTTTTTGCTAAATATCTAGAACCTGATCTGTCACAAGACCCGCACTTTCTCTAAACATTGTTGTTATTTTTAAAGAAAAAAAGTAAGTTTACAAGACTTGCCTTTTAGATGGTAACTTTGTTCTGTCATCACAGCTGTAGCTTGACCAATGCACCCTACTTCTTTTCGATTTCTAGTCTTCATTTATTTTAAATCCACTTATTTGTCTAATAATGTCTTTTTATTTAATAGAATGGTTTCAATTTAAACTTCAGGATGATGCAATAACTTTAAGAGTAATACAATACTGGTGTAATAATTTAACTAGATGAAATATTAAACTGGGTGTTCTTATTTTATTTTTAACTTATCAATTTTGTGAAAATAAAAACAATTTTTTCATATGCATAATGGTTCATAAGATTATGTATGTATGTATGTATGTATGTATGTATGTATGTATGTATGTATGTATGTATGTATGTATGTATGTATGTATGTATGTATGTATGTATGTATGTATGTATGTATGTATGTATGTATGTATGTATCTATCTATATATATATATATATATGTATATATATATATATATATATATATATATATATATATATATATATATATATATATATATATATATATATATATATATATATATATATATATACAACAAAAAAAAAACTATAAAGTTAGCTGTCTCCTTGCTTTAGTAAAAAGTTGTTTGAAATTCAATAAATTTTAGCAAGAAAATATGAATAAAATTGTTATCAGACAACCACAGGTACTTGCATTGTAAAGGAACTCGTAAATTTATGATGGATTTAATTATGATTGATTACGATGATTTAATGAAGCCTGGATTTGACAACGCTATCAAACTCTTAGACTATAAGATTAGAAAGAAAGTCATTAAGAATCAATCTCTCAAGTAACTTAAGACTTAAAATATACCTGAAGAAAGCTTATGTAAAAAAATTGAGAATAAAAAAGATATTGCTTGTCTTTTTAAAGGCAAGCAATATCTTCTTCCCCATTTATAGATCTAACTTCACCAAGTTGATAAGGAGGCCCGAAAATAGGGCATATAAATTCAAAGAGAAGGTGGTCAAGATTTCAAAGGAACGATAACATATTTCAGAAGAATTCTATTAATATGGAGGAGATACAATGGATCATGAAAAAGAAAATGAAGACACGCTTTAAAGGAAAAAGAATAAAAAAAAGTTTAAAGAACTAGAAGACAGAGAGTTTGAAGTTTCTTTGTACACAGACAGCAACAGCCTGCCAGACCCTGATAAAAATTTTATGTCTTTATATAGATTAAGAAGACTTAAAAAATACAATTTAGTGTTCATTTAAGTATTGAAGAACTTTCACCGGATCCCTATTATATAAAGATATAGTTTTAGTCTTCGACCCGTCACCTGTTTTTTATCTTTCTTTATAAAGCTAGCGGTATTTACCTTGAGAAGTTGAAGATATCAAGATCAACAAGAAAATGCACACTTTTATAAAGTCAGAAGGCTAACCATTGGAGCAAAGAGCAGAAACAAGGTAAGAGCCTTAAAAGTAACGGTTCACTTTGATACTAAGTCAGTATGCCAGTTATAAAAGAGTTTCCGAAACCCATGGAATGATAGCTATAAGTGTCGCTTTGCCTGAGGTTGATCTTCTTTGATTGGTACCATGAAGATTGATGCGCCGAGAGAAGTAACCAGGCCATTAAAATTCAAATTATCCTCGAATACTATAAGTTAAAAGGTAATTATCTATGTGTGCTGACACCACAGCCGGCAAGAATAATGGAGCTAAAAAGAATGTTGATGATCAGTTTTTAAGAAGACCTATTCTTTGGCTAATGAACCGACACCACTTAAATGAGAGACATGAATCTCATGTCATAAAACTTGTTCTTGGTTCAACAAAAAGTGAAACCAAATGGCGCTATGTTTTACTCAAACAGCTGTAGCCGTAAATACACCTTAAAATGAATAAACTTGAAAGAATACTCAATTTTAAACGGTCTCAAGATGCTGAATACTCTTTAGCACAATCTTGCAGTAAAAATAAAGAGGTCTGCAAAACACCACCGCAGAAAGATACTTTTCACAGACAGCGGACAGCGGAGAATTCGTTTCCTTTACCACACCCATTTTACTTTTTTACTTTATTTACAGAATGCTCATGTACCATCTGCCTTTAAGTTTTATTTTTACATAAAGTTTGATTAGATTTTTATATAGGCGTTGCAAAATATGCGTTTTATTGCAACAATTTTATTTTGCTTTAACAAAGTGGATATTTCAGCTTAAAAAAGTCATTTTTAGAAAAATATTTAGCAACATTCTTTAGGTCAACAATGATAAATCAATCAAGAAAAAAGTTTCTTCAAAAAGAGATTGTAAAATTATAACTGAACAAATTTTTGTTATTGTTTTTGTTGAATAATCGAATAACTATTCTCTCAATAATGCTTTGTAAGCGCTTTTCTTTTTCACAATTCTGTTGTTTGTACTTTTTAAAACTCCCTGAATTGATACCTTCTTTACTAAACAACCAACATATCCTGTATGTCTGCAAGTTTAGAGCAGTTGTTGACTACATAGAGACGGTGAACCAATTCAATGAAAGTTTTAAATGAAAATAAACCACTATTTCCTAAAATGAAACTCTGACTAGATAGGTGGTTTTTCTTGGGTGAAAACTGGATCTTTTAGAAGGATTAGATTTTTAGACTTCTCATAGTGTGTAGGAACAGATTGTGAGTAAAGAATTTTTGCAATTTTTTCTTTCTCATCAACTTCGAGTTTTTTATCTGCAAGGCATAATGGAACCAAGGTTTGATCAAAACACCACGTATGTTTATCCATTGATTTTAATATTAGTCATTAAATTTGTATCTTGGTAAAACCATACGAGATATTTGGATCCATTGACCATGGTGTTGGTTTTAGCATCTTTTGACAGAGCTCACTTTATAGAAATGGTAAAAGTTCTGTATTCAACCCAAAGAGATGTCTGAAAAGATGTAAAGATGGATAGAAATAAAGCTGAAATGTTTCTGAAAGCAGTTTTTATTTATAAAGACTAATTACTAGGTCTTGAGTTGTATACTTTACCAGGGTAGTTTTTTATTTTTTCCTGGGTAGTTTTTTATATTCTAGGCAGTAGTTTGAAAAAATGACAACGGTTGAGACTCCCTCAGACTTTTTGGATGCAATGAAATTCCAAGCTTTTAAAATCTTTCAAAGTTGCTAACAACTAATGAGAATTCAAAGCAAAACTGTAAACCTTTTGACTATAGTTTAAAAAACTCAAAACAAAATATATTGGATATTTTTTAAATTGAGAAATGTATTTCTCTTTTTTTAGAATTAAATTGTAGGGTGTAATATTTACTTCTTAAAACAAGAAACGTTTTTCTTGTTTTAAGAAAAAATATTTTGTAATAAGAAATCTTATTTTGCTGTGTTTACAGTAATATTTATTCAAGATAATGCATATCGTATGATGTGTTTGGAAGCTCATCATACGCTATACATTATTTTGAATAAAATTTTACTTCAGCATCAGAAGCTACTTCAAATAAAAACTTCTTGTCAAAAATAATTTGAAAAGAAGAAGAGCGGATATAAAAGAGCGATACCATGGCGACTGCTCCATGGCGACTGCTCCATGGCGACTGCTCCATCACTACTCGCTATGAGTCAATAATTCAAAACAATTTGAATAGTCCTAATAGTTAGAATTTTGAATCAATACTTAACTGCAATCTCTGAACCTTAAAGTTACTTTTAAAAATTATTTTAAATTGTTTGTCGCATGACTGGAAATGCCCTCAAAGACCAACAAAATCTCTTAAATAGCCAAAGTGTTAATTTATCTATCGTAATCATCAGTGAAAGATAAGTATTATATATTTCTATAAAGAAACACATATAGAAAATATCGTTGAAAAAATATATTTCTTGTTTTGAGAAATAATTTTCTTAAACTATGGTCAATAAATTTACAGTTTTGCTGTGACATCTGTGAGATATTTCAGTCTAATTAGCTCAGACCGTCATCAGACGTAAAATAAAATACAATAAGAATCTCACAAAAAAAACCGTTCAGAAGACAATACAAAGATAAGCTTACTTAACGTGAAAAACTATTTTCAAATTTCTACGATTTTTTTAAAAAGAAATCGCCAACTATTTGATGCAATAACTTAATAACTTTAACTCCGTTGTCATTGTTCAAAGGTGGTGGGAAGCGTCTTATCTCGTAATTTGTTTGGGCATAATTAATCTCAAGTGACTCTTTTGTGGGATCTTGTTGATTTAACAATTCCAAAAATATGTCGTGTTTTTCTAGTGAATCAAATCTCTGTCAAATGGCTGTCGTCTTCATACCGTTTGAATGATTTCGGTGAGAATAAATTTATTTCTGCAACTCTCAAAGTTTTTGTTTCTAAATGTTGCAAAATGCCTTTGCAACAACGACAATAAGTGATAGTCCATTAGGGCCAGAGTTCGGTTTAGTTCTAATTACGTTTTTACATAAAAAGTAGCATTGGCTTAAGCAGAGTTCAATTAGTTGGTGAATATCAGATTTAACTTATTTCTATTCGCAAGATCATCTTTATCATTGTTGAGTATATCAATAATTAGTTTTTTGATAAGACACTTCCCACCGCTTTTGAACAAAGACAATGGAGTTAAAATTGCGTCAAATAGCTGGCGGCCTCTTAAAAAAAATTATAGAATTTCCAAAATAATTTTTCACGTCACGTCAGCTCATCTTTGTAATGTCTTTTAAACAGTTTTTTACATACGTTTTTTGTGAGATTCTTATTGTATTTTATTTTAGGTCTGATGACTGTCTGAGCTAATAAAACTCAAAGATTACATAAATAAATTAAATATTTGTACTTAACTGTATTTTATGTGTTATATATTAAATAAATAAATCATATTTTTTATTTTCTCATGATCTTTTTAAATTTTGTTTTTATTATAACGATTTTTATAGATAACGATTTTTATTGTAGCGATTTTCGTTATATATATAAATATATATATATATATATATATATATATATATATATATATATATATATATATATATATATATATATATATATATATATATATATATATATATATATATATATATATATATATGTATATATATATATGAATATATATATATGAATATATATATATATATATATATATATATGTGTGTGTGTGTGTGTGTGTGTGTGTGTGTGTGTGTGTGTGTGTGTGTGTGTGTGTGTGTGTGTGTGTGTGTGTGAGTGTGTGTATGTGTGTGTGTGTATGTGTGTGTCTGTGTGTCTGTGTGTTTGAGGAAGATTTACTAAATTCATTGAGACAAAAGATCTACAGAGAGGTTAGATTTTTTTTCAACAATCTAACCTCTCTGTAGATTATTTGTTTGACTTTGAACGGGAGTTCGAATTTTATGTTTGTTGTTTGTTGTTTTAGTCAAAAATCCTTTGAAATATATTAATGAAACTTTTACAATATTATAAGTCTAATGGTGCCATATTATGTATGTATGTATGTATGTATGTATGTATGTATGTATGTATGTATGTATGTATGTATGTATGTATGTATGTATGTATGTATGTATGTATGTATGTATGTATGTATGTATGTATGTATGTATGTATGTATGTATGTACGTATGTATGTATGTTTGTATGTATGTATGTATGTATGTATGTATGTATGTATGTATGTATGTATGTATGTATGTATGTATGTATGTATGTATGTATGTATGTATTTATGTATGTATGTATGTATGTATGTATGTATGTATGTATGTATGTATGTATGTATGTATGTATGTATGTATGTATGTATGCATGTATGTATGTATGTATGTATGTATGTATGTGTGTATGTATGTATGTATGTATGTATGTATGTATGTATGTATGTATGTATGTTAGAGTGAGGCATACTTTTAAAATTTTGGATATGGGAGCGCGCGCCATTATTTTATTTACCTTGATATTAAAAGAGATGTAAATAATTTTTTTTTTGCTTAAAAAGTTTAGTTTTTAGTGAGGGCGCAAGGCGTTTGAAAAATGTAAGTTTTACTGAAAACCCATTAAAATAGCACTTTCCTGCTTTTTAAAAAAAAATACCTATGAGAATTCAACTATCAAAAAACAATTAGATATAAAAATAAAACATAACCTACGGTGTTACTTTATTAAAACCATACAATCACAGTAGACGTATGAAAGGTTGTCTGCCATTATGGATTTTAAAAGAAAAAATAATATTTATAAATGTTAGAAATGGTAGAGCGCGTAATGGTATAGTTATGTAATAGGATATTGGAAGAAACGTGAACAGTTTTTTGTCTCATTAAAAGTTTGTCTTGTGTGGACGCTCTGCGTCCACACAAAATGTAAGTTAAAAAACTCATCATATTAGCACCTAATCATATTAGCACCTACAAAATGTAACTAAAAACTCATCATATTAGCACCTTTTTTCCCTTTTGTTTTTAATCCTATGGGGACTTAATTATCAAACAACAATTACACATATTGCGTAATATTGCAGTAGTTGTAGACAGTTAAAATACGATTACTCTCAAAATTTGAGAGAATTTGGATAAAGAATCGCTTGCGGATTTAATTTTTAAGATTTGTTGGATTATGTAAAAAAACACCTTAAAAAGCGTTATATGCAAAACTTGACGTTTTAACTAAGTTCATATTTAAATGTTTTTCAATACAATTTGCTTTGCTGTATGATTTAAGTTTATAACAGTTTATAACAATTAAGCTAAATTTATATCAACTTGTTAACTATTTGAAGATTTAAATAGTGAAACTTTTATTCTTATATTTACATAAGAATATCCAAATAAACATTTTCACAAATTAAAAGATTTTGGCTATGGATATATATATTTTAGGAAAACATTTTCAATTAAAAAATATCATAATAAGAATGGGAATAATGCTCTTTTGAAATATAAGGTTTACGCATCTTCCTAATAAGTAGTTTAGTTAAAATGCAGCTGTGTCGATTCTCAAATCCATAAACATATTGGGATGCGTCCGACACAAGTTTTACCGCTCGCTCAACACTCTGGGAGTGAGATGGAAAGACGGGGATTTCAGGTTTAACATTATTGTCAATCGCATATTGGATTTGCTCAATTGAAAAATGTTGTGTTGTTGGGGGCTCCGTAAATTTAGTAATGCTGATGTCTACCAACTCATACCAATGATTAGCATTAAAATTAATTTCTGGAATTTTTTTCAAATTTACTTCCAAACTTTCGTTGTTTACTCTATAAATATAAATCAAATCCAATTACCACATTTAATGTATCATTTTTTTTCAAAACTTTATTTTAGTTTACCATAAAAAAATACCTTTGCCTTAGACCCAGTAGGATTTGAAAACCAAAGTTTCGTATCTTGCTGTCATTATCTTTTAACATGGCATAAAGAATATTTTCAGGTTTTAGGCACAATGCATTGTTTTTAATGTTTTTTTTAACAATATATTTAACATCATCAAAGGGGAGATTATTTATTCTAGTGATAGTAGAAAAAATAAGGCGCGGGGATTCGTGAAATTTTGAAGATTTTTTTATATCGAACCACGCTGGAGCGTAAACCTGAACAATAAAACATACGAGTTTTTTTAAAGAAACACTTGGTTGATTGTCTCTAGTATACAAGCAGAGAAGGCGAATAGCTAGAGTTAACCACTTTGCATGATTAAGCAGTCCAATTTTATTAGCGGCCCATTTATCAGAAACTTTACCAAAGCCTATTCCTTTGCAATATTCAAATAAAAGTCTTTGATCGCAACTAAGGTCTACTAGAATTTCTTCTGGAATATATCCATCTACAATTGGGTTTTTAATACAATTTAAAAAAACTTGATTTTTATCCTGAATATTTTCAGCACATCTTTTGCCAAGTAGACCACTAAAGCTTCTTGGCCCAGTTGTGTCACCATCAAGTTTTACAAAAAGAGCTCCTAACGGAAGTTCATTTTGATGTAATGCGCATCCAATTAGATTAAGTTTTCTTTTTAAAAACTCTTCTAGTTTTACCACTAAGCCACTTATTGGTCCAGTATTGGTAGCAGTATTATCAAGAAGAACAGCTTGTATACTTTCCAAACTGTTATGTTCTTGTAAAACACTAAACGTTTAGGTAGCAAGAACTAAACCTGTAGCACCGGTGACAGGAATCGTCCTATGAGTCAAATAATTTCCACTCAATTTTCCATCTTCATAAGTAAATGTGAGGTGATGTTCAGGTTCAATGCATTTCTTTAGTACTTCTCCTTGAGGTAAGTTTATTATTATACTTGTTTTAGTTATTTGATCGAGCTTGCTGTCAACCCAAAGACAAATTAACTGTTTTTTTTGTTCTGAGTCCACCTCTTCACTAACGATTTTTACTTTTGACTTGGCCCTATCTAACTTGCATTTGTCAATCAAAATATCTTTAATATCAACGTCATTTTTCAAGAGATGTTTTATGCCATGTAGTAAAGCATTTGCTAGGGCTGCACCTACGTTTGACGAACACTCATTTCTGACTAATTCCATTGCAAATTTTGAAAGTTTAACTAAGTTGTATTTTCCAATAGGATTATTTACTGGTTTCCATTCACCTTCATCCTAAAAAGGGTTAATAAAATAAAACGCTTTCTGTTTCATCTGTTACAAATATTTCATGTATTTATAAAATATTTACCTCCGTATTGGTCAAACCACTTGTTTCTTCAATTAAGTTTACTTGTGCTATGAGGGATTCATCTTCATTAACTAGCTTATGAGATATTTTTTGTCGTTCTTTATCAAGGCTTTGAATCCTTTTGACAGATAATCTATCGACGGAAGAAAGTTGATATGCGCCTTTTGGACCACTTTTTTTCCTCTGATCACAAAGATAAGCTCTGTCTTCCAGAGGCACTGGAATTACTTTACTATTTACTTCCAGAGGCACTGGAATTACAGAGGAATTACTTTGAGAACAAAGGCATACAATATGTTCTTCGATGCAATTTTCTTTATTACATGAAACTTTTCTGTCACTACAGGGAAACACATCTAATGAACAGGAACACGCAGAAATATCAAAAAGTTTGTCCAAGTTTGCATCAAGATTTCTTTTAGCGCTTGCTTTTCCGTGCTTGCGATTAATACCTTTTACAAGTACGAGAAGATCTTTAACTTTCCTATTAATAGATTTGTCAGTTATAAGAGGTAATCTTGGGTTTACTGTAGCCCAAATTGATTTTATATTATTGCTAATTTGCTAAGTCACTAATACGATATCTGCATTTGGATTTATATGAATAAGATAGTAATAATACTGAATAACCTGTCTAAAAGTGCTTGGATCTGTCGTTGATAGTTCACATGGGCCGCCACAATATTTTTTTTTTTCACTTTTCATCCTTGTAATTGCAACCTTTACTTTCGGCATTTTTGTAGATTAATTATATATATAAACTGTATTAAAGTATTACACTCAGAGTAATGGGCAACAGCGTGAGTTTTTAGTGGGGGCCAAAGCATCAAAAAAACCTAAAATATTAAAATTTACTATTAAAAACCTGCTTTGATAAAAAAAAAGAAATAAAACTCTTTTGAAAAGATTTGGGGGCCATGAATTCAGGAATTTCAGGAATTGAGTAAAACCATTAGTTCCATCGAAAAGTTTTATATTTTAATCTACTTCAGAAATTGCAAATCAAAACTTATGTAATATAAACAGTTTAAAACATTACTCTAGATATAATAACCATAAGTATTTACCTTTGATATTAAAAGATTTCTTTAAATTGCAGTTTTATTTTTGAACCTACTTTTTAATAAATTTAACTTTAAAACTAACTTTAAAATACAAGCAAGAAATATAAATACAAAAAAGATTTGCTAAGTTTAAATGCGTGTAAACGATTTTGCGAAACTTTATTGGCTTCTTAAAACAATTGCGCTTGTTAATTGGTTACTTTATAAACTCAAAACGAGATATTTTAAAACGAGATTACTAGACTTAAAATAAAATTTTGTAACGTTTGAAATAAACAATCTAACAATACTAGTCAAAAATTAAGACTTAAAATGCAAATCCGCAAGCCATTTTTAAACCAGGGTACTTGAGATTTGGTAAAACCTCATTTCTAACCTAGACACAGAAACTGCAACATTACGCAACTCAAAATTCAAAAAAAAAGCTAAAATCGACCTACCCTAATATATATATATATATATATATATATATATATATATATATATATATATATAATATATATATATATATATATATATATATATATATATATGTATGTATGTGTGTGTATGTATGTGTATATATATATATATATATATATATATATATATATATATATATATATATATATATATATATATATATGTATATATATATATATATATATATATATATATATATATATATATATATATATATATATATATATATATATATATATATGTATATATATATATATATATATATATATATATATATATATATATATATATATATATATATATATATCTTTCAGCCATAGATTCAGATGACTTTTCTAAATTGACATTACTATTGTTAAACTTATCATTATCTCCTACCTTTGGTATATTTTCAATTATGGGGAAAAGTCTACCAGTCAAAAGCTATATTTATTATCTCTGTTTTAGATGGTATGCAAAATAAGTTATTATACATATTACTTTTTAAAGATTGGATTATTTTAAGGGAGATCTTTTAAAAGTTACAGCATATTTACGAACTTTAAACAGAATCTTATGAAGCCGAGGAACAAAATCACGAGCTCCGTCACTATTTTCATTTTCATCATCATCATTATCATCATAATCATCATCAAAATCATCATTAAAAACATTAAAATCATCTTTAATATCTTCTTCATTAGAAATCTTATTATTTTCAACTTTATTTTTACAAATTACATCAACTACAGTTAAACGTTTTGCATGTGCAAAACAAAGTTGATATTCAGCAGGAGAAATATTTCCTAATTTTTTTATAACGGTATTTTATTTCAAGTATTGTCCTTTTTTTTGTTCAACTATTTCGATATAATATTTATAGATAGGTTCATGACATCTGTTTTAGATTTTGGTAGACTGTAGCTTTTATAATGAAGCAACTCACAAATTTGATCCGATTCAATTATTGCACTTATAGAAAACCCATCAATAGCAGCAAATCAAGCCATTCGTTCTCCTAATAAAAATTTTTTTTATTACAGAATCAATTGTAGTGAACAGAACGTTTTTTATTAAGCGGTTTATCTTCACATTTTTTATTTAAAATGATATTGTGGATTTTCTCTAAATGTTTTTTCAACCCAACGACCTTTAGATAATTTTAATTTTGGACAATGTTTGCATTCATTTTTTTTTAAATCATTTTTTTTTAAATCAAAATAACCAAACCTTTGAATTTTTACGATTTGAGGACATTTTTATAACAATTTTTTTTTTTTTTTTTTTTATTTATTTCGTCAGTAAAAAAAAAGAATATAATGCCGTGTAGTATAAATAAGACCTACATGACTGGGGTTAAAAGAAGACAATACTTGCCTTATCACTACACCCCGACGTGCTTTCATAAGCAAGCGTGTACAACCATTAAAAGTTAAATATGCAATTACTTTGTGCCATTTAATAAATTATATACAATTATTTACAAGTATGTTAAGACTAGTTACTAATCTATAATCAAAAGAAAATAGGTTTTTCTTTTGATTATAGATTTTTTTAAGCAGTTTTTAAACCAAATAGGTTTTGGTTTAAAAACTGCTTGGCTTTGAACAGTATACCAATATTTTTTGAAACTTTATTTTCTATTGTACTTATGTGTTCTCTCCATGTTAAGTTTTCATCAAGTATCACTCCTAAAAATTTTATTGATGACTCTCTAATTATTTTAGAGTTGCCAATATAAAGATTAGGAAGTTTTATTTGAATGTTTTCTTATTCGTGAACTCTATAAAAAAAAGTATACTTAGTTTTATTTAAATTTAAGGACAATTTGTTCGCCTTGAACCATTCCGCTAGATTTAAAAGTTCTTTGTTTACTATTTTAAATAAAAGTTTAATATCTCCATTAGAGTAAAATAAATTCGTGTCATCTGCAAATAAAACAGAGTTTAAAATGTTTGAAAACTTATGAAAATCGTTTACATAAATAAGAAATAAAAGAGGACCCAGAATTGAACCTTGGGGAACACCGCAATTTATTGTCATATAGGAAGATTTTCCTTCTTCGTATGATATATATTGTTTTCTATTGTTTAGATAACTTATGAACCAATCTAAATATGTGCTTTTAATACCATAACTTCGAGTTTTTTTATAAGAATATTATGGTCTACTGTATCAAAAGCTTTGCTAAGATCTATAAAAACTCCAAGAGTAAACTTTTTCTTGTCAAATGCTTTAAATATATCATGAACAATAATAATGGCATGGTCAGTTGAATTACCTGGCTGAAATCCAAATTGTTTATTATATAAAATATTATTTGTATTTAAAAAATTCAAAATCCGATTATACATAATTCGCTCTAAGATTTTTGAGAAGCAAGGGAGAATTGAAATTGGTCTGTAATTTTCAGAATTAGAAATATCTCCTGATTTAAAAATAGGTATAACCCTTGCAATTTTAAGTTTCTCAGGATAGACACCTTGTCTTAAAGAGAGATTAAAAAAAGATTAAAAAAGAGAGGGATTGTCAAGTATTTTATTGATTTTTTTATTACATTACTACTAATATTATCAACTCCTACACTTTTGTTTTGTTTTAAAAGATTTACTGCATCTATAAGTTCATTTTCAGTAATTTCATAAATATCCATTTTAGAGGTCTTATTAGGAGTAAGATATGTCTCAAAGTTTACTTCAGTGGTTTCTATTTTTGACGCTAGAGTGGAACCTACACTTACAAAATTTTGATTAAGTGTTTCGGCAATTAAAGATTTATTTGTAATAACTTTATTATCAATTGTTAGATTTATAGGAAGAATATTTCTGTCAGTTTGTTTCGTACCAATTACTTCCTTAATAATGTTCCAAATATTGTCCCGATCATATTTATGTTTAATTAATTGCTCGGTATAGTACAACTTCTTGGACTTTTTAATAACCATCTCAAAAATACGTTTATAATTTTTGTAATTGGTTTCATTGTTGAAAGTTTTTTTTTTGAGAAATTTATTATATAGTCGTTTTTTTTTTTTTTTTGACGACTTGATAATTCCCGGAGTTATCCATGGATTTGATAATGTCTTTTTTTTCATACATTTTGTAATTAATGGAAACGCTGTATTATAAAGTTGTTGTAATTTATCTAGAAACTTATTGTATGCCTTATTTGTGTGTACAATATCAAGGAGGTCATCCCAGTTTAAATCTGCTAGAAGACTATTAAAATTTTCAATGGATTTTTCATCTATTTGTCGTGTAATTTTTTCAATTTTTTTTTTGCATAGATATTATCGCTTTTTTGTGAGATAAGAAATATAGGGAAGTGGTCTGAAATGTCGCATTTAAATATACTCTTTTTTATTTTTGATTTAAATTCGTTGGTTACTATTTGGTCTATAACAGTTTTTCTCTAGTTATTCTTGTGGGTTTATTAATTAGTGGAATATATATAGCCTTTCTGTGGAATATATAGCCTTTCTGATAAATGACGTTATAGAAATTATTTATTTTTGTATTTAAATGACGCATGTTCATGTCCAGGTTAAAATCACCTACAAAATAAAATTAAAATTTTTGTCGCACAATTAAAATTTTTGTCGCACAGTGATAAATACAAGTATACAATAACATTAAGTGATCTTCTGATGGTCTGGAAAACAAAAATTTATAAATTTGGCGGGAAAGTTAAACGATGTATTGTTTAAAACCATGAATACCGAAAAAAATATTCCGGGATCCCAGAAAAAATTTCCCGGCATTTCGAATTTTTGGTTTATTTTTTTTCCCGGAAATTTCGCGGGAACAATCCCTACTTTCTACACGCTTCATTCATTTATTTTATTTTTATTTTCAGAATTTTATAAATTAGACAAAAAATAAAAATTAAGGAGATATTAAAGGTGAATAAAAATGAGCAATTGCTTTTACTCAGTAATTGGTCAGCTTTACGCTTACGTTTACGCAACTTTGATTAGGGCATTATTCACGTAAAGCTGAGCAATTACTGAGTAAATTGCTTAACCTTTTTGCAATGTAAATTGCTTAATTTGTGCAAAGCTGCCTATTGTCGCAATGCAATAAGGAACAGCTATGTTTTTGTCACGCAAACATAAAACAGAAACATTTATCACTCTCATGTAAAATTTTAATTTTATGAAAACGTCACGTTTTTGAGATACAGCGTTCGATTATTGTTTTTATTTGAATCTAAATGCATTAGTATATTATCGTTCAAAATAAACTTGTGCTTTTTGATTGCACGTCTTCTTTTTGATTGCATATCTTCTTTTTGATTGTTTGTCTTCTTTTTGATTACATGTCTTCTTTTTGATTGCATGTCTTCTTTATGATTGCACGTCTTCTTTTTGATTGCATGTCTTCTTTATGATTGAATGTCTTCTTTATGATTGCATGTCTTCTTTTTGATTGCATGTCTTCTTTTTGATTGCATGTCTTCTTTTTGATTGCATGTCTTCTTTTTGATTGCATGTCTTTTTGATTCTTTTTTATTAAATGTCTTCTTGTTTAGTAAACTTTTTACACACTTAAAAGTAGTGCAATCTAAATAGTTGCTTGTTTCTGAAAAAGTCCTGAATTATAAACTATTTTATAGACAAATATTGAAAATTAATATGCTCCATAATTCTACACTTCTAAAATATAGTCTTTAATGCTACACGAACATAAAATTTGATACACGTTTATGCTTTTTTACAGATAACTATTAAGACTTTGTTTTTATTGCCCTCACACTCCTTGATCTGAAACGTAATAGTTGATAATTTGCGAGTCCAAGAAAGTCATAAAAGTAGAAAAATGAGATTCATTAAAACTATAAAATCATATTTTTCATGTTCATATAATAAAGAACTTAATGATAAAGAAAATCAACTATAAAATCGTGGCTAATTCCATTATTAAAATTATTTCGAAAATTTTTATTTTTATTTTATTTTTTTTTCCAACGTTTTTCATCATTTATTTAGTCTTTCCTTTTTTTTTAACCACATTAGGTGGCAAACGTTTAAGGTAGAAAAAATTTGCTTTGTATTATTGCTCTTTCATACACATTTTCTTTTTTGAGTTGGTATTAATTTTCTTTGCTTTTTGTTGTTTGTCCATATTTCGATCCCAGAAAATCTTTGCGAAAATTTTGTTAAATCTATTTTTAGAACCGCAACGGTACCCTATTTTAATGTAAAAATAAAACGGTGTTACTTAAAAAAGTTTTTTACATTACAAAATTTGAAATACACATGATTTGGGTATTTCCATACACTCTTGTTCCCATTTTTTCATAATAAAAATGCTGAGAGATTCTTTTTCGCTAGTAATGGGTTTAATGGCTGCGATAATATCTGTGCAAACATGCACGAATGAACTTTAATACTATGTCGTTCAATATATGATATGATTTAACACTAATAGATTTTATAATTGACGGTAATCAAATAAAGTATATAAATAAAGTAGGTTTTGTAAATGTATAAATTTATAAAAATAGATATTACCAAAAAAAAGAAAAGGGAAAAGTTAAAATTTAACCCAAATAATTATCCCATTACAACTAAAACAAATAACAATAATTTACCTTTCCATTTTCTATTTCCCTGTGTTATTTTAAGATTTTTAATAAATCCAGGTTGTGCTTCATACCACGGATTAGAAACATATACTTTAACATTAGAAAAGTCTCTTGTATCATTATTTTCTATATATAAAATTCTTTGACCATTAAGTTCAATTGAGTAAATATATTTACTTTCTTTAAACTCTTGTGCTATTTTAACTGAACTCCAATTATGAAGACCTAGTTTATTCGTATTTTTAACATAATTGATAATACCACTAACCGCAGAGCAAATATGCAACCCGCTTCCATTTTGATGAAAAAACACTGCTGGATTCCGATCGCCATATTTATGATTGTTATTATTAGTAGTCAAATGAATGACATTTGCCCATTCATATAAAAATCTTGTTGGTTTAATTTCAAAAGAAACTGTGTATTCTTTAGTATGTTTCATTAATGTTTTTACCAGATTGTTTTTCAATATTGATGTTTCGTTTTGAATGAGGAAAAACTCTATAATGTTAATTCAGAAGATGTATACTGTTATATGCATGTATGCATACATGCATGCATACATATATACATACATACATACATACATACATACATACATACATACATACATACATACATACATACATACATACATACATACATACATACATACATACATACATACATACATACATACATACATACATACATACATACATACATACATACATACATACATACATACATACATACATACATACATACATACATACATACAGAGACGTAGACAGAATTTTTTGTTGTTCGAGATAGGTAACTTTCATTTATCGATAAATATAAGTCTACTTAAAAATAGTAGAAAAAATTGCTCTCACGTTTAGGGCAGGGAGGCGAAAATTTTAGGGTTTTTTTGTTCCCAGCTCCCAATCATTGCTATTTTTTGCAAAACCTCATTATTTGATGTAAGTATAAAAGTATAAATTTTTGAAGTTTTCTCCATGTCTGGAAGTTACCTACATACATACAAACATACATATGTAATAATTTTTTGTTTTCAAAAATATTTATTAGATTATTTATTAGTTTATTTGTTTTTCTAAAGAAAAACAAATAAACTAATAAATGATCTAAATAATTTAAACAAAAATCTTTGTAACGTATTTTAAATCATCGTAAATCTACAAAAGTAAGAAACAAAATTTTTACTTTAAACTACATCTTGGCAAACTTGATGATTATAAAAATGCAGTTTTTAGTTGGTCATTAATAAACACTAATGCCCTTGTAACAAAAAAAGTACTTAACTAGGCCTTTCAATTTGTTATCGAACAAGGGAGACTGAAATGCCTTACCACACCAAAACCGTCATTATCAATGGTACCGAGAAAAACGTAAATAACGACTGTAAAAAGCTTGCGTAGCTGTACGTATAGATAAAAAGCTTTGCGTAGCTGTCATATGTATATGTCATTTCAGCAGGGCCGGCGCGAGTAGATGTCACGTGGGGGGTGCCATTACATTTTGTCGACTAAAAAAAAAAAGAAAAAAAAAAGGTCCTCGTTTTCCAAAATTTGCCGACTGCCATGATGACATTTACCGACTGTCGAGATTACCGACTAACCTATATCGAAAGGGTCAACATTTGCCGACTAACTACTCTAAAAGGGTCCAATTTGCCGACTAAAAATCATTAATGGGGGGGTCGAACCCCTGCCCCCACACCTCCCTATCGCGCTGGCCTTGCATTTTAGTATAAACAATAAGCATATCTGTCTATTTTTGTCTAATTCTGCCTAATTATATGGATTTTAAAATGATTTTTAAAATGAACAAAAAATTACATTGAAAGTAGTCTTTTACATAATCAAAGTTAAAAATTTGTTGAAAGAATGGGTGAAATAGAAAAATTTAAAGTTGAATAAATTCTGCTGAAGTAAAAAGTATATATTGTAATGAAGCTATATTAAAATCATCAGTTACTTAAAGTTATAATAGATAGCAATCGCTTTAAAATTTTAACTTTTATAGCCACTCTAAATGATTTGAACTAATAAATCTATAAACATAAGCATGCACGTAAAATTAAAATAATTGCATATACATATAAACTATCGAATATTCTATATATAATAGAGTTGTTCAAAAAATAATTTTTCGAAATGCCTTACAAAAACCTCTAAAAGTCATTTATAAAAACCTCTAAATGTCATTTATATACAAAACGATACTGCAATTCAGATTATAAATTAGATTATAAAAGTTAGTTGGAAGGATTTATCTTTATTTAAAATCTTATTTAAAATAGTAAGTCTCTTATACATAAAATGATGAAATAAAGTTACTATTACGAATGAAGTTTTGATAATTTTAAAAATGTTTTAGATTTCAGATTGACATTCTTAAAATGGGATGTGGCATTGGCGCCAACCTGAAAGTGGCGCAAAAGAGGCTCGATTGCGATACAACCAGCAAAAATTATATAAAATAAATTAGGATTTAAAAAGACAGACTTTAATTTTATTTTAAATAAATCAAAACTAAAATATACACTGGCGCCTGGTATTGCTTGCATGGGCGCCCTCTAATTTGCTGGATTCGTCTTCTACAAATATAGTCAAAAATATTTTGTTGAGATATACTAAGGTAATTAAAAAATATATTGCTTTTTTTATTATGTATAGTAAATTCTTAATAATTTAAAAAACAATTAGCTAAGAACCATGAATCGTTCTTTTGAGAAAAAGAAAGAAAGTGGGGCTGCAGGTCGAAAATGACGTTCATTAGAGACAAAAGAAAGAGAAAAAAACAGCAAAGTTTTTAAGACGTTTTTTCAAAAATTGAACACAAGCACGACTTTTTCAGATAATCCAGAAAATTTTGTAAGCGCAAGGCCTCAAGAATTAGAAGATACTTGGTCAAGTTCAAGCAAGAAAGAATTAGTTAAAACATCTATTGCTGACGATGCAGAGAATTTTAGTTATAATTCCAAAATTCTTGCTACTTCTGAAAAAACAGAAGTTTGGCCTGTTTGATAAAAAAATGAAGATTGATGATGTTGAAGATAAAGACTTGATATCAGAAAACGTTCAAATTATTAAATGTCCCTACCTAAAAATATTGAAGAACACAACATTGGATTTCTTGTGTCTAGTGAAGAAACAGCAAAAGCAATCATAACTGATCTATTAAGAATTAAAATTATTAAACATGGTTTTAAACATTTTCAATACATTGAAGGTCCTTTTCTGCCGACTAATAATTGTTCTATGAACAAAACTTGATTCTTTAAAAAGTTAGGAAATGGTCACGATGAGCAAGTGATGTGTTCATGGTTGGTTTACTCGCCTTCCAAAAAGTCTGCCTTTTATTTTTGCTGCTTCTTTTTTCAAAATGTGAAAATTAATCTAGTTTGACAATGAGTCAGACAATGCTTTACTCAATAAAAAAAACTGGAAAAAAATTTATTTTACAATAAAGGAACAATTGATGCAGAACTTCAACAACAAATTCAAAGAGAAAGTCAAAAGTGGTGTGATATTTTGAAAAGGCTGTAGCACTGCATTGAATACCTTGCAATGCAAAATTGCTCTAATATTGTTAAGCTAGCTTAACAATAATGGAGCAATTAGAAAAAGATGATATGAATGTAGAAAATTGCAGGTCACAATGCTATGACAATGCTGCCGGTATGGCTGGCCACAAGAGTAGTTTGCATCAAAGAATAAAGAAAAAAAACAACCTTGCCATATTTGTAGTCACAATCATAGTCTTAATTTGGTAGGCATACATGCGGCTAAAGAAGAAGTATTGGTTGTTACTTTTTTTGGAATCGATGCGCTTTACGTTTTTTTCTCAAAATCAATTCAACGATGGCAATAACTTAAAGATGCTGTGCCTATTACTTTGAAGTCCGATTTCGATACCAGGTGGAGTGCCAAAAAAGAATCAGTAAAACACATCTACATTGATGAAATAGTGGAAGTTCTTCAGAACTTAATGGTAGACAAAAGCGCGTCAAATGAAACGAAAAGCAATGTAAAGGAGTTTTATAACAGAATTTTAACGTATGACTTTCTCTCATTGCTAGAGTTTCGGAACAAGATTCTTAGCCGAATTTACCAAGTCCAAAAGAGGTTGCAGAACCCTAAAATGAACTTTTATAATGTAGATTTAGATTTAAAATTGCTCCAAGATTATTTTCAAAGTAAGAGAGAAGTCTTAGTTAATAACATAAGCATGAATAGGCATATGTGCGAAATGACATAAGTGCGAAGCGTTGAAAAAACTGGCATAAGTGCGAACTGGCATAAGTGCGAATTGGCATAAGTGCGAATTGGCATAAGTGCGCCAAAGCATTGTGCAAACATTGGCATAAGTGCGAATTGGCATAAGTGCAAACTGGCATAATTGCGAATCAGTTACAAAAACTGGCACAAGTGCGAAATGGCATAAGTGCGAAATGGCATAAATGCGCCAAACAAATTTGCAAACATTAGCAAAGTGCGAATTGGCATAAGTGCAAACTGGCATTAGTGCAAAGCAGTTACAAAAACTGGCATAAGTGCGCACTGTCGTAACTACGAATAAGCATAAGTGCGCTAAACCAATTTGCAAACATTGGCATAAGTGCAAATTGGCATAAGTGCGAACTGACATAAGTGCAAACTGGCATAATTGCGGAGCAATTACAAAAACTGGCATAAGTGCGAACTGGCATAACTGCGAATTGGCATAAGTACGCCAAATAATAACTAGCATAAGTGCAAATTGGCATAAGTGAGCCAAAACAAATTTGCAAATTTGTTAGGCGCACTTATGCCAATTCACACTTTTGCCAATTTTTGTAACGCTTCACTTTTATGACAGTTCGCACATTTGCTAATTCGCGCCTATGCAGCCTCCCGGTTCGATTGATGGAAATTGATGAAAAATTGGATTTTTCTTGACGTGGGAGGGTTGTGCTTCATTACGAAAATCAATATTTTAAAAAATCAATCTAAAAAAATTTGGCAAAGTTTACAGTTCTGATGTGGATGGACGAAAACTGTACAAAGAAATTTTGGACTGTAGAATGCTGCTTACTAGCCGTAAGGAAAAAATATCAATTCCCGAGTAACTGCTTATGTTTATAGTTGAATATGGAGATAAAAACTTTTTCCTTAATATGTGTATAGCATTGCAAATATTGCTAACAATAGCTGTATCTGTAGCTAGTTGCGAGAGATCATTCAGTAAACTTAAACTGGTTAACTCTTATTTGAGAGCTTTGATGGGCCAAAACCGTCTCTCTGATCTCGCTTTACAAAGTATAGAGCGAGAAATTACCGAAGAAATTGATTTTGACAATATTATTAAGAATTTTGCTGCAACTTAAGCTAGAAAAATAAATTTGTTATATATGTTACATAAACAAGTTGTTTATTTATAATGTTTAATATTTAAAATAATTATAATAATAATATTTAAAATAAAGTATTAATTTATAATAATAATATTTAAAATAAAGTATTATTTTAAGTTTGTGTCATCATTTATTTAAAAAATTGTAATTGAGCACTTTTTGTGGCGGAGAAGGGGCGCGAGATCAGTGTTTGCTCCAGGCGCTATTTACCCTAGGTACGCCACTGAACACATTTAGAAGGTAATAAGACACCTTAGATAAGTGTTGCTGGTTTCTAAACAAATCTACAATAAATGTATAAATATATACATATATATATATATATATATATATATATATATATATATATATATATATTATATATATATATATATATATATATATATATATATATATATATATATATATATATATATATATATATATATATATATATATATATATATATATATTATAATTCATTTTAAAAAATTTTTATATTCTTTCAACAATGGGACGAAGTAAACATAGAACAGATGCCTTTCGAGGACAAGTGCAGGCATTTCCAGATCAAGAAAAACTCTGAACTAGCTCAATTTATCTTATTATTAACTTTTTAGCATTAATAAATTTATCAAAAAGTTATCAATGCTAATAATTTATCTAACAATGCTGCTTCATTAAACAACAAAAAAAGCAAGTATTGAGAACGAAAGACAAATCCCCTAGAAAAGACGCAGCCATTGTTCGTTTCGCTAAGTTTGCTGGCGCACCAAAAATTAAAAATTAAACCGCTCAAAATTTACCAGTCAATCTACCTTTCAGCACTGTCAAAAAAAGCTTACGCAAAACTAAGCTATTTGCAAGAAAAAACCATTTGGTCTCAAAACGTAACCTCGTCAGTCGTTTGAAGTCTGCAAAACGTATTATAAAAAAATTTTCAGTACGTATATAAGGAGTTACGTTTTCGGAAAAATGTGCTTTAAACTGAAGAGTCTAAGTTTAATTGCATTGGATCCGACGGAAAACAATATATTCGTTGTCCCTAAAAACAAGAACTTAGTCTTCAGTATACTCTAAAGTGTGTTAAACATAGTGGTGGCGTTTTCATGGTGTTGCTTAGAAACGTTGCATAGAATTTAAGGAACAATCAATCAACTCATTTACAAAGAAATACTAAAAAATGTTGTGTTTCCTTATGGTGAGGAAATTTTCGTTTGGTTTGGAAATTCCAACAAAACAACGACATCAATCACGCCGCCAAGAGAGTTAAAATATGGTTTAACACTAACAAGATTGATGTTTTGGAATAGCCCGCACATTCACCAGACCTAAATTCAATAAAAAATTAGTGTTAGGAAGTTGTCAGAAACATAAATCAATCAACTGCAAAAAAACTAGATCAATGTTAATCGAAATAAAGTCGGCTAGGGATGCCATTACTCCTCAACAATGCCAAAAATTGATCTTGTCAATGGGCCGTCGCTGTCAAGCAGTTATTGACTCGAAAAGATACCCCACTAAATATTAATTTACCTCAAATAAAGTTTTCTTAACTATTTATACAAAGAAATTCTGTGATTTTCATAACAAAGGGACGAAATCATAGTTCTTTAACAGGGTGTGCTATTTAAATTGTCCCCTTATTCTGTACCTCTAAATCATTTATATGGTCGAATTTTTTGAATATATATATATATATATATATATATATATATATATATATATATATATATATATATATATATATATATATATATACTTTCCATTGAGAAGGCATAAGGTGGTTTGTCGACAATTGCATAAACAATTGGCATTTTCATCAGAATTAAATAATATCTTTTTATTATGAGAAGTAATAATACTCTTGATGTTTGGAAGGCAGCTATACACCAAAATTCACCAAAATTCTTGATAAATCACTGAAAATTATTTATCACATCAGGAAATCTTTACTTTTTTCAGGAAATAATATGTGGATTAAAAAGTCGGTGGAATCTAATTTCGATGTTAGTTTTCACTATATTTGCTCTAACACGCTGTATTGAGCACTCTTACTGGAAATATTAACATAATTCCTACTATATATATATATATATATATATATATATATATATATATATATATATATATATATATATATATATATATATATATATATATATATATATATATATATATATATATATATATATATATATATATATATATATATATATATATATATATATATATATATATATATATATATATATATATGTATATATATATATATATACAACCTTTATTATTGTTAACATGCTTCGCTGAACAGGATTATGTATTTTCACTGTGGCACTAAGAGAAATGCTAAACAAGGATTATGAGCTCTTCACCATCTTACTCGTAACTAAACTGTGTGTTTTTTATCAAATTATTTTTCCTCTTGATAAGTTTGTTTTACCACGGCCTAGAACCCATGACAGCCCTAATACTGAATTAATTTAATAATATTACCAGGTTATATATAGAATCATTAAACAAAAAATGAATATAAAATATTTAAAGACATTACATAATAAAAAATACTCATAGGCATAAAAATGAACGTAGATCAAAAAATCTACCTTTATATAAACAAGTGCATGATCTTGTTTTGACGCTGCTTCCTGAGCAGTTTAACATTCGATTAGAGCTGCAGTTACGAGTTCTTGTTGAAATACAAGATGTGTTACACAATGACCACTCACTCCATTCTGACCAAACAACTAAAAAAAATTGAATCAAATTCAACTTCCTTAAAGTATGTATAATCATTTTGTAAATCAATCATGGCGGTAAAAAAAATGAATTTTTTTATGTTTTTTCCGTGATATATATTTTTTTATTTGTCTTAAAAAGTATATATATCACAGAAAAAACACAAAAAAACTAACAGTTATATTTGTGTTAATAAGATATATAATTTCACAACCTGGAGATAATCCACTGTCATAGGGTGGTAGCCCTCCTATCAAAAAATTTGGTGTATTTAATTACAAAGCAATATGGTTAATAAAATTAATGCCAATGGTTACTCGGCCATTAAAAACACAGCGCCATCAATCGCCCACCTTAATATTTGGATAATGGAGCTAATGAACATCATTTCAGAACAGAAAGCAACTATCTACTTGCTAGCCAACCAAATCAAAAAAACTTGAACAAAAAGTAGCTTGTATAGAAAATAATCTCACCTCTCAATCAGTTTTATGCATAGCAAGTCTCGAAAACTTGCTATATATGAAACCTTTAAAAAAAGTCTCAGTCAGTCCTGACTTGTCACCAGCTGAAAGAGAGCTTGAGTATCAACTACGAAAAGACCGCAACACTTGTAACGATAAATTTCGAATTGATAACCCTGATGCGCTCTTTCACTGTGCCATCCGCAATGGAGCAATAGTCAAGATCCGCGGTGCCCTCAATCCTCTCTCCTCATCAATAAATTAGATTAGCAGCCAACACCAATTGCTTACCAGCTATCTCCACCACTAACATGCGCTCACTCTGTAACAACATCGAGATCTTTAATCAGTTTCTCAGATACCAACATTGATGTTGCCTGAAACGTGGCTAAGCTCTGCTGATAAGCAAGTTATTCTCTCTCAAGTCAATAGTAATTACACTTACATAAGCATTGAACGTCAGGATGATATATGTGGTCTCACTAGCTCACTCACCTTAATTCACAACCATGTGAAATCAGCAATTCTGGACATCATCCTAATTAATGTTCTAAAATGCTACGTATCCAAAACCCTTCCCAGCTTTAGAAATTCAGACCATCTTGTTGTAGTTAGTCCGTCCCCCCTCCTCCTTCAATCTATACAAAACCACTCATTCGACTCCCCAAAAGGTTACATATTGGTCAGTTAGAGCTGCTGATAATGTTGCATTAATACGATCTACCGAACTTGAAACTCTAGTTGATTCATTGTATGAAATGCAAGCCGTCTGCAACAACTTCTACTATTCTGTACTCTATGCTCAAGACATTTGCCAATCATTGAGAACTACAACACTTGTCAACCCCAAACATTGGATGACGCCGTTTATTCAGAGCCTTATAAAAGAACGTCAGCAACTTTATTCTTCCGGTCACTATTCTGAGTGGAAAGTACTTACAAATCGAGTCACCAAACTAATCACCAAAAAAAACATATTTATAACCGACACTTCTTCTACGGTAAAACAAATTTTAGGCGAGAAATCGGGCTTGCCAATAAAAAACAAATCACTTATTCTATCTCTAAGACATTAGCAAACCAATTGAACGACCATTTCCAAAATGTTTGGAGCGATAAGAAACAACCTAACCTCTTGTTATTCATCAACCTTCAAGCAGACCTACGTATTACCCCCATTTTTGTTATTAATAACATTCTCAATCAACCCAGCAAACTAAAGACAGGATCATTAGGACCTGACAATCTCTCCCCAATTTTACTCAAATCTGCTTGCTTAGAAATTGCCCTATCACTCAATATCCTTTTTAACCGGCTAATAGAAAAGAGTTACTTTCCTGATCAATGGAAATCAGCAAATATAACAACCATTTCTAAAATCTCAAACACACTATCTTTTAATGAATATCGTCCAATTGCTATTACGTCTGTGCTATGCAAGTGTTTGAACGTATTGTCACTAAATTCATCGTCCATCACACCAAACACATCTTGATCTCAAATAAACAGTTCGGTTTCCTTCCAGGCCGTAGTACAATCAATGCAATTATTCAAGTTATAGATGATTGAGTTATGCTAAAGATAATAATAAATCAATTTTTGCAAAATTCTTTGATTTTTCAAAAGCATTTGATCTTGTTGATAATTACAATTTGTTACTAAAGTTAGTGAATATTCTACCTAACTGGCTCACATCTTGGATCACAGCTTACTTATCTAATTGTCGCCAAAGAGTAAAAACAAGTAACCACACTACTGACTGGAAATATATACAAGCCGGAGTACTTCAGGGTAGTGTTCTCGACCCAATCTTGTTCATTCTCTTTTTCAAAATAAGTACCTACCTCCTGCCTGAAACCATTTTCAAAAAGTATGCTGACTATATCTTGACCTACATTATCTATGATAAAGTGCCTGCCAATTTACCTCAACCCGTTGTTGATGGCGTCGCTCGATGGTCTGTGGCCAATAGGATGAAACTCAACAGCTCCAAATTTAAAGTCATTAGAATCAATGCCCGTTGCTCCAACACTCATACTTTACCATCTCCCATACTCAATAAAACTGAACTCATAATTGTAAACAGCTATAAATAACTCGAAATTCTGCTCAATGACAATCTTGATTGAGATGAACAATGGATAAAGGTGCAACACTATAAAATCAGTGCTATTTCTACTCAAGCGTCTTAAACAAATCGGACAACTCAGCCCAACCTACTACAAGTCAACAGATCTTACTCTACTAGCCACATGATATATAGTTATTACCTCTTGCAGTCTTGCAGCAAAAAAAGAGATTCAATATTTCCACAAAAATGGCTTAAACATCATTGGAGTTAATGCAACCAACTCAAGCCGTCTCAATATTTGTTTTGACATTGAAGAATTACTTGAAAAGACATGTATTAATATCCTTAAAAGAACCTTGCAGAAACACTATCCGATAACCACTAAATTACCTTGCACCAATAGCAGAAACCCAAACGGATTCCCATTTGCTTTAAATACCGCAATTACTACTACCTATCAGCAATCCTTTTTTCGCCATCACGAAAAATACCTACGTATTCTTTGTGATGGCGTTAGTGACCTCTACCTCCCACGAAACGTTGCCAGCTCCGCTGCTTTTTCAACACATAAATGATCAGTTCTTTTTTCTGCGTTTTTAGCTAACTTTCACTCATCATTTAATAATAGATAAAATTGTACAATTGATTATTTGTAATACTAATCAATTTTAAATAAAGATTTATATAAAAAAGTATATATATTATTAATATATAATATTACTTTTTAGCATTTGATAAAGTGTAACATAAACAAATACTCTACAAACTAAAAAAGTAAAAAGTCTAATTTATCATTTTTATCAGCAACCTGCCATATGTAATAAGAAAAAAAAGCATTAGCAAGATCTATACTAATGACAACTAAAATCCTCAGCATTGTCAACACACATGCTACTCAACTTCAAATCCAATTAGTCATCACATAAATTGTTCCTTAAACCAACTATTGGCTCATAGAATTAAACATAAAGAAATGTAAGGCCAGGTGAATAAAAATGAGCAATTGCTTTTACTCAGTAATTGGTTAGCTTTACTTGAATAAAAACTTCACCAATTTTCCTTAAAATTTTATTCACGTAAAGCTGAGCAATTACTGAATAAGTTGTCTAACTTTTCATAAATAAAAATTTGAGCAAAACTGCTGAAGTTTTTATTTATGTAAAGCTGAACTATTACAAAGTAAAAGCAGTTGCTCATTTTTATTCACTCGGCCTGTAAGTTCATACACTTCAGTCAAAAATATTTGATTTCATTTGTAGGTATTCAAAAAAACAGGGGTATGGTATTTATCTAATTTGATAAATACCATACCTATATTGGAAACAAGTACCTCTGAGCTCGAATTTAGAATCCATAATACAAATGATCCGAAAAAAAGCTAATCAATAATTCGCAAATGTAAAACATATTAAACACTTCCTCATAAAAAATTTTAAAATATAGAGTAATATTGACATAACTGACCCTTTCCACTTATTACAATTCCACCAAGAGCTTTATGTAGAGATATCACCAGGTGAAATATTGCAAGTTTTTAGCTCATTTCAAACTTTTCAACAACAACATTGACAATGTATGGAACAGCTTTGCAAATAATGTAGTCTACTTAATTTTCCGCCACCAACTTCAAATTGGGTTTTGATAGACTCCTTAGTTAAAGTAGCTCACAAGTCACAAGTTTCCGTAATTAATTACTACTACTACTATTTCTACTACTACTACTACTACTACTACTACTACTACTACTACTACTACTACTACTACTACTACTACTACTACTACTACTACTACTACTACTACTACTACTACAACTACTACTACTACTACTACTACTACTACTACTACTACTACTACTACTACTACTACTACTACTACTACTACTACTACTATTACTACTACTACTACTACTACTACTACTATTACTACTACTACTACTACTACTACTACTACTACTACTACTACTACTACTACTACTACTACTACTACTACTACTACTACTACTACTACTACTACTACTACTACTATTACTACTACTACTATTTCTACTACTACTACTACTACTACTACTACTACTACTACTATAACTACTACTACCACTACTACTTCAAATAGCAGGGTCGTCCCTAGGGGTGACAACCGCGGCAAGCTGCCCCAGGCACTGTAGCCGATGGGGCACCACAGGAAGTTTTTTATTTTTAAGCAGTTTTCATAACTACATAAAAAAGCTTTACCATTTTAAAACTTGGGCGCTCAAAAATTTTAGCCATTGACTTCAATGAATATTTTAGGTTGCGTTAAGTTTATTTTAGCGTTGTTTGTTTTAATTACTTTTTTTAATAATTTTGATTATTAACGCTGAACTTATGTTTTTTTTGCGCGGATAATAAAATAAATAAACCGACAAGAAAGTAAGTTAATAAAAATTTTGTAATAAAAAGGGTTGCAAACTTTATTCAAAAGTGCCTTTAATGATGAATTAAAAAATTTAGATTATGAAGAGTTTATGTTTCCAGAAACGAAAACAAATTTTTACTGCGTTAATTTGAAATTGAATATTTTTTTTATTGAAAATGTTAAAAAACTGTTAGGTTCTCAGAGAAACAAATTTGCCAAGGACTCTGAAACAGCCCATGAAACTATTTTAAGTGAAGTGCCAAAACTAACACATTCTTTTCATTATCCAGGTTCTTCAAAACCTTGTGAATCAAACATTTTGTATGATAAAAACTCATTAAAAACATCTAGTGAGACCTCCACTCTTTCTCAATCTAACCAAGAGGAGTTATATAGTTCAACTTTTTCAGCTAATTTTGCTACATGTTTATTGACTTCATACTTAGAAATTTGGAGCCAAAAATCTCAGAATGCATCAAGGAAAATAAAAAGCCTAAATGTAATAAAAATCCTTTAATAGTTGAGACAGATGATAGTTTTACAATTATTTTTTTTAGGTTATTTAGGTGCTCCCAAAAGTCTTAACGTCTTATCCCAGTACACTGTTGGAGAACATTTAACTAGAATTTCACGCCTCCTTTCTTACCAATGTCGCTTATTGGGTTAGAGCCGGCGTCGAACCTCGGACTTCTGGGTTCTGAGCTAGAACTCTAACCACTGCGCCACGGCTGCTATATTACAAATACAGATTTTTTGCACAGAAGTGACACTTGAAGATTCTTATCTAATGACCCATCCACTCGGCCGGAACGGCTGGTTTTAAGAGAGACTACATTATCAAAACGAATCCAATACCTTTCCTTCAGAACAATAAAGAATATCTTAAAACCAAAAAACGTCATTTTTTAAATGAATTTCGATACAGGATAGCGAGAAATGGCGAACAAGTTAGAGGAGATGACTTATATACTCTCCAGAAACTGATTTAGCTTATTGTTTTCTTTGCAATGTTTGAACCAGCTCCAAAATCATAATTTGGGAAATATGAAGGTTTTAACAACCGGAAAAAGTTCACAGAGCAAGTCTACAAGAGACATCTTCATCTTATATCAGTTGGTATGACAAATGGGTTGAAATAACAATCAGGATAAAAAATGAACAAGCTGTCAATCAAGGTCTTATTGCACAAATTAACAAAAAATGGTGGAGAAGCATTCTTAAGAAAATAACGTCAACGATTTTATACTTAGCGGACATAATATTTTATTCCGTAAAAGCTTATCAAAGCTATTTACCATATATAATGGGAACGTCTTTGGTCTTATCCAATTACTTGGTTAACTTTGATTTAATTTTGATGGAACATTTACGGTGAACTGAAGATGGAGAAAGACGTTCACAAATGTTAAGTTTCAATATATAAAACGAGGTCATTAATTTCTTAGCTTTGCATGTAAAAGAAGCTATTGTAAACTAGCTAAAAAATGAGTCAAAGTGAGGATTTCTATTTGACCTTAAAAAACTTTTACCAAAGGACAAACTTATAGAGAATAATAAAATTTTATAAGAACACCTGACTCTGAAAAATATCTCAGATATAAATGGGGAAGAAAACTGTAAAAAAAAAAATTAAACACGTCAATTTGATAGCTACTGTTTTTGACAAATGGTGGCCGAAAAAAACACTATTACCATTAAAAGCACTCAATATAATTAAAAACACCGACAGAAAAGACCTTTTTACTGTGGATCTATCTGTGGATAGCACTACGTATATTGTTGACAATTTCAATGACAATGGCTAGCAGTGAACGTAGTTTCAGCAAGTTGAAGTTAATTAAAACATACCTATGCACATCGATGACGCAAAAGATTGATGTTGTTTTTAAACTTTTCTAATTCTGAATAGTCTAGAAGACTAGCACCTATAGAGTTAGGAAAACACCAGTTATTTGGCCAGAAGTTTTGCATATTTTTTTAATCCAGACTTGTTTCTTTTAATTGTGTGGCACGGTACTCCATCTTGGGTGAATGCAACTTTTGTACTTTTATCATATTATCTTGAAGCCAGACATAATATTATGAAATGCTTTTAAAAGCACTATTTTTTAGTTTTTCACCTTCTTTCACAAACAAACGAAGCATTTTTTGGCCAACAGAGGCAATGACTGCAAAAACCATGATCTGACAAGAATGTTTTGTTTTTAATGTATGTATGAAGTGTTCAAAATGTTTAATTAGATTATCTTTATTTGAGGCACGAGCAACTGAAAATAAAATTTTTTTCGAGGAATAAAACCTGCATGTCATTTTTCAACGAAGCCAAGATTCGTTTCCTTCTTTCAGGTCTGGTGGCCTTGAGTACATTAAGTAAGTTATGGTCGAGTCGTTCAGACTAAAAATCTAATCATAATATCTCATTTTATGAAATTTCTCAATGTTTTTTCTTGCATGTTAAAGTTCATTGCCATTTGCCGCATTAACCGTACCGGGTTCCTGGTCTGTTGGGACTTGACAGCCCTCAAAACTTTTAGGGTTAGTTTTTAACGTGGTCTTCCATCTCCTTTTTATCAGCAACCAACCTTGGGCGCCATCCCAGAACTAAAGTCTTAAACATTTTGAACTAGGTCTAAATATTGCTTTTATAATTTGCCATATTAATTTACACGTCGTAAGATTTTCATGGACACCAAAAACCCGAAGGTAATTTTAAACTTTTAGTGAGAAATCTGTTTTTTCTAACTGCAATATTTTTTAATACTGACCCTGTAAAGTTAAAAAAAAATGTATAAATTACCTTGTGTTTTACTGTAAATTGATAAATTTTTAATTGATCCATAGTTGCAAAAGGAATTAAAAGAACAATCAACAAAAGTATACAAAACAACGTCATTAAACACCATTGGTTGAGTAGTTATATTAGAAAATTGCACTGTTCCATTAACAACCATTGTAATTTTATAAGTGTTATCATTATTTATATATAAATTAGAAATTAAAACTGAAGTCGATTTTTTAGCTGCGGCTTCAATAGAAAATACATTACTTAATGAGATAATATTTAAATAACAACAACCAAAAATATTGAAGCTCAACACACTACCGACATTTTTATCAGTAATATCTATAATAGATGTGGTTGGTTTCCCAGTTGATAATATTACAAATGATACCACAAATTCATCGTAAAAGACATCCAAACTTTTACGAGTGTACTCATTCTCTATCTTTTCAATAAAAAAGGAATCTAAAAAAAGCGTTGTTTGCATTTTTAAAAGATTCATTCATATATATATATATATATATATATATATATATATATATATATATATATATATATATATATATATATATATATATATATATATATATATATATATATATATATATATATATATATATTATATATATATATATATATATATATATATATATATATATATATATACATATATATATATATATATATATATATAAATATATATATTTATATATATATATATATATATATATATATATATATATATATATATATATATATATATATAAATATATATATAAATATATATTTAAATATATATATATATATATATATATATATATATATATATATATATGTATATATATATATATATATATATATTATATATATATATATATATATATATATATATATATATATATATATATATATATATATATATATATATATATATATATATATATATATATATATATATATATATATATTAGGGGCATGTTTTGTCACTCGCGAAGGGGAGGGTTAAAAAGTTCTGGAAAAAAATTAAAAAAGTCCGCATATTTTCATTTATAAGTAACTTTTATTTTTAATTTTTTTTACTTTAGTCCAATAATCAGTTCATATACGTAATTACGTATAGTAGTCAATTTCATTCGTCAGTATAACTGTCCGATTTTGTATAATAGTAAATTTACAAAAGAATATTTCTGAAAAAAATGACCCTCTATGTATATTTATATATATATATATATATATATATATATATATATATATATATATATATATATATATATATATATATATATATATATATATATATATATATATATATATATATATATATATATATATATATATATATATATATATTTATATATATATATATATATATATATATATATATATATAAATATATATATATATATATATATATATATATATATATATATATATATATATATATATATATATATATATATATATATATATATATATATATTATGGATTAATTAAAAAGTTTAAAAAAAAATATAGACTTTTTACTAATTTTTACTGCTCATCAGAATTCAATTTAAAAATATATTGTTGGAGTGTATTTCTTTATAATTTATCTCTGTACTGTAGTTGTCTTCAATATATAATCTCTTTAACGAACAAGTGGTTTGATTTTAACTTTATTTATTTTTTACCTATCTTATATTTATTTATTATTGTGTTATTAATGTTACATTTTATATTATTATTATATCTAATTTTCATCTATGATTTGTACATACAATTTATATTGTTTTATAATATTCTTAATATTGTTGATACTTTATTATTATTGTTTTTATTTTGTATTATTACTATTATTATTACATATATCATTATTATTTGTTTAACAATCCTTTCTTTTATATATACAAATGTTGAGTTTTTCCTTTTGTTTTTTTTTTGTTTTGTTTTTTGTTTGCTTTTGTTTCTTTTTTTTTTTTTTTCCTTTTTATTTATTTATTTTTACGTGAAATTTTTATGTTTTTTAGGTGTCACTTCATTGACTAGTTTGTAACTATATAAGTGACACCTAATCAGTTTATATTAATTTACAATAAAATTTGTAAATTTTATTGATATGGTTAAATAAAAAAAAAAAACAATTTGCACAATGACAGATTCATAATTAAGGATTCTGATTCAAAGTTTAATAAATTCTTCTACACACAATTTTATACAATTTAATTCTTTTATACTATATTAGAACAACAACAACTTTTTTTAAATAGATAATCAATAACAAAATACTAAAACTTAGCTCAACTTACTCTCCAAATAACAGTTGTAGTTAACAATTGTGTACTTTGTGACATTTATACATGGATCTGGATTAACCACTACGTTTTTGGATAATATAGAACAACTGTTTTTTCCATTGCAGATATTTCGAACAACATCTGTGATATTTTTTAATTTGCATTTGCTTAAATCTACAGTTAATTTGTTTGGACATACTTTACTGTTATTACGACCATATAAAGCACTTTGAATTAATATTATTGATCTATCAGGACATATTATTGAACTTGATGAAAAATCGCAAAAAACAGCTACTATAAGAAAAAGAAAAATGTATCACAATCATAAACATTTTTATGACAATTTAACAAAAAATTAGAAAAAAAAATAATTTTCTTTTTTATTTATTAGATACTGCAAGAAGTCCTTACGGCATTATCACAGAGCACCAAGGAGTAACATTTAACCAGGAAGTTCATGCCTCTTTCCTTACCAATAATGCATATTTGGCAAAAGCCGATTTTGAACCGGCTCTTGCCAAATATGCATTATTGGTAAGGAAAGAGGCATATATGCAAATATGCAAGAAGGCAGAGTTCTAACCATTACACTACTGCTGCTATAACTGTAAATACGTTGTATGCCATTATGATTTTCTTAAAAATTTCATAAATTATATTGTGTCTATAATGCCACTTAATTAAATCTACAATCAAAGATTATAACTTAGTTCATTTAACAATAAAATCGTACTTACTTGTGTTTTGTTGACAAGTTTTTGATGTTAATAACGTCTATATAAAAAAAATATATAGTAAAATAAAAACTCTTCTGTGTGAGTCATGTATGGGTAAATATAAAGATATAATTTTTCAAACCGCAATTAAATAAAAAATAATTTATAAATAATAATTAAACTAAATCCTGAAAATACTTAAATTATACTTTAAATCAAAATAAATACTCTGTTGAATAAAGTTAACAGATATTACTAAAAGTAAAATTAAAAAAAAAAGACAAACAATCGTAAAGGTTTTAATTTAAATTTTGACCGTCGATAACTACCCAGTTGTCGACGGCCAATCCATTCGTCGACGTTTTGTTACTAAAAAGATATTCTGAGCCAACACTAACTGAAGTAAGGTGCCGAAAGTTTTTAAAATGGTTGAAATAATCTCTCTCAAAAGGAAGTTTGGTTTTCGTAAAAATAAAAATAAACACATACAATGAAATCTAAAAAAAAAAGTTCCTTAAAGTACCCTTTACTCTTAGGAATAATTTCCATAACTATTTTTAGATAATCACAAGAAACGCAAAAAATGTAATTTAATTAAAGTTTTTGCTTTAAAATCACAATACTAAAAGACGGAGTGGGGGTAGAAAAGGTGTCGAAGACTGGAAAATATCCAGTATTCGAACACAAAAAAAAATTAATCATCATTACATTATTGTATAATAGAAGTTCTGAGCTACAACCCAGTATTTTATGTAATTTGTGCATATAAAATTCAAGTTATTGAATTTTATTCCAGTTTTCGACAACACCACATTTTAATCATCGACTGAAAAAAATGTTTCAACTTGCTTGGATTTTTAGAGAGATACTTTAAAAAAATATTGCTTTTTTGAATGTTATGATTGCTACACAAAAATTCCCTTTGGGCAATAAATATAGTTTTTTAAATTTCTCATTGCACAATCATTAATGATTACAACACTGTAGTTCCTTTGGAGATTAGTTCTAAGCCTTGAAATTTTCAAATAAATATCTAAATGTTTTTATTGTTATTAAATGTAGTTATATTCTTCTAAATTTGAAAAATATTAATTGAATTGAAATTAAAATAAAGATAAGATGTCTCCTAAAATAAGCAGCTGCTCAAAAATTGCATTAAGATCCCATTACATTGAGGAAAATATTGGCAATGCAGTTCAATAAGCTAAGAGATAAATTAAACTTTTAGTTGATTAATTTTACAATTATTTTTTACTGTACGCAAGTAGATCCTAATGAGAAGGTTATTGCTAGGTCTTAAACCTTATCTTATAAATATTGCACTAATCTTATAGAATAATTGGGAGCAGGCACAACTATAAAGTTGTAAGTTATTTTTACTCATTAAACTTTCAAACTATTATTCAAGCCTTTTTTTAAAAAAAAAATCAATAACCATAAAAACATTTAATCCATTTACATTTGTACATATCTTTTACAGATGTACATTTAAATGCGATGGCTCGATCATTGAATGTTTTCATATAGAATCTTTGCGTTTTGCCACTAGAAAAAAATTGGTTTAAGTATTTATAAAGAAGAAATGCAGATAATCAATGAGCAAGAAGAAATGCAGACAACCAACGAGTCCTGTAGAGGAAAGAAGCCATGAAGAGAAATGAAGCTATATAAAAGGTAATATTTATATTTCCTTTAAATTCTATTGAAACAGCATTGCTTATATAAAGTTGCATGTGTTTTTTAAATGTTTGCCCTGGCACTCCATTTTATTATTGTTTTCTTGCATTTTCAATTTTTTTTTTTTTTCGGTACGATCAAGGAAACTTTCTTACCTCATCCTGTCATAACCCCGTCATTTCCAACATCGTTTTCTAAACGTTATCGTTTAACATCGTTTTCTAAACTAACAGCTATAAGCAAAGCCTTACTGTATCATAGATGGTGAAGTTTCTAAACTCACTGTTTCCAAAATTAAGATATTTTCTCAAGAGTTCCATGTAATATCTGTCTTGACAATACCTTAAATAATCTTCATGTTAGGAATATTCAATAAAAAAAAAAAGAAACTATTCCCGCAAAATAAATTCGCAAATAAGTACAATTGAATCAATGTATTCAAAAACGTTCTAAGTCATTTTTTTTCTTTGAACATAGTTCCACAATTGTATAGTAAAACATTCCAAGTCAGATCTTTCCGTACACGTTGAATAGAGAGAGGAAATATTGTCTGTAAATTAAAAGGTTCTAGGTCAGTGACTTAGAGGGTTTTTGTTTTTAACGAAAAATACAAATTAAAACACGTTATTTTAAAATGTCAAATAAACTCAAAAGGGGAATTTAGGGGCAAAATATATAGTTCTAATAAGTTATAGACATGTTTCGTTTACTAGTTCAAGCAATCAATATAGGTTCTCGTAGGTTTCCTAAATTATCTGACACTTTTAGTACTAAATAAAAGTATTAAACGTTGAAATCTTACCTCTTTTTTCAAAGCCAGTTTATAAATGTATTATAAATGCGGATCTTTTCTTTATATTATTTTCATAAAGTTATATAAATAAATAGTTTAAATATAATGGATGAAAAACCTAGTATTAGCAGTGGAAGAAAAGTTAAAAATGAGACTATGTGGAAAAGAAATGTTGTTAAAGAAGTTAGAGTGAAAGGTAAAGAAAACATTGACTACAAAGGAAGAACTGTGTCTGCTACTACTGTTGGAACTGATTGCAGGTGAGATTTTTATTGCAATTTCGATACCCAATTAGTTTCGATACCCAAAATTGATAACAAAACTTATCATCACTTCTAGTACTACTGGTAAATTTCCTGTTGAAGAAGTCGCAACAGAAGATATTGTAAATTTTCAAAAGTGGTGGCCAACATTCTACAAAAAATCTTGCATTTCGGAAGAAACACAAGAAGAGAGTGTTTCTGCTAAGGATAAGATAAGTTTTGGAAAAAGTTCTCTAATGCACTTCACTTAAAGGACTTTTCCAGGTGTAATTTTCTGTAGACTTCTCATTGATGGGCTGATGGTCCAAACTTACAAGATGTCTCAAGTCGTCGATCGCATCGTCAAGTTTCCGCAAAATGTGTGCTACTTATTGGGTAATGTTCCAATAAAAAAAGTGAAACTGCAGGATATTAGGAAGCTAATGAATATGTTCCGGATGAGTTCAGTTGTTTTTATGATGAACTCATTAGCTGGCCAACAACCGACGAGGCGAATGACGGGAAGGAACACGATATCCAGTGAAGTGTCTGACAAAGGCTTTGTGATCGGTTCTTTTATACATTGTGTGATTTAATATGTGTAACAGTTTGACTTTTGCTTTTTAATAGTTTTTGTACAAAATATGAATAAATATATAAAAGACAAGCTTTTTGTTATTATCCTTAACAAATGTAAACAAAAAGGTTCTAAGTCAGACAACTTTAACTATGTATGTAAACACATATATGTATCACTCATTTTGATATGTATTTAACAAATCTAATATTTAAAGATGTCAAAATACACCCAGATTTTTTTTTTTGAATTTATTAAAATAATAGTTTTGGATTTAATATGTTTTTTTTTTTCAATTTCGATACCCAATGTAATCGTATCTCGAAAAAATAGTTTTTGTGACTCAGAATGTTTTTGTATCTTGAACGTTTTAATATTTTGTTAAAAATCCACAAAAATAAAGCAGAAAAAAAAGTTTCATATTTTGGCTTAAATTGTAAGTTTTTATCTTACGCTGTAACCATACCGGCATTCGTTTTTAAAAATTACGCTCTAAATGTCTTTTAAACGTTTTTTAAACATCTTTTAAACGCTCTTTACATAAGAATTTTTAGAATATGTTTAAAAGACATTTAAAATACGTTTAGAACGTAACTTTTAAAAACAAATGCCTGCTGAAAAAGTATAAAAAACAAACTTTTAAATGTTTTCTTCAAAGTATTTATATTATAGTTTACGTTGTAAATTATAAATAAAATACTTTTTCGTTTTGCTACGTATCATTTATGTTTGTTTGAAGAAATACCTAATTTAAAAATTTTTTAAGTGTCGAATACTGAAGAACAAAAACGTTGATCTTGAGATGTTGTCATGTGTTCGATATTTTGATATTTCGAGGGCTATAATTCCTTTATTTATTTTTGGTCCTCATTCACTATAAGTGTATTGTAAAGAGCAACTATCCCTTTATACGATAAAACTTTAAGATTGATCATTTATGAAATAAAGAGTGAGAAATCAATATTTATATAAGGTTAGATAAAAAAACCGGTCGAGAAGTTGGTGGTTTACCCTATATATTGCTTTTAATTATTGGTTATGATTTCTCTAACAATTTTTAATATAAAAATTTTATCTTTTTATACTTGTAGTTTTATCTTTGTATACTTATATATATATATATATATATATATATATATATATATATATATATATATATATATATATATATATATATATATATATATATACATATATATATATATATATATATATATATATATATATATATATATATATATATATACACATATATATATATACATAAATATATATACAATTTATTATATATATGTATATATATATATATATATATATATATATATATATATATATACAATATATATATATATATATATATATATATATATATATATATATATATATATATATATATATATATATATATACATAAGTTATATATATAAATATATATATAATAACTATATATATATTATATATATAATATATACAATTTATTATATATATATATATGTATATATGTATATATGTATATATATATATATATATATATATATATATATATAAATATATATATATATATACACATATATATATACATAAGTATATATACAATTTATTATATATATGTATATATATATATATATATATACATATATATATATATATATATATATATATATATAATATTATACATAAGTTATATATATAAATATATATAATAACTATATATATATTTATATATATAATATATACAATTTATTATATATATATATATATTATATATATATATATATATATATATATATATATATATATATATATATATATATATATATATATATAATATATATATATATATATATATATATATATATATATTAGGGTGCTCTAGAAATGTATCGTGAAAAATTTTTTTTCTCAAAATCTTGCTCCCTGTTGATTTTCCCATTCCTTTATCTATTTTAGAATAAGTAAACAAATTTCAAGCAATTTAATAGTGTTTAAGCCATGCCACCAGCTCTAAAAAATTAATAGTTCGAAATTTTTTTTACGTAAATTTACGATATGTTATGTTTACGTACGTTACGTAAATTTGACACAATTTTTTGGCAATTATTACATAAATGATACAAAATAATTATAATATGAATATAATATAAATTAATAAATAATAATTTATAAATAAAGCATATAAACAATAATTTTTAATTGATAATTAAATAATATTTTAATATGTATATTATCCTTTAATTATCTATTTTTATAATATCTTTCTTAAAATCTCTTTAACTCTATCATTTTATTTTAAGGTAAATTATCAAAGATTAACAAAGATATTAGATAAAACTAATTTTTAAGTATTGCACTTTTTTACTTAGACGCTACTCATTGCTTTAACCCTATTGTGGATAGACCGGTGTTAAGAAAAGACATTGATATCTGGTTATTAGGAAAACCATTAACTCAATTGTTACAATCAAGAATTCCATCAAAGTGAGATGTTCTGCGTTTCTTTTTTTTTATAAAAGATGGACCCACGTAACATGCTAAACATGTCAACTTTAATCGTGCTTAGTAAACACGGTTATTGCAGAAATTCAAAATCAATGGGATAAAGCTGGAATTGCAGTTCAACGCAAAGACAAATTTAAAGCAAAAATTTTGGATTTTTATGATGCTTATAGAACATTTCAAAAAAAGAAAGGATGTCAATCTAATGAAGCTAAAGAAAAACTGTTTGTTGATGATCTGAAAAATTGATTTTATATTGCTCACCAAGATGCTCAAAACAAAATAGAAACTGATCGACTTCGTGATAGTGAGCAGAAAAAAGAAGGTATTGAATTTCTTAAGGCAGTTAAAAATCAGAAGCGAGTTATTTTGGGATCAGAAGACCGAGCATATTACACAGAAAATACAGAAAGAGAGAATTGAAATGACAAGAAAAATGGTTGAAGAAAAAAATAAAACAAAATCTTTTAGCAACAACAAGCGTAAAACCTGAAACTATACGTCCTGAAGTAGACTTGCAATCTGCAGATCGCTCTTGTGTCACAGTTACAAGCAGTTTAGACAATTCTGAAAATGAAGATTTTGAAAACCCAAATAAATCTGCTACAAAACCAAAATATATCCAACCTGATAAAAACAGAGTAATTACACTGGCTCTTCCACGCAATCCCTTCAAAAGTAAAAAAATTTCAGCAATGGCAGATCGCTTAAATTTATCAACTGGTAAAAGAACAACTTTCATTGCAGCTATAATTTCAGAGGGTGGTGCTGGTTTGCAGTGTGTGACTTTATTAAAAACAAGCAGCAGAACAGCGGCTAAAAAACTTCGAATAAAATATGGGGATGAAATTGAAACTACATTTGTTTCCCCAAAGTATGTTACATTGCATTGCAAAGTATGTTACATTGCATTGGGATAAAAATTGTTCTAGAGGATGCTGAACGGCTAGGTGTTCTTATAGCTGGGATTCCAAACTCTAGAGAAGGTAAAATACTTGGGGTTCAAGTAATCTCTGATGGAACTGGTACAACTATGGGTAACACCAGCCGTTCTCTTGTGGTTCGGTGGAAGGTGGAACAATCAATTGTTGGACTAGTTTTTGATACCACAGCATCAAATTGTGGGTGGAAAAATGGTGCATGCGTACAGTTGGAATCATTGCTAGACATAAAGCTTTTCTATTTTGCTTGTCGACATCATGTAATGGAAAAAATTTTATGTTCTGCGTGGCAAACGATTTTTAGTCCGACATCCAGTCCTGACACTCCTGAGTTCAAAGAATTTAAGAAATCTTGGGAAGCCATTGAAGATCGATCAAAATTTAAAATTTTACATATCACTGATCGTTGTCTTAAACATTAGAAAGACAAAGTTGTTAATTTTTTGCGACGAATGTTGACTTCAGCTGACGGGGACAGCTTGCCTCGCGATGATTACAGAGAATGTGCAGAACATATACTAATATACTTTTAAATTTAAATATACTTTTAAATTTAACGCTTTAAACCTGGATCTCCTGCTTATGATTTCCGCTTGTTTATATATATATATATATTATATATATATATATATATATATATATATATATATATATATATATATATATATATATATATATATATATATATATATATATATATATATATATATATATATATATAGTATATATATATATATATATATATATATATATATATATAGATATATATATATATACATATATATATATAAACGAAATTGAATGCAAAACAGTCGAAGTTATATGCAACATTATCGAAATTGATTGAAACATTGTTGAAGTGTATTGATACAATGTTGAAATTGAATGAAAAAATGTGGAAATGATGTGAAAAACATCATTTCCACATTTTTTTTGCAAATGGACTTCCTAAAAATGCTGGACCCCAGCAATTGGGATTTAGGGTAACCTAGCAACGGTTATGTATACATGCATCTTTACAACTAAACTTTTGTAATATTGATACTTACTTGAGTGATGTAATAGTGTTTTCTATGAAACTACGACGATTGAAACCTCCGAACAAACTTAACCTAACACTTTGGGTCCCTGGCCCCAATTAATCATGTAATAA
>NC_061170.1:28916554-28990858 GCF_022113875.1 Hydra vulgaris | reverse complement strand
ATATATATATATATATATATATATATAGATATATATATATATACATATATATATATAAACGAAATTGAATGCAAAACAGTCGAAGTTATATGCAACATTATCGAAATTGATTGAAACATTGTTGAAGTGTATTGATACAATGTTGAAATTGAATGAAAAATGTGGAAATGATGTGAAAAACATCATTTCCACATTTTTTTTGCAAATGGACTTCCTAAAAATGCTGGACCCCAGCAATTGGGATTTAGGGTAACCTAGCAACGGTTATGTATACATGCATCTTTACAACTAAACTTTTGTAATATTGATACTTACTTGAGTGATGTAATAGTGTTTTCTATGAAACTACGACGATTGAAACCTCCGAACAAACTTAACCTAACACTTTGGGTCCCTGGCCCCAATTAATCATGTAATAAAATTAATTTAAATTTTTTCTTTACTTAAACAAAATTATTCGTAAGGTTTAAAATTTCATTTGTTGTTGAAACGTTATAGACATTTTAAGTCTATTATTTGCCCATTTAAAAATAACAAAATCTTTAAATAAATAACAAATATCTTTAAATAAATAACAAATATCTTTATATAAATAACAAATATCTTTAAATGCTTAAAACTTTTAAACAAAAATTTCAGTTATAAAGTATATATATTTTTTGTAAAGTTTGTTAATTGTAAATGTAATAAAAAATCAACCTAAAATAATTCTGCAAGCAGTATCAAAATATATTTTTATTGTAGGTAAAATAAAATAGGTATAGGGAAACCTGTTGAACCTAGGCACTATGTGTACCTAGGCCACTGGACTCATTTCAAATGATCGCACGACATTAAATTTTACTGTCTATGGTGTTTGGTACATCACAGTCGACTCTTCAATATGAAGTTCGTCACATACCGCCATTAAGCCGGTATTTTCTGTAATCGACGTTAAAACCTTTTTTCGGAAAAAAAAGTAAGTATTTCTAATATATTTTGAAGTCTGATAGTTTTAAACGTTTTATAATAGTCAATTACTTTTTACACGCTATGGATTCTTATATTCACCAAGTATCCAAACAATAAAAAACTTACGAAATAAGTAACTTTAAAACTATTTAAAATTCATCGTTTTGTTGGAGTTGGAGTGGTGTTGTACCTCGGTCACTGTTGAGGTCAACGATTAATTAAACAAAAAAGTATAGTAAATTTTTATTTTATTCAAAGTAGTTATTGTTTGAAAGGTTTCGTTGTAAATTTTAGACCAGTACCTTTCATTTTACCTTAATTATAAATATATTTTTATAATTGTAGTACTTGATAATATTAAGTACTACAATTATAAAAATAATTTTTATAAAAAAATAGAAATTATCAATGATACAACTGTTTAAAAGTACAGTGATGTTTTATATTAAAAACCAGGGTTGATGATGGATGTTATTGTAAATTTTTTTGTGATCAGCTGTTTAAATGTTATTTTGTTATATCTGTTATCTTGCTGGATTACAGGACCTTTAAAAAGACAATTGTTACAGTGGCGTAACTATAAATTTGCCCCCCCCCCCCACCCGCCAAAAAAGTAAAGGGGACCCCTTTACCTTTTTATTTTACTTTTTTTCAACGTTTAGAAATTCTAAATGTTCTAAATTAAAATGTAACTTAAAAAATTAAAAATTCATAAAATGTATTTGATAAAACAGAAATTAGTAACACTTATATTATTTTTACCAGTCATATTATTTATATGAGTAAAATTTGTAAATCTCCGCGGGGCCCTCTAAGCTCCGGGGCCCCGGAGCTTAGAGGGCCCCGCGGAGTTTTACTAGGTAAAAAAAATATTAGGTAAAAAAAAGTTTTATTTTTGAAAATTATTTAATAATAATAAGCTAAATTTTTAGCGATATTCGACGAAGCTTGTCCATATGAAGAAATACAAATTAAAACAAAAGCACTTAATAATCCTTGGATGAATAAAACACTTTTAAAGTGTTCTAAAAAAAACAAAAAACTATACAACAAATTCTTAAAAAATAAAAGTACAGAGAATGAGACAATATACAAAAATTATAAATGTTTTTATGAACACCTATTTAAAAAAAAAATGTATTATAGTAAACAAATTAGCAATTCCAAGTTTGATGTTGAAAAAACATGGTCATTAATTAATGACATAATGGACCGAAGTCAAATAAAAAGTTCAGTATTACCTTAAAGAATTAATATTAATAAATCAGATATACTTTGTCCTTATAAAATATCTAAGGAGTTTAATAAATACTTTACAAATGCAAACAAAATTATACCCACTTCTACGTCATTTAAGACATATCTAAAAAAATCAACAGATGAAACAATGTATGATAGTGACTTAATTTTTCTTGAATTTGACGTAACTTATTTATTTTTTTTTTAAATAAATCTCCAGAGTTTGATGGAATTCCTAGTAATATCCTTATATCTAACTAAAAAAGCACTACAAAATCTTTGTTCCACATAGTAAACCTGTCTTTAGATCAAGGAGTATTTCCTGAAATACTCAAACTTGCGAGAGTATACCCAATTTATAAAAAAATGATCGCGCCGACGTATCAAACTATAGACCTATATCGGTACTTTCTGTTTTCTCAAAAATCTTCGAACGTGTAATTTATAATAGAATATTTGATTATTTTACAAAAAATAAATTTTTTAATCCAAAACAATTTGGATTTCAAAAAAAACATTCAACTGAATATGCTATTATTGAATTAGTCGACCAAATAACTGATGGTTTTGAAAATGATAAGTTTACTCTCGGAGTATTCATAGATTTATCCGAGGCATTCGACACTGTTGATCACTCTAGTCTGTTAAAAAAACTAAAATGGTACGGGGTATGCAATAAATTATATCATTGGATAAAAAATTAGCTATCTAATAGAAAACAATATGTTCAAAACAAGAAATCTGGAATACTGAATATTTTGTGCGGAGTGCTTCAAGGATCGATCCTAGGACTGCTCTTATTTTTAATTTATGTTAATGGTTTAAATAATGCATCATTAAAACTGAATGCTATCATGTTTGCAGACGATACAAATCTATTTTTATCTAACTGCAATATTAATCAACTTTATGCTGACATGAACATTGAATTAGAAAAAGTAAATGATTGGTTCAGGTCAAATAAACTTTCTCTTAACGTTGAAAAACACAATATACCTTGTTTCTTAAAAAAACACAAGAAGAAAACCTTCCTCTAAAACTGCCAAAACTTATTATAAACTATAAACAAATTAAAAAACAAGATACTATAAAGTTTTTAGGAGTTATTGTGGATGATCATTCATCATGGCTCCCACACATAAAGAATTTACAATCAAAAATTAGTAGAACCATTAGTATTATGTATCGAACTCGCCCATACTTAAATTCACAAAGTCTAAAGCTTATATACTTTAGCTTAATTCATTGTTACATTATTTATGAAAATATTACGTGGGCAAGTTGTCCACCAACAAAAATTAAAAAAATACTTTCCTTACAAAAACAGGCTTGTAGAATTATATACAACAATGTATATGTATAAATTATATACAACAATGTATATGTATATGTATATGTGTATGTGTGTATATATGTATTTTAATGCATATATTAATACATTTTCTTTTTTCTCTTTTTTTATTCTTAAATATTATATCTTCTTTTTTACTATTTTTTTTTCCCTAAATTTTCTACTTGATTTATTAACCATATATTACCATATATTATTGTTATGATGTGTAGAGGCTCTATGAAAAGATTAGGTTGGTATTTTGCTATCCATATTTTCTTTGAGCCCCTGTCTGTTTATTATTTGTACTTTTGTAATTATATTTTATTTTTGGTGAAAAGAAATTGTAATTTATATAAACAGCAAAATAAAATTAAAAAAAAAAAAATTGTTTAATTCTATAAAATAAATGTGTTATTGGTTGTTGTTTTAAGGTTGTTGTTTTCGAAAATATGCTATATTCTTACTATGTTATATTTTTATATGAAGGTTCCTATTTTGTCGGAAAGGTAGAATCAATATCTGAAGTAGGCATATTATTAAAATTAATGCAAAAATCACTTAAAAACTGGAAATGGCCTGAAAAAGAAGATTTGAATCTGTGTTCAATAAGTGACATTATAGAAAAAATTCAAACCCCACAAAAAGTTAACAAGGACAGAGAAATTTATTACATTCAAGAGATACAGAAGTACTGGGATTTCTACTAAATGAATAATATATCTTCATATTAATAATATTCTTATAAAAGCCAGTCACTGATTAAAAAGTTAAGAGAGAAATGATAATTTATAAAGTTTTTAAATATTTAATTTTCTATGCTTTGTAAGATAGCGTTGTTTCATTAAACATTTATATATATAATGTGATATGTTCAAATCTACTAATTTTAAAGTTTGTGATGTGACAAAATAGTAATTAAACGTTTGATGTTTTTGTTTAAAGGTTTTGTTTAAGAAGCAAAAAAAATATGAATATTATTTTGATTATGTTCAGATTTTCGAAGGTATTATGATAAATAATGTAATAGACCGAATAAAACGATTTGGGTTAAGAAAAGTTAATAGTTTACTGGAATTCACTCCAAATTCTCAATGTGTCCTAGGTACACCATAGTATTGACCCGGGTACATATTACTGGCCCGGGTATGTTATACCTCAACCTTAATTACCATTTTTTTTTAACTTTAAAATCTATGTACTAAGTATGAAGTATACATTTCTGATATTTTGGTGGTGAGTACCCAAATAATTGACCTTCCAAAATATGCAATTATCATTTGTGTGCTGTGCGTCAAATCACAATAAAAAATATATATCTGAAAAACTGTCCTAGCTACAACAGGTTCCCCTAATCGTATAATGAAAGTCTGAGTCATCTTTACCGCCATTTTAACTTTCTTTACTTAAGCGCAGAGTGGGCCAGAAATCACTTTTACTGGACAAAACTAATAAATTGTCAAGATTAAAGAGCAATTTTAGCACTGTTTACTAATTTGAGGGTTGCGGTTTTAATGGTGACATTATTTTTAACTTAGGGTTGTTATGGATACCTAAATTGTTTAGCAACTACATATTTTATTATCTTAATAAATATAAAGATTTCTTTCCATAATTTGTATTCATCAAAAGATAAAAATAAATACATTTTACGCAATAATAATTTTATTAAGCAGCCCATTTTTCAAACAAATCTTTTTAAATTTTGTATTGATTATCGCAGACCATTCTTATGGAATAAAATAGTTTTAAAAAATTTTACTGAGGATTTTATTAATCAAAGTAACTACTTTTCTTTTAAACAAAAGCTTAAAGAATTCATTTTTACAATCGATGATTTAACAATATACTTTTGATATTTTTTGTGATCTTTATTTTTACTATTTATTTAAACATGAACTTATAAAAAGTATATGTGTATCATTTACAACTATAATTTACATATATAATAGATATAACGCATCTTTTATTTGTTATGGAGTATTTTAAGTTTCTTACTTTTGTTAACTTATTTTTATTTTTTAATCTTGTAATTATCTTTTAAATTTTAACACAAACATTATGCTTGTTTTACATGTAATGTTTATTTTCATGTAATAAAAAGAACGAAAAAAAAAAAAAGTAGAAAAAGTAATAGCTTTATTAGGTTTCTCAAATAATTACCGCATTGAATATTTTAATACTACAAATTTAGTGGTTAGTATGGATTTTTTATTTGGTTGATAGTCACACCTAAAATGGCCGTCGCTTCATTTTAGCTTAAGTAGGGGAAAGCGGGGCAACATGGCGAATGGGGCAAGATGGGTTTTCAAATAACAACTCAAAAAAAAATCTTAAAATTGGGTGAAAACGAAACTGTATTTGCATCTTGTATTTTAAAACACTAATTGGCTTTTTGAAATATTATTAACCCAGTTTTATACACATAAGTTTACTTTTAGCGCCTAAAAGAAAATACCTCACTTTCGGTTTCTCATGATGGATGGTGCCCTTCAAGTATAACTTCTTTAGAAGTAGTTTTTTGCAATTTTTGTTTATTTTTTGTCACTTTAGTTAGAGTTATTAGTAGTTTTAAAATTTTTATAAAATTGGAGGTAAAAATTGCATAATAAGTTATCTTGCCCTGTCACGTGACCAGATGACAAATTTATGAACATTTTATTTTAATATTTATTTCAAATTGTTATATTTGCAAACTGAAAATTCATGCAGGCAAAGAAAGAATTTAATAACATAAACATACTAAGAAAGTATTATGTCTTCACGACTTATAGTTTTGCAACAACTCAGGGCTTTCAAAACGTTTGTTATGTTGCCCCGCTTTCCCCTAACTTTTTATCAATGTTAGTATCAATGTTATAACTAAAATACTATTTATGTGGCGGTCTGATTAAAAATTGTTTTATTCATTTAAAAATTCAGCAAATTCCCAATTACTAATTTTAAGTATTTTTATGCAGTTTCAAGGCTCTATTTTATATTTCATGAAACTACTACATAATCCGTATAAAAAGAAACCCAAGACCATGTGTTCAAAAAGCATATTAAAATTTGGTATGCAAAAAATTGTTATTGTAAAATTTGTCGTTTTTAACTACTATTTTTATTTATCTATACAATATTTACTCATTTTTATGTAATGAAACGGTTGCAATTTGAATAATTTAATTTAATTTGTAATTTGTATTACAATTTTGTAAATTGTAGTTTGTTTTTTGTTTTTAAATATTTTGTTTTAAAAATTTAATCGTAAATTGACAATATAAACGTAGATATTTTTTTAACGATTTTTATGTGAGTATGTATTGTTAAATGTGTTGATTTTAATTGAACCCGTCATTTCGAAAAGGGCACAAGTCACACTTTTTTCAAATTTCACTTTTTAATGCAATTTTATTTATTCAAGTGTTTTACATATTCCCTTTGAAGGAGAAACATTTTCATATGCCACAAGTCAACTTTAAATGCAAATGAAAATTAAAGTCTGTTTGAAAATGGCATAAGTCCCGGACTTATGCCTTTTTCAAGTGAAACAAAGCGCAACTGTAGTGACGTAATTTCACTTTTTTTGTAACAAAAATGGAAAATCGCGAACTTGCTGAAAATGCATATAGATCTAGAAAAAGAGTGTCTGGTATAAGAAACAGTGGAAATTATAAACACAAAAAAAATAAAAAAAGCCAAAATTGCTGAAGAAACTTATAAAAACCACAAAGGAAACGTTGTGGTACCGAGTCAAACGGGTGCTTCTTGTAGGTTAGTTTTTTGTTCTTTAGAGTATGACTATATTCGTTCTCAAATTTATGCTTATTTACTCATGTTTTACCACCAATAATTGGAGGTAAAACATCTTGATATATAATTATTACAATATTACCTCAATAATTCTATTTATTTAAATGATGTAATTCAAAGTGTATGGAGCTTTTATCTGAAGATTTTATAGAAAGTACAGTTTGTTAACAAATTTGATTGTAAAAATGCTCAAGACACATACTTGCAGTCATTGATTGAAAAGAGGGAAGATGGTTTAGATCTAAAGACCCTAAGAAAAAAGAATTTTCTTTTATTTATCACATTTAGATTAAAGGTGTGATAAGAAAAGTACGCAAGAAATCTTTTTGCTGTATGCATGGAATTTCTATGAAACAAGTTAGACATTTATGCATTTTATTAAAAAAAAAAAGAGCAGCTTATAGATTACAGAGGTAAATCTCTGTGATCACGATGCAACGCATTACCTGGAGATACATTAACAAAAGTACGTGAGCGAAGTATGTACCTTTGTGCTGAATTATATTTTTAAAAATATTGGTTACAAAGCCAAAGAACTGCACCTATTTTCTGATGGTTGTGCAGGCCAAAACAGAAATCATGCCACGGTCCGAATACTTTCATCACTGGTAGCTGAGCTAGATAGCAATATAAATGAGATACAATATTACATTCCAAAAAAAAGGTCACTCATTCTTGCCAAACGATAGAATGTTTGGAACAGCAAAACGACATTCAAAAAAATGATCGGATTTACACACCAACGGAGTAAAAAAATGGTGGCTAAACCATTATAAGAAACTTGTGCTACCTGTGGATTCCTATAAAAAAGGAGTACTCAAGGACAAAAAATTTACTTTTGGTATTTCTAAAATTTCCCATTTCCCATTCTCTAATACCACAGCAGGTTTAGTGAAAACATATGAATCCATAGATTGCTTAGTCAGTTATAACTTCCAGCTATTACAAAGAATGGGTACCCGGTCAACCTTACCATTAAGTAGTACTCCTGCATATATTGGAAAATTACCTATCAATGAAAAAAATATATCAGATTTGAAAAAAATATGAAAAAATATATTCCATATTCAATAGAAGAGTACCAAAACTTCTATACAAAGGTTTTTGCTTCGCCAACAACTTCGGCAAACAATGAATTCCGAGAAATAATTGATGATTACCTAACAATAAATGTTTTTGTATAATAATAAATCATTATTATTCTGATAATCTTTGGTTTTTTATATACAAAAAAGCGTTCATTCCGAAAAAGACATAAGTCCATAAATTTAAATTAGAAATATATGTGTTATATATTATTTTTTTATAACAAATAAAACTCTAAAAACTTATGTATAACTTTTATATATCTACTGTTATCTTTAGTTTCGTTAGCACCATAGACTTTTTTTATAATAAAGTTATTTTTGTTGATCCTGAAAAGTTTGAATAAATGGACTTGTGCCCTTTTCGAAATGATGGGTTCAATTAGTAAACTATTGTAACTATCAACAAAAAATATAAAATATTATGATTAGCTAACTTTAGGCTTTCTTGTATTATATATGAACAAATATCAATACTTTTATTGTTTTAACTATATAAAAATATAAATTTTATTTACAAAATTTTAATATAGTCTTGCTAAGAACATATTACATAATCATTTAGAATGAAATATATATAATGTTTTCGCCACATAAAATCAGATACATCATTTACCCAGTAGGAGATAAGCTAGCAACTAGCTAGTCGTTACTTTTGGGTAAAAGACGCGTTAAAGACGTATAAAATACGTAGTATTAGGTGTTTTCAACGTTTTAAAAACGTCTTCTAGCGTCATCTTTTTTTCGCCGGTTAACTTACAAAAATCATTAATAGAGACCTGGCGGACATAAAATAAATTATAAAATAAATTTAAATTGATAATATACATACTGAACAATCTATTTCAAGTTTCAAATTACTGGACCGCTTTGGACCGTGAAAGTATTCGACTGCATAAGTGAAATTTCGACTAAAAAAACTACTTCAAATACCCCGTCATTTGAAATCATTTTATTTGACATAACTTACATGCAAATTCGTGTTTTAATAACTCATTTGAAAGATAGTACTTGATTTTAATAATTTAAGCAATAAAATTAATTGATTTCGTTAATGTGAATATTAACGTAAAACTGAAATTAAGAATCATCTTATATAAAATATAGAAATAAAAATATATAAATAAACACAAAATATCATTGAAAGAAAAAAGAAATGATGCAGAAAAATAATTTTTGAAACGTAAAATAGATGAAATTGATTCTTCATCTCGCCAATATGGAGCGCCTAATAAGAGAATGCATTGAACGCCAAATAGCCAAGTGGCCAGCGTAATTACATGAACATCAGCTGCGTCAGGATAGCGTGATTGAAATGGTTGTCAAAACCAGGTATGGACCGGTATCAGCCGTCATTTTGAAAGATTATAAATACATTTGATCCATAATTTAAATTGCCAAGTAATAATTAACTAAGTCTGTCAACTGTTGTACTTAAGTTCAAAAATGTTTGAAAAAATTTTAAATATACTGTATGCGGTGTCGGGTTAATAATAAATTAGCCTATAAGAGTACATTGAAATTGAGGGTTAGCCGCCTAATTGCCTAAAATAAACATTCTATAATGTATATAAATATTTTACATTCTATACAAATATTCTTCGGTGGGACTAAAGATAGAAATAACCCTAGAAAGCCAATATAAATTGAAATAACTTGAATAACTATTATATTGCGATTATTTTAAATTATTTTAGGTTATTCATAAATTACGTAAAATTACCGTAATTTAAGAAAAGTAATTGCCTTCCTAAGGCAGCCTAAGCGAGGCTTAGACTGCCTCAGGAAATGAACCACAGTCAAGGAGGCTACTTTATAGCGCTTACAGCCCTTTCGTATCACTTTAAATTAAAAACACGTTGTGCTACCAGGGGCGTGGTGTGGATCGAACTTGGGTTCTCGCTTTTGAAGCAAACGCTTTACCACTACACTATTTTTACTGCAACTTACTACCAAGATCTTGACAGCAGGTTACTAGCTTTATGTAAATTTTTCTTGGCTCAAAGTTTTCAATGAAAACATTTATTATGCCAAGATACCCAGTGGGCACGGGACATAAAAAAAGACGTTTTTTGAACGTATTTTAAATGTATCGAACGTCTTTTCAACGTCTTTTCAACGTTTTGAACGTCTTGTAAACGTTCAAAAGACATTTTTTTTGGTCCCCTGCCCACTGTGTAGAATCTTTTTTAATGAAAGCTATCAACTGATTAAACAAATATGATATATTATTGAAAGTTAAAGTTTTGTAAGTTAAATTTGCTTATAAAAGCATGGCTTTTTTTTAAATGAACGTTTAAATTTTTTAGTAATAAATCTTTTTTTAATTATTTACTTCCATCCTGTAGTATACACTTTCTTTTCTGTGACACCATGTTGGTTCCTTTATATACGCTTCGAAAACTTGTGCATCTTAAAAATTAAGTTAAATATTTTCAAAAAATAATTTTTTAACGCAATGCAAAAAACAGCCATTTAGCATCGGTCCCACACAAAGTTGTCAAAAACAAATTTGACACATTTCAAACAAACTATGATTTTGGATTGCACTTTAGGTAACTTATCTCTAAATAAAGTTGCTCTGCCTTATTTTGAAGCTTAGATTAAATCATTGAATTCTTTTAGAATATATAAATAATGTTGTATAGTGAATGTTTTTCAATAAAATATATTTAATAAATTTAAAAATATTTTTGCTTAAAAAGTATAATAAAAATAATTTACAACAGTTATGCACATACCAAATATATAATAACAATAACGATTTTCATTGTTGTTGTACCACTGTCATAATGGTTTTATTAACATTTAGGAAATATCTTGAAGCTAAAATTATTAAAAAAAAAAAAAAAGTTAAAAGTTTTTAAAATTATTGGTCAGATATATTATTAAACGTCTCGTTTACAACTAAATATATAACTTTTACAAAATCAATCGAAAACAATTTTATCTATTTCTGTTTTAAAAATTAAAACTAAAGGTGAAAAGATGATTTAAAAGAAACAATCATTTTAAATGATTTATTTTAAGTTACCTAGAGTTGCTTGATTTGATAAATAAATGTTAAAACCGTAAAGCTCGAATAAAAAATCTATATATAAATTTCAGTCAATGCAAAATTATTAGTTTTGAACAAAAATATTTTCACTGGAGGTTGTAGATGGTCATAATAAATAAATAAAAAAACTTCTAGTTGAGCAAAATTACGTTAACTTTATCTTAACTACTGTTTCTGGTTTAAGTGACTCTATCTTTATTGATATACCCAGCATTTAGTTGATTCCTTGAAAAATAATCTGTAAAAAAATAGATATAAATGTTTTGTCTTTGATATATATATATATATATATATATATATATATATATATATATATATATATATATATATATATATATATATATATATATATATATATATATATATATATATATATATATATTTGTATAGATTTCGATATATAGAATATATTCGAGGTTAAGTATTTTGATGTAATAATACGAAGTCTCTTGTACGTGTTACAGTGCTCAATATTACTGAATAATAGAGCTATATATAATTATATTTAGATGAATAAAAACAACTGATTAGCGGGACTTAAAGTTTCAGAAACTTTAAGTCCCGCTAATCAGTTGTTTTTATTCATCTAAATATAATTATATATATATATATATATATATATATATATATATATATATATATATATATATATATATATATATATATATATATATATATATATATATATATGTATATATATATATATATATATATATATATATATATATATATATATATATATATATATATATATATATATATATATATTCTTACCAGGAAAAAAAACTTTAGATGTACATAAATACTGTCAATGATACAGTAAACAATATAATATCACGTTTATTGTATTGTTGTCAATATCTGTGAGATATTAATTTTTTTTTTCTAGTTCTCACACGTAACCAACTACTTACCAGTTCCATTGCATTATAAACGTCAGAGCTGCTCTAATTGATTATAATTTTCTTTGCATTTAAATGTGAAGATAGTTCATAAAAAACAAAAAAGTTGTTTGACCCAAACCAAAGTACAGAAAACTATCAAAAAATTTAATAGTTTGTTTAAACATCAAATAAAGAAAAAATGTGACATGTACATAAGCTTTATAAGCTGGTCACACTATTTAAATAAGTTCTTCATAACTATTCACCTTATTTAGATAGTGTGACCAGAGTCGCCAAAAGAAAGGGGGAGCATTTGAAGAAAGAACATCACAGCATATGAGGCATCGCATCCTAGCGGGCACAGGACATACATAAAACGTACAATGTGCGTTTAATTTACGTCCTGAGCGTCCTGGACCTTTTTAGAATCAAATAATAAATAGTTTTTTTTGATCAGCGTGGAATGTTCATAACACATCTTAATTACATTTGGAAGTGTGCCATTTTATAACGAAACACAGATCAAACAAACATGTAAACAAAAATTAAAATCTCGTTTTATTATATTTGGTAAAAAATATTTAGTTTTATGGTTAACTTTTCGTAGATATATTATTTGGTAGTTATCAAATGCATGCGCATTTTTTTATTTTATCTCGAAGTAACATTCAAGTCTAAATAATAATAACTAACGGTTTCATAAAGAGTTGTTTCAAATAGATTGCATAATACATTGCAAGTTTTAACTATTATTACATTAATAGATTATTTCTTAGATCTTTTTTAACAAATTTTGATTTATGTTTAGTTTTAGTATATATGAAATAATAAATTTATAAAACATAGATTATATTTTTTATATATATATTTAGCTATATCAAAAACTGTATATATACTAAATATAAAAATACTAATATATATATAAAAATATATATACTAAATATGAAAAATTGTATGCTAAATATAAAAAATTTATGCCTAAAATTTGTTAAAAGTTTAAATTACCAATATTACTTTTAATCAACAATATTGTTGAATAAAAATACTATTTGAAATCAATACTTTTTACAAATTTTATTATTATTGCAACAGTTATTACTAAAATTAAGATTTTTTTACATTTCATTTCTTTCATAAAGATATAATTTCCATAGGACTATTACATTGTGTATACAATCTATATTGTCACCGTATATACAATAACCATATAAATTGTATTCACAAAGACAAAAATGTTATACAACTTTTTTGTTATACAATGTTATGTTATACAAAGACAATAATATTGCCATTGTATATTCTATTAAAAATAATATATTTTCAGTCTAATCAATCTATCAATAATATTGCCATTGTATATTGCCATTGTATATTGTATTATCAATAATATTGCCATTGTATATTCTATTAAAAATAATATATTTTCAGCATTATCAATCTAACTCCGATCATCTTTATTTTTTATCCAAAATACTCAAAATTGATGATCTAGTTCAACTATTAAATTGCCATTTTGTCTTTATAAACAAAAATGTCTACCCAGCACATTTACAATTTTTTTTACTGTTAGAGAAAGCTGTCGCTATCATCTACGATCTGCTAATAGCTATAATCTTCATGTACCAAATCATTCTTTTGTAAAATATGGTCTAAAATCCATAAAATACCAAAGTGTAAAATCATGGAACAGTCTACCTTCACCATTAAAATCAATTGACTCTATTACTAATTTCAAAAACTGTCTTTTTAACTATTTTTTAGCAAGATATTATACCTGAAGACTCTGAAATATGTTGTTATGCTTTTATTATTACTACTTTCTTGATACCTACTAGTTTTATTATTAACTTTTTGTTCTCATATTTTTATTGTTATTATTAGTATTGATATTAATAATATTCTTCTATCCTTATTAGTAAATTGTTATTTTTATTTATAACATAATAAGTATTATTATTGCTTTTTTAATTTTTTCTTAAGTTTATTTACTACTTATACTATGTAATTGTTATTACCACTATTATTGCTATTATCTAATATTGATTGTATAATATCTTTATTATTATTGTTAGTATTATTACTAATAATATTCCTTTTCATCGTCATCTTATTATTATTGTTAATATTATTTCTATAATTATTATCAATACTATTATAATTGTTATTATAATCACTTTTTTTGTAATGTTGTAGGTTTTTACTTTAGATTAGTACTTGTACTATTTGTAAAAGTCCTTGAAATTTTACAACTTATTTCAGAATATATATATTGAATTGAATTGAATTGAATATGACAATAAAAGATATTAAAAAAAAATTATAAAAGGTTGAATCAACCTTTTATAATTTTTTTTTAATTCTCTGGTACTAACATCTAAATTTAAGGTTTAGATAATGTGTAAAACAGGGGTATGGAGTCGTAAAAAAAAAGTAACGACTCCGACTCCAGTTGTTAGAATTTTTTGAGTACAACTCCAACTCCGACTCCAGTTTTTAAAATTTTTTCAGTGCAACTCCGACTCCAACTCTGACTAAGACTTCAACTCCAAAGCAAAATTTTTGAAAAACTCTTTGAATTCTGTAAAAAGTATTACGCAATATGTTAAAACGTTTTTTTAACAAATTTATGAAACGTTCTTTGAGGTTTATTATAAACATAAGGTTGATTGAATGTTTTGTACATGCACGTGCAATACCGAGAAGTTTTATTATAGAAGTCGGAGTCGCAATTTTGTTTAGCGATTCCGACTCCGCTAAAAATGTAGTAACTCCTCAACTCCGACTCCGACTTCACAGCGCTGGTGTAAAAGTACCATACCTAAAACGTGAAAAATGTTCTCTTTTCAGCAATAACTTAAAACTTCAAATATGAATTAAATAATATTGTGCAACTGCAAGTTTTTTTATTTTTTTGATTAGTGTAAAGATTGAAATAGTTTAAATACTAAAAAAATTTAAAGTTGGATTAATATCATCGGGGGTAGTGCAAACCCCCGAATCTACTACTGGTAGGGAGCGCGTATCCGAACAACAGATAGTTTTACAGGAAAAAGTTCAAACTTTACCTCTTTTTTTAATTATTTCAACAGATTTTGGGCTCATTTTTGCATGAAGAGTTTTATTCGTGTTCTGTGTTATGTCAACAATAGGTATTAGGTGTTAAAGTTATTTCCCTAGTCAAAAAGTCTTATAGGACTCCGATAGGATCTACAGGAATCCTATAGGTTTTATGGGAAACCTATAGGACCTATGGGACTGCAACAGGAATCCTTTTGTATTCTTATAGGTCCAATAGGATTGCTATAGGACTAATATAATTCCTATAGGTTCAATAGGAATCCTATTGCAATCCCATAGGTCCTATAGGATTCATATATATATATATATATATATATATATATATATATATATATATATATATATATATATATATATATATATCAGAGCTGGAGACTCGAGTCAACCGACTCGAACTCGAGTCCGACTTAAGTCACACCAGTGACTCGACTCGAGACTCAACTTGGGTTTTACCCTGAGACTTGCGACTTGACTCGAGACTTGCTAATTCGGCTTAGCGACTTTAAAATTATTATTTTCCGTCTCTTCAAAAATGGAGCAACTTATCATCTATTTTAATTCAACTGTTTTTTAACTATTTTTTATTTTCGAATGTTTTTATTTTAACTTACGTTTAACTGGTTTGTAGTCTAAGCGAGATCCGAAGAAAAATATCGCATTTAGGCTCTTTCGTTTTCAAAAAATTCCAACTTTTTTGTGTGCGTTCAAATTGGTTAATTTTTTCTTTAACTCATGAAATTTATTGTTAATAAATGTTCGGTGATTTTAATTTCTTACTTAAATTTTTTTTTAATTCTTTATTTTGACTTGACTTGAGACTTGACTTGACATGTCACTATATGACTTGAGACTTGACCTCAGTGACTTGAGACTTGCTCCAAAGCGACTTGAAAACAGCTCTGATATATATATATATATATATATATATATATATATATATATATATATATATATATATATATATATATATATATATATATATATATATATATATATATATATATATATATATATATATATATATATATATATATATATATATATATATATATATATATATATATATATACTCTTGCATGGTCGTCAGAAAGAGTTTCCCATAAACTGTAGTTTTAAAGAGCGCGTTAATAAACCAGACCAGAAAAAGTTTAGTTTTTTTTTTTTTTAAATGATAGACTGCCTGCCCAAACCAAACCCTCAGTCGATGTAGCAGCACTCCCTTGCGAGTCAGGCTATTTGTCAGTCGTTGTAGCAGCACTCCGTTGCGAGTCAGGATATAAGATAGTCGATGTAGAAACACTCCCTTGTAGCAGCAGGCTATAAGATAGTCGATGTAGCAACATTTACGTATGTTTTAAAAATGTTTTTTAATAAAACAAAAACAAAAACACCACTAAAAAAAAACTTTCTAGTCGTTATTAATAATAAGTTATTATATAATAAATAATTAGTGGACCCTATATTATAGGGTCCACTAATACCAGTTTCTTCTTTCATTGATTCTTTCTTTTCATTTAGTTTTGAAAGAGTAAATTCAAAACCTTTTCACTTGTCAAGATGTTAACATCTCTTTTACAAAGAGCAGTAGCTCAAACTTCAATAATTTCTTTTTTACAATAATCCAAAGGCATACTTTTTATTTCATGTCTATAACTTGGAATTTTTAAGTTTTGTGCTGCCCAACCATTTTTAATATTAATACTTTTCTCTAACTTAAAAATTGAATTAAGATATACTGCAACTAGTCTGGCAAGAACAGTCTCGGATGAATCAATCTTATTTTTAAGACAAGAAGTAATTAAAATCTGACTATTTTTCTCAGCTGATTTTTCTTTCTTCCATAGATTATCCTGACCATATTTTAAAAATCCGGAAAATTTTTTTTCCTCAAATATCCGGAAAAAATCCGGAAAATTTTTTTGTAATATCCGGAAAAAAATCCGGAATTTACAGAGAGATGTTAACAAGAAGAGAGGGGGCGTGCTCTCCTCCATCTTTTATATTACTAAAATATTACGCCAGTTTAAAAGTATCCTTACTCAACGTATATATGAATAAAAAACTACAACTTTTTTCATCAAAAAATAATAATAATAACAATAAAATTTTAACAATAATAAAAATAATGATAATAAGATGAAGTTAAAGAAGAAGTAGAAAACTATATTTAAAAGCTGTTAAACAATGCGGAAACTTTTTAGACATGCTTTTATACATTTAAATACATAATGAATAATGAAATATTGCCTCATTTCACCAAAGATATACAAATAGAAAAACGTTTAACGCATTGTTACAGATCAGAGTCGCCACCATAACTGAAATCCCATGGGCGTTATTTATTTTAGCGTTTTGGTTTTTTTGTAGTAATTTTACAAAATAAACCAACATATATCCGACACTTTAGCTTGCCAACTTCTTTCAGTAAACATTTTATTACCTACAAAGCACCAACTTTTGGAAAATATAAATGGATTTTATTTTAACTATTTTCGGAGCATACATCAATCGCAGTAAAAAGATAGGAAATAATAATAATAATAAAACACCAGACTTCTAAAATACAAAAAATAAGAAATCTTTAGTAATAAATATGTTAAAAAAGAAAATAAATAAATAAAAAGTAAAAAGATATTGAATTATTTTTCTGTAATCAGTTAGTTTTCTACAATTAGTTCTTCCACTCCGTGCTTAAAATGTTCTAAACTTAATTTTTAGTACAATGACTTCTTTTATTAAAAAATCTCCACGTTCAAAAATTATAAAAGTTTAAACATTCGTTAGATAAAGTTTAAATAAAAATTTTAAATTTATTTTAACTATGATAAATTTATTTTAACTATGATAAAGGTGAGGCATTATTAATGATTCACGTACTCATTCACGTGATTCAAAATTTAAAAGATTTAAAAATATGATTTTTTTTTTAATTGAAAGAAAATAAAATTAATTTTGACACGTGCTTTTTGAATTGAAAAGAAAACGTACCTCAAAATGCGATGTTTTTAAAAACCTAATAATGGCACTTAGAAGCAATTTGATTCACTTGACATTTAGTCAAAGTACATATGTTTAGATTTCTTTAAAATAATTACATAGAATAAAATCCTTATAGTTCAGAATATAGTTTTATTATATAACACCTATTTGTATGTAATAACTTATTACTAACAAAGTAATTAATCTTAGTAATAATAAGTTTTTTTCACCCTTTACGAAAATAAGTTGTTCCGCACGACCATATTACACCACGGTATTACAGTAACTGTAAGATTAATAGAAGTTTCTATTAGTTGAAGGTCATACCAAATTTCTCATTCTTAGATCGAACTATACATTGTTTCACTGCACTCTAGAATTGAATTTCACTAATCTCTAAAGAGTTTAAATTTAACGATTATATCTCATATTTGACTGAAATTAAAAACTGATTTCTCTGACAGCTTTTGTATTATTCTACCATCGTCATAACTTTTTAAATACCATCGTCAAAACTTTTTAAAGTCTCCAATTAATAAGAAATTATGCGAAAAAATGATATTTTCAAGAAGTGTACGAATAGAGATTTGCAATGGTACGACTGGACAGAAAACGAAATAATGATGCAGTAAATTTTGAACCACCGACAAATAAACTGAGAGAAGTTTCAGTCCATAAGCGAAGTGATTTACTTAAAAAAAGTTTTAAAACAATAAAAAAAGAAATCTCTTTGCTAATAGCTAAAAGAGGTATTTAAAAAATGTAAATTTACAATTTTTTTTAAAAAAGAAGACTTTGACACGCATCGCTAATTTTATTTTAAAAGTAGGAGATCATTCGCTCTTTTGCGCTGGGATTTTTATTAAACTTTAATTAAAATGCTTATTAATTTTTGGTTTACTCTGCGAGGGAAATCTTTTAATCTTTTTGGCTTTGTTTGTTAACTAAATATAACGTTCCGTAATTTATGGACAACAAATTTACTGTTTATATATACTTGTTACTGTTTCATTTGATAGTAATAAACAGAAAAAATTTTATAAATTGTATTTTCGGAAACTAATTATCCGGAAAATATAAAAAGTTTAAAAAATATCCGGAATTCCGGAAATATCCGGAAAAAGATAATTCCTGTTCTTCAACTCCAAAAGTTTTATAATTTTAATATTATCAACTTTTTCAAGATGAATAAATCATTGAGCTTGTGGCTGCTGGTTGAAATGTTGAAGAGCAATATTTGCACTTGACAAATAAACCATTTGAATAAATCAAAACATGTTTCCAAACTTCAGAATGTTTTTCAGTTGGTACGATCAACTGCTTTTCCATTTTTAGAACTTTATTTAAATTTATGTTTTTTAGACAAAATTGAAAGTTAATTTATTATGTTGTTTATTTTCATTATGATAAAAATATGTTGCAACCACTCAGTCTAAGAAGCGTAAAATTGACTTAGTTAGCTAAACAAGCGAGTACAAAATGTAAACAAAATGTTAGAACTCAAATGAAAAGAAAGACTTTTTAAAACTGTTTACAGATAGATGCACCCCAAAAACCAAGGCACCTCAAAAACAACGCGGTCAGTTAAAAAGCTCTAAAAATTTAAATATGCATTTTAAAACCATATGAGAAATTTTTTCTCATAAAGGAATGTTTCAGCAACAATTAAAACAAAAGAAATCAATATTAACAATAAAGGAGTTTTTTTTACAACCGTTTTAAACTTAAAAAGTGCTGAGAAAAATAATTGAGTTTTAAGTAATATTGCTATAAAATATTGGTTTTTTAGACTAAGTTTGCAAATCCCATCTAGTTTGCTTATCTTTTATATGCTATTTACATAAATCAAACCATTTTTATTATAAGTAGAAGGGAAACTTGTAAAAAAAAGTTTAAAAATTACATTTTAACATGTGGTTTTTGGGGTGCGCTAAGAAAAAGTTAAAAAAAAAAGTTTATCCAGAACAAGTCTTTACAACAAATTTAAAACAAATAGTTCATTCAATAAAAAAGATTTTGAATATCACAGTTATTTCTTTCTAGCAGCTGCAGATAAAATCATTTCTGGGTTTTTTCCATTTACTTTGCAGTTTGCTTTGCTGCAAATGGACCGCATTATATTGAGGCAGGTTGGACACTGCTTTAAGCCAAAAGCTTTACATTTTATCTCCTCGCAATAGCATTGAAGCTTACATGTTATAAAGAGTCTTGTAACTTCCTCTTTCTTTTTTGCAGCATTTTCTTTTTTTTCCTTTTCTTTTTCTTTTTTTCTTTTTATGCTTTCAACTAGAGTTATTACATCGCTTGCAGTCATTGATCCATGTACTTGGGTAACACGTGTTGCATCTTTTGTTAATTTTGGCTTTATCTTTTTGGTTGTCATAAAACCAGGTATTTCTTCCAGCTGAATGCTCTTTTCATGAAGTTCATCAATCAACTCCATCGCTTGTTCAAATTTTGATTTCCAATAATTTGCTGAACCACGTCTTTTATCCGGCGAAGAAATTAGTGGAGAAGTCTGTTTTTCTGGTTCAATACAGTTTTCTGCTCGTTCGATTTGTCTTTTTGCATAAAATCAACACTCAATGCATTTTCGGCAACACCAACCCTTTTAGCAGATTTTACAAGCGTTTCTTTGGTTGTCCACTTGTCCCATATATTAGCTAAAACTAACATAAAAGCTTCTTTGTTTAAGGAACAGATATCAGAAAACATAGAGTCTTTTTGCTTACGATACTCACTATGAATGTTCTTGTTTACTTGGTCAAGAAGTTGAGTAACTCCTGTTGTGTCTGGTGGAGTAAGAAAAAGATGAATTCTTTTGGACTCCAAAAAAGATAATACATCAAAGTCTAGTCTAGAGCTATGTCCATCTGATAATAAGACGATGGGTCGCTTAACATTTTTTTCATTTAAGTAGACATCAAACTCTTTCAATGCTGCCAAGAAAGATTCATGGGTTGATACTCCATTATCTGTAGTTGTGACCAACAAATGGGGAATTTTATTTACTGCTTCTGTTGGAACCATAGAACTAGTAATACCAGTACATTTAAATATTACCTGACACATACATATGTCGCCTAAAAATAAAAAATAAAAAAGTTTTTTAATGCTTGTATTTATTTATATTCAATTTTTTCTTGAACCATAACATATTATAGCATACCTGAAAATGAAACAAATGGTTGAATTGTGACACATTCTCTGTTTTCTCTATACATTCTTTGACATGCATCTCCTTTGCCAGCATAAAATAATCCAGAAGTGGTACCATCAATTCCATAATTAATAAACTGGGGTGTTTCATCACAATTAAATATTCGGCATGTATCAACAGTGCCATTCCAAACCCCTGTTTCAATCATTTTTTCATTTATCATAATACCAACATCTACTAGTTCTTTAGCAAGGGAATCTGAAATAATGTTATTATAGGGAAATGAACAAATTAAAAAAAAAAGTACATTCAGATTTATGAATTTATATTTGTTCATTAATAACTTACCTAAATGATTACATGCCATTTCTCTTGAACAATTAAGTGCACGGTTTATAGAGACACTCCCTTGGCGTTTGATTGTAAGGCTGCTATGTTTAGCATTAAAACGAAGCCAAAATGATCGACTCAATCTATAAAATGGAATATTTACATAAAGAAAAGAGTCATATTACCCGTCTTACATACTTTTATAGGATCATTGTAGATTAAATGAATTCAATTAAACTTACTTTCCCTTTTCTAGAGCAGCTCGAGCATTTAATGATAACTTTTGAAACTTCCGTCCACCTTTCATTTTTGTATTAGTGTAATCTCTCACACAAAGCACATTAATAATTAATTTGGTTATGTCCTGTTTGTTAATTGCCTGTAAACATCTGTTCTTATTTTTTATAAAACGCACAATAGATGCTTCTTCATCATCTGTAAGTATAGTAAAATAATCTCTTTCTTTTCCATTAATCACTTTTCCATCTAATCGCCTGTTGATTGTCTCTCTATCTTTAATAAGGGGAAACAAACCTGTCTTTAATGCTGCTTGTTCCCTTCCATTAAATTTTTTGCAACAATTTATTGCAGCTTATAACTGTTTATTTTTATTATTTGTGTGTTTTCTGGCCACTATGGCATCAGCTTTAGTACTGAGATTTCTTGATTTGTTTATACGTAGATGTAATGCAGATGATGGTTTCATTTTACTTTATAATATTATATTAAACAAAATTCTAAAACAACAAAAAACATAACATAGTTCAATGGTAGTATTTCCACAATACATTAACTTTTTTTTTTTTTTTTTTATGATGACAAAGAGCTACTATCTTAGAGTACATCCTAAAATTTTTTTATTGAATTATTTTATATATTTTCTAAAATATTCAAATAACCAACGTGGTTTTTGGGGTGCACATGATGTGGTTTTTGTGGTACATCCTAAAAATTTAAGTTAGCAATGATACAATCATCCTAAGACTAATTTATTAAAACTATCTTCTACAAAAAATCAGGTCTTAATTCCAAATAGTTTAGATTTTATAGCCAATTTTGTCAATGTTGTTTTTGGGGTGCATGAAAAAAAGTGTTGTTAACTTCAACATTCTAGAAAAAGAACTCAAGCGAGACTTAAAATACCATACCTACCAGGAAGAACCCTATTTAGGCTTATCTTTCAGAACCCATATTAACAAAATTATGATCTGTCCTTAGAAAATAAATCTAGACCCTCCTACTTTCGCGTGGCTTTTGGGGTGCAACCACCTGTATAGTAAGAAAAATTAATTATTATTTGAATTATTTAAAAAAACAAAACATTATTCAAACAAATTCAAATTATTTGATTATTTAAATATTTATTTATTTGAGCCCTAATTGGGTATCGAGAATCATAATAAACTGTCAAATAGCGCTTAAATTTTTTTTTTGGTATGTAACGAGAATAATGATAAAAACGCGATTTAATTATAAGATGAGATTTTTTGTTACTAAATCACTAAGTCGTATTTCAATTACTTAACGATTAAGTGCAATCGCAACTAATCGTCTGCAATTCTGCATCTAAAAATCGCTTTTAAAACTAGTTTACTAGTGCTTATGCCATATGATTTGCAGTATAGACTGGATGACTTCGTGTCAAACCAGTCTATACAACGAGAGTTGAAATAAAATATTTGAAATTTAAATTTTTGATACCAAGCAAAATAAAAGTAACTGGTGCCCAATGCACTTAAAAATTTTAAGTATAATATATTGTCGAATGCAAAGAAATATTACATAAAATAATTTTTTAATACAAACTCATTTTAAAATTTTCTTGTTTAGACTGGTTTGGTACAACCATCCATGTCTTAGTATTAACTTAGATAAAACTCGATTTTTAAATAAGCCAAATATTTATTTTAACTTACACAACATCTTTATAAATACAAAATTGTTATAAACACAATTTTTAACAATATTAATATAATATAAATATATTATAGTAAATTGAAAAAGATTTACCAACTTCGATTACTGTCTAGTTACAATAATAGAATACTATCAAAAAACTAAAGAAAAAAAATATGATCTACAAGACTAATTTCAATATTAGTGTGACAAAGAAAAATAATTAAATATAAGAAAATTCAAGAAATATAAAAATGTATTTTAATGTAAAAAAATTTAAAGAAAATAAACAGATCCAATTTGGTATAAGAAATTCTTGTTTTAAATTAACATAAAAAATTGAAAATAAAAAGAAAATGGATTTAAATAAATTTTTTTTTTTTACATGCTAAAAAATTTTCAAGTCAAATATTTATAATTTTATATAATAAATAACTATACAATTAACTGTACAAAATATATTAAGAATCTTCAATGCGAAAGTAAAAAGAATTAACAATAATTTATAAATAAGAATTTTCAGATTAATGAAGTAATTTCATTAATAATCGTACTAAAAATTATTAATGATTTATCAACGGGGAGTGCTCGTTGTTTTCGTCATCGTATTCCTTTTTCTAAAGGCATAAGTTAAAAAATTAAATGCTTAAAATTATTTTGAGCAAAACATTAAAGGAAACACTTTCCTTAAGATTTAAGAAGATTCAAGAAATTAACTATGTGTGACCAACAACAACAATTGTTAATAGAATCAACAACAATAATAATAAACAACTCACCTGACGATAAGGTGCAATAACATTTTTACTAGAAGTTAAGGATTTAGACGAAGAATGACTGAGAATTTTGCATGCAACTTTAATGCGATTCTTCATATTAATACATAAATCTGTTTCATCAAAAATTTCTTCTTGTAATATTTCTTCTAATATATCTTCTAAAGTTATAATGCCAACTACTTCCTAAGCAAAAATGAACATTTATTTAGACGTACCTCAACGTAATCATAAAAATGCGGTAAGACTATGACTTACCAGATTCGAATCCGTCACAAGACACAAGTGACCTAATAAAAATTAAAAAGTATATTATACAAAAGAATAAAACAATGAGATGTTCACATAAGAATTTATTTTTATTAAATATATTCAAGTTTTAGTATTTATTGATTACCAAGCGAGTCAAATAAAATTAAAAAAAAAAAAAAAAAAAAAACCTGTTAACAAGTTAATATATTCAAAATGGAGGCCTGTAGGATATATATTTCTTTGTGAACTATTAATATAGTAATTAGAATAGTAATTAACATAGTAATTCTCTCAAAGGTCACGAGACTTATACTTATAAACAAGTTTTCATTATATATATTGAATTTTTAATGATTACCAATTGAGTCAAAAAACAAAAGGTCGCTAGGATATATTAAATATTTGTTAGAATAAAATTAAGGTTATAACAAGATTTAAACGGCTTAAAATTCTTATATAATAAAAAATAAATTAACTACTAAAAATTTCCTACTCCTTCCTGTTTGGCATGCCTTAAGAACGCTGTAAAGAGGTGCATTTTCAGGGAATCTAGGTATTAGTTTTTGAGAGCGCATAACATCGATAACTGGTACATTATCATACGGATGAAGCGTAATTATTGATTTTACAAGTAAAATTCCAATGATATTTTTCCTATTTTTCTCGTAAACAGGGATTCGTGAATGTCCAAAATCGATTATCTAAAAAATTATAACGTATTAAATTATGTTTCAAAATATTTATATTTACATTTTTTAGATATATATATATAAACTAGTATACCTCAGACATGGTTTGGTAATCAAGAGAGGTATCTGCGCTAAGCATGTGTACAGAATCTAATGGAACCAAAGCATCTTTACATGTTTTCATCGTTAAATCTAATGCACCCTAGATTTAAAAATAAAAATAAATAAATAAACAACACCCTTGTAAAAATAGTAAACAAGTTTTGTGCGTGTATTTATTTGATTTTTCTTGAATACTTTAATATTTTTTTTTAATATTTTATATTTTAAATTACTTTATAATATAAACTGCTAACAGTTGGTAAAATATATTTGCATAATTTTCATGTAACAAGTGTATATTGTCCCTATACGAATACATCTATGTAATGCATGCATGTTAGTGTATGTTTATACATACACTAATATGTTAATTTGTTTATGTATGCATATATACGTATCTACTTCATAGGCTTTATTTCATACATCACTTTTACAATTATATAATTATACTTATTTGCTCATCAGTAAATGCGCATTTTAGCTTATCTGGATAAGCATATACTTAATACTTGATATGGCTGTGGTTCAAATCCCATCACTATCCAATTTCTCATTGTTTTTTTTTTTTTTTAATTCTGCTGGTCATATATTAATATTGTAATCTTTTCTTTTTTGTATATAAAAAAACTTTCTGTTGTATGCTTTTGAATGATACACATTTCTTCACATTCAGATTTCTTATACTATTTAAGCCTCTTAGTGTATTTTATAAGTAAGGCAGACACACATATATACATAGTTTTTAAGCTTCAAATATGTTATTCCGTATACAGCCTTAATTGTTTCATATTACCTTTCTATTTCATTACTTTGCAATTTGAATACTTGTTGCTTTTTAACATTCAGCTCAGTGCACTTAGATCTACCCGCCCCCGCCCTTTTAGTCTACTATTGAATCGGTCAAATAATGGTAAACAATTATTAATAATACATCTTTTGCTTGAATTTTGTGCTTTTATACTGGACATCTGTCCAACACTTTTTAAGAATTTTAAGCTGACACTTAATCTAACATAATGTTTCCTCATTCTCCCTTTCTCATTCTTCTTTTTCTCAGGCTCCTGCAGCTGTGTGTGTTCCGCTCAACTGTGTGTTCCACTCAACTGTGTGTTCCACTCAACTGATTTTTGAGTCCTAATGCAAATAATAAATGGTAAAGCAACAAGTATATGTATTGGAAAAAAAAAAGTCTTTTGAAATACTAACAACCACCTTTAATAAATAATAACAACCACCTTTCATAAATAATAACAACCGCCTTTAATAAATGAAAATAAAAACAGTACACAAATTATTTAAATTTTCATTTTTTTCTATTTAATATAATATGATAACATAGTAAAAAGGTGTAGTAGTTTAAAAACTATGAGTGAAATTAATTGTAATTAATTTCACTTTGACAGCATAAACGTTGTGTAGTTATTCTAGGTAAATAAATTAAATTATAAATTAATGAATGCAAGTTTTGAATAAGTTTAAGCTTTCACTTTTGATGACGAAATCTGGTAGTTTGTTCCACATTGACGAGACTCTATAGTTAAAAATTGATGAGGAATATTGTAGTTTTTAACTATTTCTCTTCTGATTTTGAAGTTATGGCCCCTTGTGTTGGGCTGATATGAGGCAATCTGGTTCTACAATGTTTATATTTTTAAATAGTTGGTACATTTTAATTAAGTCACCTCTTTTATCTCTTTTTTCCAGTGTGCTTAAGCCAAGTATTTTAATTCTTGTTTCATAACTTTGTTTTGAATCTGGGGTATCCATTTAGTGGCAGAACGTTGAACTTTTTCAAGTACAATTAATATCACTTTTAATGTATGGACACCATTCCTTGTATCGCAAATTCAAGATGGGGTCTTATAAATGTTTTGTATAGTAATCTAAAACATTTTTTATTGATGTAATGAAATATTTTTTTCAGCATTCCAAGCATTCAATAAGTTTTCGATGTACAATACCTCGTGTGACTTTTCCATTTGAGATTTGGTGACATTGTAATTCCAAGATCTTTTTCGGTATCAGAGACTGCTAATGATGTCAACTAGTTTATAAATATAGAGAAGATTATTTTTTCCAAAGTACATAATACAACATTTTTTACTATTAAATTGTAATTGCCAGATCTCTGATCATTCACAGGCTTGGTTAATATGTAATATCTTTTTTTAGTAATTTTTTTTGTTAATAGAATAAAATATTTTTTTCAACATTCCAAGCATTGAATAAGCTTTTGATGTATAATTGGTTATGTGACTTTTCCATTTGAGATTTGACAACATTGTAATTCCAAGATTTTTTTCGGTATCAGTGACTGCTAATATTTTGTCACCTAGTTTATAAATATAGTGAAGGTTATTTGTTATAAAGTGCATAATACACAGGGTTTTAATGCCAACCCTGATAATACACCATTTTTTACTATTAAATTGTAATTGCCAGATCTCTGACCATTCACAGGCTAATTTTATTCTGAAGCAATTGACAATTCTCTGAGCTAGATACTTTCCTGATTAACTTGGTGTCATTTGCAAATAGCTTAGAATGTTCTAAAATCTCTGATAAATCGGTGATATATAAAATGAATAAGATAGGAGAAATTACTGATCCTTAGGGAACACAGCTTGTTATTAATTCCCAGTTTGATGCTATCATTTGTACCACTCTTTGGTGTCAATTAGTTAAAGAGTCGCTAATCCAGTTGCATATGACATTTGATATTCAATATGACTTAAGTTTGATTAATAATTGTTCATGAGGTACAGTGTCAAAGGCAAAATAAAATATATCTACTGTAATGTCTTCCGCTAGCAATTTACGTAAAAGTTATTATATTACCTATTATTGTCTCACAAGAGTAAGACAAAGTATAATTTTTTAAAATCAGTAAATAAATGGTATTCTCGCTGGTAAAGACTGATTTAAAGTGATCATTCATAATGTTAGCTATTTGGTTAAGTTCTTCAATTAGTTCATTATTGGATGTTAAAGCTCGGATGGTATTTTTTAAATTGTTTTTGCTGTTAATATATTTGAATAGTAGTTTTGGATTGTGGGTTGATTTACTTACAAGACTCTTTTCAAATAAGCATTTTGCTTTTAGAACTTAACTCTCTAAGCCTTTTCTTTTTTATGTTATTTTGGATTTAGCCTGTCTATTGTTTTTTGAATATAAATTTAACCATAGTGACCTTTTGACATGCACCAAATCTTTAATTTCTTATGTGATCTAGAGAGTTCTATTGGCATTATAAGTTCTAGTTCATTGTGGTATAAAAGAAAGATTTAAATTTATTTTAATTTTCTATTTTGTTAATTTTGCTTTCTTTGTTTTTGAAACTTAGTTTTTTTACTATGTGACAACTTGGTAATGGCCCTTGCAAAGAACCATGACCAAGTTGACTAAATAAAAAACTTTTTTGTGGACAAACAAGACAAAAAAACCACACACATCTGGGACATGTGTCAACCATTTTATCGCTAAATGTTATACACACACACATATATATTATATAGCTATAAAGTTATATAATATTATAAAATTTTATATATATATATTTATTTAATATATATAAATATATGTTATATAATATATATATGTTATATAATATATATATATATATATATATATATATATATATATATATATATATATATATATATATATATATATATATATATATATATATATATCAATAATAAAAGTAATTTCTCGGTAGACAGTGCTCAATACAAAAGTAGAGCAAATATGTATTAAATTAATAATAAAATAAATACAATTAGATTTAAAACATAACTCGGAGTTTCATGCTTTATGCGATCATCAGACGTTACAAACAACCGTAACAACAACAAAAATTATATACAAAAATACAATACAGTGTTAGCTTAGATGACGTTAAAGTTGCAAATAACAAATTTGTTTTCGTGGCGACATTTTGATATTAGTTCATTTCGTTTATTCAGTAGTTTCAAAGATGACGTAATGATATGGTATTTTTCAGTTAAGCAAAGGTTACATAACTTTCCTCCAGGTTTAAATGGTTCCGCCCTATCAATAACTTTCCACGTAAGAATAGGATTTGAAAATCCCTTTTTTTTCATTTCCCAGATATATTTCGAAAGTTCTGTGGTGTTAGCTTTACTTTCGTATTGAAAGGAATTTTTATGTTTGTACCAGCGATCTTTAAAGGTGTGTTCTAAGCTAACACTGTATTGTATTTTTGTATATAATTTTTGTTGTTGTTACGGTTGTTTGTAACGTCTGATGATCGCATAAAGCGTGAAACTCCGAGTTATGTTTTAAATCTAATTGTATATATATATATATATATATATATATATATATATATATATATATATATATATATATATATATATAAATTTATATAAAAATATATAAAATTATATATATATTATATAATTATATATAATATATATAATTAGCACAAAAAGAACTTTAAAATAGAACTAAATCAATAAATACATTATAATAAGAGATATTTAATATCCAACAATGGATTTTCTTGTAAAAAGTGTATTTTAGTAACGTTTAGGTTTGATAGCAAATTATTAGTATTCTTGCATAGTGTCCTAATTTGTATTTAGATTTGTATTTAGAAATTTCTTTTTCTTTATATTCATTATATTTTAGATTTATTTGCTTTCACCATTATAGGCCTGGAATTATTGCGATTTAACATATTTTGCTATATTTATCATTTTAGTTTTTATATTTATTTCATTTTTATTTTTTGGTTATTAATTGATATTAAAAATAAAATCATTATAATAGTTTATAGTAAATCATTATAATAGTTTAAATAGAGTTTTTCTTTTTCAATGGTTGTCATAGTGATCCTGTTCTGTAAGTATAAGTAAGTCATAGTGATCCTGTTCTGTAATTCTTCAACTTTCAACAGTTTTCAAGATCTCAAAATTTGAGTTTATTTTCGGCTACTGCACGTGTATCTTACTTATTGATTATTTATTAATATGAGAAATCACTAAGTTGTTTAAATTGTCATTAAACAAACTGAAGAAATTGCTGCCAATGTTAATATTGATTTTAAAATTGAAAAACTGATTTTATTTCTGAATAATCAACATATTCAATAAATGATCAACTTACATGCATCAAGCACATTCAATTTTTTTGCAGTACATTCAATTTTTTAGAGCAATTCAAGATTTTTTTAAAAATCTTTAATCATTTACAGTTTTTTGTAATCTGTAGAAGTAATAAAGTCAGTTTTTATATTAAATCTAATTTTGCTGATTTTTACACCATTCAAAGATTTTAACAAGTTTTGAACATTTCTAAAAAAATTTTAAATTCCAAACATTTTCAAAGATACAACTAAACTTTGCCTTGTACCAACAAAAATTTACCATTTAAAATTTTACCAAGGATGAGTTGAATTACAAAAATGCAGGTGTATAGGTTAATTTTATTTAAAAAGTTAACTTGAATAATTTAATTAGTTATGGGTTGGGTTGTGGTCTTTCTTAAAATAGAAATAAAAAACATTGTCAAGTGTACTAGGTTGGTTGAAAAGTTCGCGGAGCGGAAATGAAAAAACAATTTTATGATTCAAAAAATGACTTTATTCTTCAGTATATTCTCCCTTAAGAGCAATACACTTTTTCCAACGATTCTCCAATTCATGTATCCCATCTCTGAAGTGCGATTCCGGAAGGCCTTCAAAATACCCATTTACGGCTGCAATGACTTCTTCATGTGATGAGAAACGCTTTCCACGTAGAAATTTTTTGAGATGTGGAAAGAGGTGGAAGTTGGACGGAGCCAGATCTGGTGAATAGGGTGGATGTTCCAAGCGTTCGTACTTTAATTCGACCAATTTCGCCTTTGCAACATCGCTGATATGAGCAGGTGCGTTGTCCTGGTGATAAATGATTTTTTTATGCAGCAAACCAGGTCTTTTCTCACGAATTTTTTTATCCAATTGGTCCAAAAGATTTTTATAATATTCACCTGTTATCGTTTTACCGGTTTGAAGGTAATCTATTAATAAAATTCCTTTCGCATCCCAAAAAACTGATGCCATAACCTTCTTTGACGATTTTGACGCCTTCACTTGCTTCGGAGCTGAACAACCGGGTTCTGTCCACTCTGCAGTTTGTTGTCGCAGCTTCGGATCATAGTGGTAAACCCAAGTCTCATCCATGGTTACGAATCGACGCACAAAATCTGTTTTATTCTTTTGAAAACGGGCCAAATGTTCTTGAGAAAGTTTTACTCGAGTGCGTTTCTGATCCAGAGTTAGCGAATGCGGCACCCATCTTGCCAACAGCTTTCTCAGACGTAATTCATCGTGCAAGATGTGTAATACCCGTTCATCTGAGATGCCCACAGCCTCAGCAATTTCACGTTTGGTCAATCGTCTATCATCCATAACCATGTCATGCACAGCATTAATCGTTTCTTCAGTAGTAGCACTTTTTGGACGTCCAGAGCGAGGGTCATCTTCAAGGCTTGAACGCCCACGTTGAAACTCCGCAGCCCATTTGCATACTGTTGTTTTTGAAGGAGCATCATCACCCAACACATTTACCATTTCATTATGAATTTCCATGGGCTTTAAACCTTTTTTCACAAAGAATTTTATTACAGCACGATGTTCAATATTTTCCATTTTAAAAAATACTATGACACGTCTAATTTCAATAGCTTGTAAACAAAGACTGAAATGACATATCGACTTGAAATTTTTTATGCGTTCATACGAAGAATGAATACGTTTAATACAGTTATAAATTTGTTTCTACTACTGCAACATAGGTGCCGCTCCGCGAACTTTTCAACCAACCTAATACATCATTAGTAGATAAATTTAAAAAAACAGTGTACATCATTAGTAGATAAATTTAAAAAAACAGTGTACATCATTAGTAGATTAATTTAAAAAAACAGTGTACATCATTAGTAGATAAATTTAAAAAAACAGTGTACATCATTAGTAGATAAATTTAAAAAAACAGTGTACATCATTAGTAGATAAATTTAAATGAGGAAATTTAGAATCATGATTTGACTTTTTTATTTAATGTTTTAAAATGTTTTATTAAATTTTTATTACTAAACAAGTTTTGACTTACTAAATTAATTTTAATGAATAATAAACAGTTGTTTTTTTAATTGACCAGTGGCTAACAATTGGTTGCGACAACTATTGGTTAAAAACATCAATACTTAATGAAGTTGTTTGCCATCATTTTCTACATTTTATTATTTTATCACTTTCTTAATTTTATGTGGCACAACATGTTTTATTTGATGGAGCATTTATTATTTTATCTATATATATGAGCATTTATTATTTTATCTACTATATTTATGAGCACAAATACGTAGTCAGAATGTAATAATCATTAGAATATCATAACAGATATAAACAATTTAACTCTGTTTTTTTACCTAAAAATTTTTTAAAGAAAATAGTTCTCACAGCAATAGACAAGAAACTTCTAGTTACGTAATATACTGCAATAGCAGTATATTATTTATTTTTATATATACAAATTATATATATACAAATTATACATATACACACACACACATTCTAAATTCATTCGGAGCATATTCTAAATTTAATAAAATTTTTGTAAACTTAATGGATAACCTAACAGTTAACTACTTCTTATTTCAGGTTTTTAAACATAACAGTAACATAATACTAGTTTTTAAGTCTTATAATGGGTAATTACTTTTATGCTCAATGTATAAATCATATGAAAAAAAACACAACATAAATGCAATACCATTATGTTATTTCTAAACGCGTTATACATTGAACACAACAGGTAATTACTGCTATGTCTAATGTATAATTTGTATGAAAATAACATAATGATATTGCTGTAATGTTATTTTTGTAGGAATTATACATTGAACATATTTTTTTTTACTGTGTGAATATATATATATACACACACATATATATATATATATATATATATATATATATATATATATATATATATATATATATATATATATATATATATATATATATTAATATTAACATTTTAGTCCAGTCCAAGTTTAATTAGTTATTTTATTTTTATTAAATTTATTGCTAGTATCACTTACTTTAGTTATTAAAAAAATGTTAAAAAAAAACATGTTACCACTTAAACATGTATTACAACATTAGAGATTGTAAATTTACCAACTTTTAAATTTACCAACTTTTTCAGTAAATCTGCAAATGAAAATAAAATGCAGGTATACCAGTAAATTACAGGTAAAATTTTAAAACGTCAATAAAATAATACAGATATAGCAATATAAAAACATTTTTTTTAATAGCAATTTTTTTAAAAATAAATTTTACTTTTTTATACTCTACCTCACAAAATAAAAAATCGAAGGCAGACAGCCAATTTGACTGGCTAATACATAGAATTGACGGCCAACTGTTTTTATTCAATTAAATTTTTTTTTTTCAGTCCTTTAATTCTTGTCACATAACACTTACTGGATTCCCACATAATTTTAAATCAATTCATCTCTTTTTTAAAGGAAAACTCACAACAAAATTTTACGGTAAATAACTAATGCTCCAAGAAACAGCTCATGGGCTCAGATTCAAAGGAGTTTTTTGATAACATCCAAGTATTTTTAGTTTGTATTGTTTGTAATGTTTAATATTTTTGTGTATTTGACTTGTTCAAACTTTTTATAAAATATAAAGAAACTTTTATAAAATTATTAAACACAAGAAAAATTTAATTTAAATTTTTTTTGTAATTTATTACTCTCTAATGCTTTACAATGCACAGAGAGATTTTTTATTTTTAAACTTTATTAATAAGTTGGAGGGATTATTATTTTAAATAGCAACAAAGTGTAGCTGTAAAAATTATGAAATTTTCAGCATGCATCAATGATACGAAGTTTAATCTAGCCAATTAAAAAAATTGAAACTGAAGATTTAATACTTTATGTTTTATTAAATTTTTGTTTTATTAAGTTTTATTAAGTTTTAAAAAATTACAAGTGATTCTCTCAAAAACTCAATAGAAAAAATGCACTAAAGATGATTATAGTTTATTTAAATTTCTAAATAGGTTAATAACGTTCATTCATTTAATTGATTTCACAAAACTTTAAGAAGTTTTTTAAAAAGGTTTAATAAAAAAAAATTTAAAGAAAAAAATTGAATAAAAAAAACAACAAAAAAACACCAAAGAATAATTTTAATTAACAACAGAAGTAATAAAAGAACTTTAATCAAGTTTATAAAAGACAACCAGTGATTTTATTGTGAAGTGAAACAAAAAAGATGAATAAAAGTGAAGATATAGCATCATAATACGTCATAAATTACATCATAAAAACAGTAAACGCATCAATAAAGTTAATTATAAGGATTGTTTGATCTACATAAACCTAATTATAAAAAAAAAATATATATATTTTAATGCTTTTTTAAAATATTTCATTAAAAATATTTTAAATGTGATGAATTTTTACTTTTTGTTATTTTTTTTTTTTTGGTTCAAAACACATTGTTGTTGTTAGTCAAAACACTTATTTAAAATATATAACTTATTTTTTAAATCTCAGATTTTTATGTTGACCGCCAACACTTGTTGGACAAATGGTCATCAAATCAGAATGACTATAATACCCATCACACTTAACGGCTAGGCACTACTACTACTGACCCTGCAAGTATTAAAGCTCAAAACTTATGTCTTTCTTAACTTTTTTTCTTAACTTTAATTATGACTCTTTTACATGTATAATTAATTTTGTAGCTCATTTTCTAGACAACCTTAATCACTTTCTTACTCTTTAATTTTTGACTTTTACCCGACGCTTGCTTGTGCTGTTTACTTTGTTCACTTTTAGATGTTTTTGACAATTCTTATTACATTAGGGTTGACAAGGATTCCTTTCATGTTTTTTTTAAAATAGGCTATGGATTGCTGTCTTTTGTTTCTGCTAAAAATTGTACTTTTATTTAATTTAGCCTTGGGGAGGCAAATACAGTAAAAACAAACAAGCAAAAAAAAATTCACATGCTAAATCTATTAACCATCAGCCATGATAAAAAAAGTCATCACTTAGAGCAGTGATAAAAAAAAGTGATATGGCCAATCCTAAATGTGATGATTCTTCTATAACAGCTTGGAGCTCGCAGTGGCTAATCAGTTTTACTCTTAACAAATATCACTTGTTATATGCTAATAATAATTATCAAAATGCTGTTGACATTTCTATATTAATAAATAAGGTTGCACTTCTTCCTCTTTCCTCCAAGTACTAGTATGGTTGTTGTTAAAGCTAACTATCATTTCTTGTACCATCATCAAAAAACCAAGTCACATTATATATAATTTTAATAATTGCAACTTTACAGCCTATGTTAAAAATGAAGAAATAGCCCTTTAGAGAAAAAACCCAAATAAGGTCTGTTAACTAGTGTAATACATTTGAAAATGTGGTTCTCCCCTCTTTAATGCAAAACAATAGTTTTTTCATTTCCTAAAATATGTTTTTTAGTTACATAACTTATCTAGCAAAAAAAGTTTTGGACACTTTAACATTTTGAAACATCTTGATAATTAAGGTGGCCAGCCAATAACTAATTTAAAATGCCAGGATATTTCCAGGACTTTTCAAGGAAAATTTTTGGTTTTTCAATGATATATTGATCCTTTCTCAACAAGAAAAAATCAAAATGTTGAGAATGAAAAATAACTAAATAATTTGTAGATGTTAATAATACTGAAAGTAAGATTTAACTAATTTTTTTTTGCATTACAGTAAATACATAACTATCAAATTCAGTATAAATCTACACAAAGTTAATAACTTTGTAAAAGTAAAACATGATAACAAAATATATGTATTTCAGAAAAAATTTCCACAATTGCCAGGGATTATTGCTAAAAAAAGATGTTTTTCCAGGACTTTTCCACTCCCTATCAAATTCCAGGTCTTTCCAGGTAATCGAAAACCATAATTGGTTAAATAATTGGCTTATTGGTTCTAGTATCAGAAATGCAATAATTTTTAGCTTTCACCATATAATTGTAGGCAGAGTATAAGTTTTAATTATACTTTCCTGTTTAGATTAAAAACTTGAGCATGAAACCAGGCTGTTGCAACTTCTAATTTTTTAGTTATCACTGAAGATCAAGACAATCCACCTCAAAAGATTTAAAATATTTTTATTGTAATATTAAATATTACAAGATACTTGAAGATCTCTCAATGAGGTCTAGACCTCATCTTTAAAGAATTTGCAACTAGTTGCAAATATGTTATCTTTAATTGTTATTATATGTTATATTATTGTTATTGGGCTGATGAGGTTTATTTACATTCCTTATTCAACAATATCTCATGATTTATAAATCTACCTTTTTGTGTATCTGTTTGTTTACCATTTATCATTCCATTTCTTTAATTAAATTTTGAATAATTTTTTAAAAAATTTAATGTGATTGTATTTTGGATAGCACCAATGAATCAATGCAATTTTGATTTAATTATTACATATTTATTTGAATATTTATAAACATAACTAAGGAATTTTTTACTTCAAAACATCATAATAGTGAAGTTTTGTTTCAAAACATCATAAAGATGAGGTGAGGTTTTGTTTTAAAATATAAATAATGTGAAGCGAAACAAAAGCACCCAAAACCTGTAAGATAAATAATGTAAAAAACATTTCAACAAATTGAATAAAAAGTAGTTTATCATAAACAAAAATATTTTAATATATAAGATAATGAAAATACAAATTTAATGAGATATAAAAAGAAGGTTAAGTTATTACCTTTATAATAAGAGCCTCATTTGTACTCAATGGCTCTTCATTGTCATCATCAATACTTTGATGCATACTCACTAGCACCTTAAGTTCTTAACAAAAAATTTGTAACAATTTATAAACTAAAAAAAAAATTATTAAAAAAATAATTTAAACCAATTCTTAAGTTTTAATTCTATTTTTATATAGTGTTTATTTGTATGTTATTTATTTGTTATAAATTTTTAAGAACTTATTGGTTAATTTGTATTATTTTGCATAACATAATTGGCTTAAATGCACTTGAAAGGTATTAAGTTCAAATCTATAATGAATTAAAATAATTGACTTTTTGATTTATATTTAACATTTGACTTTTTTACTTAACGTACTTTCTGCATTGAGAGTTTTCTACAATAAAAATATAAAAATTAATAGATTTAAAACTATATATATATATATATATATATATATATACATATATATATATATATATATATATATATATATATATATATATATATATATATATATATATATATATATATAAAAATAACGTTTATGCCAAACGCTACATGCCTTGTTAGGCTTAAGTGTTCTGCTTTAGTGGTTTTGTTTGAGACCTTTGTAACATTACCTACCAAAACAGAAAAACTTTTAAAAGCATCATCAAAACATTAGAACTTGTAAAATCTTTGTAAACAACAGAATCTTGAAGAATTAGTAGAATCAATTAATATCTGCAATATCTTGAATAATCAGCAGAGTCAATAAATATTTGAAAAACCGTAAAAAAAAATAAAAAATCATAAGAATCATCATAAAAATCATTTGCTAAACAGCCTCATTGGAAACATAAAACTCATTGTTCCAAACAGCAAAAATCTTTGCTAAACAGCATTGTTCCAAACAGCAAAACAGCACTATAAAAAATCATCACAATTATTGTAAAAAATCTTTGCTAAACAGCATTATTGCAAACAGCAACACAGCACTATAAAAAATCATTGTAATTATTGTAAAAATCTTTGCTAAACAGCATTGTTCCCAACAGCAACACAAAACTCACTAGTGCAAAACACCATTAGGAAAAACAAAATCCTTGAATAAACTACAGGAAACAACTTCACTGTAGGAAACTCGTGGTGGTTGGGGCATCTCAATTCCCATCCAGGAATCTTGGTCATAGAATCCTGCCATTACTGTTAAAAGGTAATCTTCTAGTCTCTATGGACAGCCTTACAAGCTGGTCATAAGCAAATATGTGCGGGATGTCTTTTTCCTTTAGAGGACATTGATGTGGACTGATCTTGTTGTGGCTGTACTATAGCCTCATTTTCCAAGTGTTTTTGGAAATCTTTTTAGACAAGGCAAGGCATAATTTAAATTAGGTTTATACAATTCATCTGAAATTACGGTTTTCCATGCATTAGGGGCAGCTACTTTTTTCAAATCTACCTCTTTCGACCTTTGGTTAAAGAAGTTGGATTGGCATGTGAGGGCGACCTTCTTGGCATAGCAATAAAATAAGATTATTGTTGTTGTTTGTGGTCAGTAGGCATAAACATCTGCCACAAATGTCTTTACAGAGTCATTTAGAAAGTACATATTATGTGCACAAGATGATATTGAGGGTAGCTGATAAACTCCGATAGGCTGCACCTTTGTACAATCATATAACTCACCTATAAATAACCCTGTGGCAAATGTAGGTAGATAAGTAAGCATGAGAGAATAATGGGAATCACTATATTCCATAATTTGTTTATATGGGCAAGTGGTAAAAGTCTATTTCTGGTCAGCATTTAACTAGGTATTGAATTTTACCTTTCCTTTACCTTTTTCCCACTATTTCTTCTATTTTAAATCTGCATTGTCATTTTCATGTTCCAGCAAGCTATGTTGTATTTTATCTGTATTTTTTTACTGGTTGTAAATGTTACTTGCTTTTTTTCTTTCTGGGTATTTTCTTCAAAACAAAATTCATCACTTGTTTCTTTAGTTTCATCTAGAACTTCAGTGCTTAGAGCTATGTACGCTGTTGGTTTTTTTTCATAACCAAACCATTGTTTAAAATGAGATACATGGATTGGTGTTGGTAGTTCTTTATTATTCATATTTTCAATTTTGAATGTCACGGGGGATGTTTTTTCAATTAAAAGAAACCTATCATGCCAGAAACTTGTATGTTTTTTTGTTAAACCTTTCTTCATGATTGGCATATATATCCACACTATATGTCCTACTTGAAACGGATATGATTTAGCTGTTTGATCGTAGTGAAGTTTCATTTTTGTCTGCACTTTTTGAATATTATCCTTCACAAGGTTATGTAATAATCTTAAGTCGGACACAACTCATTGAATAAGTCTTGTGTTGGGTCTTTTCTTGGCAGTAGGGTAGTGTCGTGGGGTAGTAGAAAATCTCTGCGATATGTCAACCTAAAAGGTGTTTCTCCAGCAGATATACTAGTATTATACGCAGATATAAACTAGCAGATACAGTATTGGACAAAACATTTGCAAGCAACATCAAATAATGCTAAAAAGTGTTCCTAATTTTACATGTCTTTAAAACAAAATGAACTATACTACCGCAGCAAACAGTTCAGGAGTCTGGAGTCATAGCATGCAATGACATGAGCAATCAGCTGACAGGTGACAGCACACAGGCAGAATTTCGTTGACAAGTACCATTTTGCAGTAGACAAAAACAAGTGCAACTTTTTTGGTTTGTTTCATTTTCTTAATTCTGGTCCGTGTCAACGTCACAGAAGTTTTTTAATAATTAAAGGAAGTATCCAGAAGTTTCCAGAAGCATGCAAAAGCTTCCAGAAGTATCCAGAAACATTCAGAAGCATCCATACACATCCAGAAGCTTCCAAAAGCATCTAAAAGAAGCATCTAGCATCATCCAGAACAGGTTCATTTTACTGTATAAGAGACATGTAAACCAACATGTAATTCAGTCAGTATATAGAAGTCAATCAGTCTGTATTATCAAGACAGTTTGTCGAAGTGAGTTTTATCAAAGTGTTTTATCGAAGAACATCAATGCAATAAGTGAAATACAACAAGTGTTTCATTACATCAATACAGTCTACATCCAACCAAGACTTTGTGTTCCACAGATCATTATTGTATCATTACAAGGTAAATGTAACACAGTAAGCCTTGAGAAGCGTGATTATTTATTTTTATTATTTTTATGACTTTAAGTGCAAAAATGGCTCCTGACAGTCTTGGATTGGAACTAACAAAGAAAATTATAGGTGATTACGTAAGTGGAATGTCACAAAAAAGTATTTGTGATAAATGGTATCACGTGAAAAAATGGACCGTATCAAGACTGTTTCAAATATCGTTCTACGGGGAAGTTGGCAGCAGATAACAAAGGTGGAAGACTGCGTTCCACCACTTCTAAAGAGGATTTTATGATCGTCAGATCCATCAAGAAGGATCCCTGGATATCATCAGTCGAGTTACAAAAGCAATTTAAGCTGCCTGATTTGACCGAACAATCAGATGATGTGCTGTTGAAGCTGGATTGTTTTCTCGACATCCCAATCTCGAGGCAACATACATGGAAAGACTCTGAGCTAAAATCCCATTAATGCGTTACACAAAACCGTTGGTTTGGGGGTGATAAGTAGTTGTAAAAGACTTTTTTACATTTAATATTTCACACACTTCTTTTACCAATATGCTCGTAAAATTACTACCTCTATCGGTTAGAAATCGCTTTGGTGCTCCAAGCTTGAACACAATGTTGTCTACAAATAACTCTGCTGACGTTGCTGCAATGGTGGGAACTCCGAAAGCCTCAAAATATAAATATTATAAATAAGTAACCAAAAACAACTGTGTAGCGATTTCCTTTTAACGAAGGAGGGAAAGGTACCAAACAATCGGCTGCAATAACGTCCCACGGTCCAACAACAGGAATTGGTAGCAAGGGTGCTTTGCTAGTTCGGATTCCGTTTTCGTTGAGCACAAGTGGTACATGATTTTACCCAGGTTTGTATGTCGTTATACATACCAATCCAATAGTAATTAGTTCCAACTATTTCATAGGTTTTTGTCACTCTAAAGTTATACATACCAATCTAATAGTAATTACTTCAAACTTTTTCATAGGTTTTTATCACTTTAAAGTGACCTCCACATGGTTCATCGTGGGCCCAAGTTCTTAAAGACTGTGTACAACCAACTGAGTGAAATTTCTTGAGGCTTTTGATTCATGATGGAATAGTAAACCATTCTAAGTAGTAGTTACCTTTTAATGCTAAGACTTCCTTTGTTTTTTTTAAGTCTTCGGGTAGCTCTTTATTGGCTAGATATGACACTAAATTGGCATAATAGGGATTGTTATGATGTTCTTTTACAAACTGGTCAGTTGGTCTACCTGGTACTTTCAATGTTGCAACTGTGTCATAACTCTCTCTCAAAAGTCTGTCAGCATTACCATGCATTTTCCCCGGTTGGTACTCTATTTCAAAGTTGTAACCTTGCAATATTAAACTCCAACTAGCAAGTCAACCAGTTGGATCTTTAATAGACATTAATCATTTCAGTGAATTGTGATTTGTTACAATTTCAAAAATTTTCACATAGACGTAAGGTCTACATTTTTGGACAAGTTGGACGAATTCTCTCGTGCTGAGTTAGACGATTATTGTTCCGCCTTAATGAGTCTATTTCAGATTTGTAGTTCTCCAATATGCTAGGTTAAAATAACAAATGATAAAAATAAATATATAAATCTCTTCTTATGCAATTGAATTAATTGGCCTAAGCAGAGACTAAATCTACTTGTATCTGGGCAGTGCCTCCAAAATGGTACACTGTGGTAAGAATGATACTCCCTAATGTTACGTAATAATATTATCCAGAAAGTTTAAATAAAAAGTTACATGATCGTATCCAAATGTTAAACAACAGTATCTCCAAATATTAGACATTAACTTTATTTTAGATATAAAATATAACTAATTAACATATACAAATACTATCTTTAATATTCTTTACCTATTCATCTTGTAAATAATAGCCTTTTTATTGCCTCTTATAATTACTAACACTTCAGACTGACCATTCGACATCCACTTTGATTCTGACTTTTATCACAACTTTCTCTTTACTTTAACTATCCATATCTCGCTCCCTGTTTCCAGTTTTCTTCCTGTTTTTATATCTTAAACAGATGATAGACACGCCTACGGTTACTAAACAGGTTAGTTTACAAACAACGTTTATGCCAAACGCTACACGCTTCGTTAGGCTTAAGTGTTCAGCTTAAGTAGTTTTGTTTGAGACCTTCGTAACAATATATATATATGTAGATTTAAAAAACTATACAAAGATTTAAAACAGCTATAACTGCATATATCAGACCATTTTTGATAGTATGCCGAATGTATTTGGGCACTGCCAAAATTAAAAATTGAAGACCTTTTTTTTAAACGTTTTTTACAGCAAATACAGTCAGGGTGTATGCCAACATTTTAAGGTAGATTTCCCTGACTTTTCTTGATAATCTACCTGTTTACCCTGATTAAATTTATACTTACCCCTAACAGCAAACACCCTAACAGTTTTTTTCGTGAAAAAATGCTAATAATCTGCAATATTTATACTTTCTCCATGGCAAGGGGGGGGGGGAGGTTACCGAAACCCAAATTTTTTTCCTAGAATAGCCTCTGTATATATAACTCTTGGAATTATTAAAAAAATGAGGTCAGCAATAAATTGCTGACCTCAAACTGTTAGAGGTTAGCATCAGGTTGGCAAAAAAACATTGACATAAAGGGGTTACCATAAAACAAAGAAATGAGGTTAGCAATTTTTAGTTGGCCTCAAACACTTTAAGGTTGGCATTGCCGAATGCCAACCGTAATTCTGAGGGCTGTGTGTGTTTTTATATATATATATATATATATATATATATATATATATATATATATATATATATATATATATATATATATATATATATATATATATATATATATATATATATAAACTTTTTATTTAATGAAAAAATAAAAATAGGAGTTGCCTCTTTTTAGTGCACCTCTCCAATAAAGCCTTAAGAAGATGTATTTAAGTAAAAATAAACAAGCATTATTATTACTATTATTATTACTATTATTGTTAATTAGAACCTGAGCTGCAAAGAATTACATATTAAGCTGGGGGCCAGTCAGTAATATAAATATTTAATATATAGTCAGATCTACATATTAAACAACATTAAAACACACAAACAATTAAATATCAGTTGAAAATCATTACCAGCTCGTCTGAAATACATAGTATGCGCAGTTCCAAGAACACAGTCAAGAAATTTGGAAATAGGCCATACAATAACAAACAAGAGAACAAAAAGTAACTTGACCAATCTATAAAAAAAAAAAATTCGGTATTAAATAAGACAAAAAAAACTGTATAGGTGTGCTTTAGTTTATGTATGTATTAAAAATGAAACAAAACAATTTTAAAACTAAGTTTTATGCTATTTGCAATCATCAGATAAAATATATGTATTTTACCTTATGATTATGAATGGCATGAAACTAATAGTAGTAAAAATCGTGTGGTTTTATTTTATATTATGGATCTGATTTAATACATCAAACATTTTTGTGAAAGTAAATGCAAAACAACATAAATAGACATATATAGAAAGTATGTACAAAACAACATATATATATATATATATATATATATATATATATATATATATATATATATATATATATATATATATATATATATATACATATATATATATATATATACATATATACATATATATAGCGTATAGATAAAAATATTGTATAAATATAGCTTTATCTAACAGTTGTGATAACTTACGGAGACAAATAGTATCCGATTGCCAAACCATACCGTGTACAAATTGCTTGAGGTACTATCCTAATATTTTAAAAAATCCTTGAATATTCTTTGAAAATTTGAAAGCTAAATTTACAAGGAAACTTAAAACAATTTAAAACTTACTCCCCAAAAACTAACACAGCAGTGACTGAAACTAGTATTGCAACGATTGGATTACTTATTTTGTCCATAAAGATAGGCATACTCTCCACACAAATGGAATTAGCTAATAGTAGTGTAACCAATAAAAAATGTGGTTTTTTTACCAGAGGGAATATTGCATTTGCAAATTTCTTCTCTTGTGGTTTTCCTGCAACACATAGTATTTCCAACTGCGTTAGGTCCAAAGATAATAGGCCAATAGTCAAACCAGACATAATTCCTGAAACATTACCACTCTTCTAATTTAGAATGTTAAACATAACATTAAGAAAACCGAATTATTTTTCTCTTTAAGATTCGAACCTGCAAATAATACCAAGAAGATATAAACCCCCAAAAAAATCCAAAACATGTTGTCATCAGGTGTAAATCGTTTGCTGATTAATGAATAGTAAGATCCATTGCACAAGACTTCATCAAAGCTTAAATTATCACAAACCACTTTCATTATATCAGAATATATATAGATACAATAAGTTAAGTATATTTTTCTACCTTAAAAACAAAGACTATATTTGTGTGCATATATATATATATATATATATATATATATATATATATATATATATATATATATATATATATATATATATATATATATATATATATATATATATATATATATATATATTTAAACAATTTAAAAAATGCATTCACAAAATAGAGTGCTTAATGTTCTTAAAAGAACAGAGCAATTATATATATATATATATATATATATATATATATATATATATATATACATATATATATATATATATATATATATATATATATATATATATATATATATATATGTATATATATATATATATATATATATATATATATATATATATATATATATATATATATATATATATATATATATATATATATATATATATATAATTTTACAGTGTTTATATTAATAATAAATTTTTTATTATTATTGATATAAACACATTTTTTTCCATTTCTTAAACTCTTTTTTTCATATATCCTACTATTTTTAATACTTTTATATTTCTGTTTATTTTTATTTACATATATTCTAATTCAATATTTTACTATAAAAATTTATTTCAACATTTATATTTGTTATTTTTAGTAAATTTTTATTTATAATTTTATTCATTTATTTACAAAAGGAAATATTTATAGAAATATAACAATATTTAACTCTAACCTGACCCTTAACCCTGCCGTAACTTAAAGTCTTAGTCAATTTAGCAGCACTTTTTGGCATGTTTTATCTATTTGTCAGTCGATGAATGTACTTTTCACTTTTCATAAATGTTGCTTATTAAAAATGCACCCAAAATTATACATTTTTTTATAAACTTGTTCCTATAAGATACTATAAGCGAATATGTGTGTTTGTGTGTAAATATATACATACAAAATATATACTAAATTAGTACTAAAGCAGTGATTTTTCATAAATAAAATATATTTAAAACTATTTTTAATTTAAGACTGATTCAACACTCTCCTTCACCTTTGTATGCATTTAACACACACACACCCATCCCTCTACAAACTGCATTCTTTATTACAAAATAAGCACCCCCTACCCCAAAGCATAAACTTTTCAAAAGTAAGCCTGAATATCTATATAAATTTTGAATTATACTCAATTTTGGTACAACTAAATCAGTCAAACAAGTAATGGGCTTCAGAAAAAGAAATACTTTTTCTGAAACCTTTTATCTAAATTGTGACTTAATACTTCAGCTAAAGTTAAAATGATTCTTAAAATCCTTCACTGTTGGATAGATCAACCTATTATCCATTAAATAAATTTTAGGTTATTCTAATATTTTAATTTTTACTTTGGTCCAGAAATAGTACTTCTTCATCATCAAATACTGACAGTACTTTCAACCAACCGACCCTAATTCCAAGGTTTGTGTGTATGTATATATCTGTGTATGTATATATATATAATATATATTTATATATATGCACACACACACACGTCAAATCTCAATTTATCTTTTAATACATCAAATCTCAATTTGTCTTATGATTATATAAATTAGACAACTAATTGAAAATAAAAACAAAAAGAACAATAGATGTTTTTTGACAACAAAAACATCTAATATATATAATTTAAACTTTTAAAAAACATGTTATAAAAATTTAATGTTTTCGTTTTGATGAAAAACTTTTTTAAAGAACACTTTTCTAATATTTAATTTTTTTCTTATAACTCAAATTTCTCTTAGTGTGGGATCATTAGGAAACTATCATGATACTACTGTTCTTTCAGAATGATGAACAATACACAAATTTATTTTAAACACACCTATATATACACATATATATACACATATATATACACACACACATATATATACACACACACATATATATACACAACACACATACAAATATACATACATATATCTTTGTGCATTAACCTTTGCATATGTGGTTCAGTACATACATTAAACAAGTCTTTAAGGTTGTCTACATAAAGAAGAGTTTTTTTTACGGCAAAAACTGTTTGTTTATTATTTTATATACATTTTGTTACTATTTATATACATTTTTTTTTACTTTTTCTGAAAAACTGCTGGGATTTTCTGCAAACTTAAACTGTGCAAAATATATCAGCAAATTATTTGGTACAAAGGTCTGACCATAAAACATAGAAACAAGGTCGGCAATTTTTTGCCGACCTCAAGCAATTTCAGGTTGGCAGTTAGGTCTGCATTATTGAATGCCGACCCTAATTCCAAGGTTTGTGTGTATGTATATATGTGTATATATATATATATATATATATATATATATATATATATATATATATATATATATATATATATAATATATATTTATATTTATATATATGCACACACACACGTCAAATCTCAATTTATCTTTTAATACATCAAATCTCAATTTGTCTTATGATTATATAAATTAGACAACTAATTGAAAATAAAAACAAAAAGAACAATAGATGTTTTTTGACAACAACATTTCTTGTTTATTCAGAACAACATTCTTAAAACTTGCATATAAAATAAAAAACTATTTATCACTGAAAGGATATAAGAGCTTAAGCTGTATGAATCACTTAAAATAATATATTTTTATTAAAGATCCAAAACATATGTATATGCTTTTTAAAATACATTTTACACTTCTCTTTTATTATCACCCATATATAAAATTCTTTCAGGTTTGGGTTAGTTGTCTCTTCCACAAAATTATTGTGCAGAAAGAGATATTATTTATAACTGCTTTATTCCATCACAGATCATCACAGAGTATCTTAGTTATTTATGTTATCTGTTTATAACATGTGACTGAGACAAAGTTTCTGTGATTGAGAAAAAGTTTGACAGAAATTCTTATTTATCTTTTCCCATTCTTTCAACAACACGCTCTAAGACCTTTTTTGCTTCACAGTTCGGGAAATTTCGAAGATCATAATACTGACGTGCCAACTGAATCAACCTAAAACAATTTTAAAAAAAAGTTGCATTGGATTTTATAATTAACTTAAATGTAATAATTATATAAATTAAAATATTGCTGAAATTAAATATAATACTATAGAAAAAAATATTATACTATAGAAAAAAAAAATACTATTTACCATTCTGCTTTGACATCTGTACATGTGCGAATATAGTTTTTTGTTGTGAGCACAAACTCATTATAAAGAACCCATTCAGGTTTGTGATCAAGACAAGTAGAAGGATGCAGTTGAACTACCTAAATTTCATGAGACATTTGTTTAAACTTAGTTGTTTTAAATTTTGCATCACTTAAATAAAAAAAAACTATATAACATTTAAATAATAACTTTGTCATAAATGCTGAAATGTATGATTTTATAATAAAATTTAATTATAGTAATTACATAAAATAAAATTAACTACAAGCCATGGCGGGAATTAATGAGTGCACGAGCAGAGAAAAGCTCATGTAAAACAAACACTCTTTTTAAAATGTTAGTTACTTAAAAAGTTATTTAAATGTTATCAAAGCTGTTTGAAGTTAGAAGAGAAACACGGAAATCGTTTTAAAAGATTATGATATATATATATATATATCATAATCTTTTAAAACGATATATATATATATATATATATATATATATATATATATATATATATATATATATATATATATATATATATATTAGGGTGGGTCAAAAAAATTTTTTTTCTTGTTACAGGCTCTAAACATTGCTAATATATATATATATATATATATATATATATATATATATATATATATATATATATATATATATATATATATATATATATATATATATATATATATATATATATATATATATATATATATATATATATATATATATATATATATATATATATATATATATAAATTATTAAGTAGATATTTTTTTCTATTTTCTATTTATTATATAAACGTATATAAATGGAAATAATATATTTACTACAATATCTTTTTATTGTAAACAATTTTTAAGTTTTTCAAAAAAACTTAGTTCAGAAGCGATTTATGCAATTATGATATCAAACTCAATCATTCTTAAGTTAATTAAAAAAAATATTTATTTCTTTTTATGCAACAATAATAGTTCTTATAACTATATTTCATCTTGTAACAGGATTAAAAAAAAGAAGAATTTATATTTATCAAATATAAAAATAAATTGTGCCTACTGAAATTTATAAATCAGAGTTTAAAAAAATTTATTGAAATGAATTTTATATATCAAGAAAATTTCTTAATTTTTTAATTTTTCACAAGCCATAAGTAGCTAGTGCAAAGTCAGTTTAGGAGAGTGTGAGTGTGAGCTAAAGCTAATGCTTCCCATTCCCACCATGTCTGAAACTATATTTAAAAAATTAATCAAAATCTAAAAGCTAACATACCTGGTTGTCTTTCACTGTCAAATAATGACCAGTCTTTTCCAAATGAGCAATCTGTTGCACATCAACGATATTTTACACATTAGATTAAGTATGACCACACCTTAAAATGGAACACCAAACCCCCTTCACACTAAGGTTTTGTTATGACAGTCCATGATAAATAACCTGAACTTTATAGTAAGCATGTAAAATTTGTAATTTTCTCAAAATAAAAACAACAGTAAACTTTTATGCTGATTATTTTAATAAACAAAAAACTTTTGAAAAAAAATTTATTTTTTAATTTAAACAAGGAATGTAAAATGTTTAGCTCAAATTAATGATTCCCCCAAACAAACAAAAAAATAAAAAGAGATGATTTATCATTGAATGTCATAACATAATCCCAAGTATTCACAAAAAAAAAAAAAAATTTCTGAATTTTAAAACAGAAATTTTATCATTTACCTGCATAAAAAATCCAGTTACAAGAGCTTTTCTTATGTTAACATAGTAATCCCTACTGTTGAAGTCTGTACTAGTTCGTTTTAAACTAAATCTATCCATGATTCGCGCCAACTGTTGACGAACATTATCTGCAGATTTAAGAGACCGAACATTCAAAAAATTATCATAACACCATTGGGCTTCTTCGTGATCTAAACCAAAAAAGAATCAAATTGTTTAGATTTAACAAATCAATGGGCAAATTGATGGTCAGAAAAAGATGGTCAGATCGCTGCATCAGGCAATATACACTAGATTTGAATAAAAAGTATTTAGAAAAATATATTATAAAAACTTTTAACAATTTTTTTCTCTGAAATTATTATTATTATTATTATGGTTATCAGTGCATATTTCACTAAAGAAGTTAATATTGTTCATTTTATTTTTAGCAAGGTAATATTGAATAACAATATTTTATCAAAATATTATTAATAAAATGCAATTAAATTGTGATGTTTATTATTAGTCAAACTTTCCAACTATCAATTTAAATAAATTGAATTTTCTTTTCTTAGTCAGGACTGAGTATTATTAAATTTTAGATCAAGTTAAAAAATTGCCTTTACTCTTTAGTAATGTATTTACGAAAGAAAATGACATAATGGAAAGCAGTCAAATCCACATGAGTGTCAAACTGCTTGCATTCTTATCAAAAAAAGTGAATTTTAGTTTTCAAATAATATTCTAAATTATATAGCTTAACAACAGTGTTAGTTTTGAAATTCATTCAAAAAATTATAAATTGAATTTTAAGTTATTTTAAAATTATTTTGATAACTATAATTTGAACTTAAATTAATGATTGTCTGATAAAATTTTAATTTTGGCCTCAAAAAAATCAAAATTGTTTTATAAAAATTCTACTTTTAGCTTCAAATGTTTAAAGGTTTTAGGTACATTATACACTTAAAAATACTATACACTTAAAGATATAATTATAATAATATAATTAATCAATAATAACTAGTACATTAATAGTTTTTTTTTGCTGTAATTTTGTAATTTGTTTAATTTAAAATACCCTGAACATTTAATGTTTTTTTTTGCTGTATTATTAAAACTAGTCTTTAGAAATAGGTTTAGAATCTATTTATTCCTAGGTACTGGTGTCAAAAAGATCAGCAAGAGAGAGATCTTTTGGATCTGCATGTCAAAAAAATTTATGGCTTCCCAGTTTTGAATTCAATGAGACTATTTGTTCAGTATAAACCCTCAACTATGGTCTCTTTTTGATTATTTCCAGCATCTTCATCAGCAGATATCGGAAAAGGCTGCTTAGACATAAATTATAAATAACTATATAAAGACATCAATTTTTTTTTAAGTGTCTTTGAAAAAAATCACCATGTATTTAATTGCATAATGTGCCAATCAATTAGGAGATTTCTTTTTACATTTTTCTTTTGAAGTATACACCATCAGAGGTGTACATTGGATTTTAAGATGTTTGAGTTTTGACATTTACAGGCATTCTGAAAATCTTTGTATATTCATGATTAAGTCAAATGAGAATGTTTTGCAAATAATAGCAGTGATTAGAGCTTAAGAATGAAAAACCCTAATTTTTGGGCCCACCCAGCTCTTTGATTCCAGCTTAATGTGGGATCAACAAGTTTTATAAAATTTATTCTCTACTATTTTTATCTAAATCTATATTCATCAATAAATTTCAAATAATTAAAAAACTAGGGTTTTTCGTTTGCAACTTTTAATCATTGCAATTCTTTGCAAAACACCCTCATCTGACATAAGTATGAACATACAAAGGTTTAGAGTTTGCACAATGCCTGTAAGTGTCAAAACTCAAACATCTAAAAATCCTCTGACCATTCTTCAGTCAGTATTTGAAACTGTTGCATTAAATAAAAGAAATTTTATTTTCTTAAAAAGGAAATTAGAAAAAAATTTATTTTCTCATAATTTTTTTTTTAATCCAGAATGCCTTTAATTGCTTTAGACTGGACCAGAAATTACAGAAATTAGTGCTAAACTTATGACATAGAGAATCTTTTTTCATACATAGTTTCAAAATTCTTATAATTTTATAAATGAAATTCAGCACCATTTAATTATTAGATATTCGAAAAAAAACTTAAAAGATTTCTGCATTTTTTTTTTTTTTTTTACACTATGAAGCTAACTAAATTATTTATTTTAATTATTTTTTAACATTTGTATTTAAATGGATCCTTAACTGCCAAGACAAGTTGTGTTCATATTTAAAAAAATGTTTAAAAAAAACATTTGGGCTAAATTTTTTTGATTGAAACTAAATATTTATATATTTTTTTTACTTGCTTTATTATTACTTTGTGCTAGAAGTCAGCCAAAATCATGACACAATTATACATATTTTGTGATTATTAGAGTTAGCAGGCAGAGAAAAAATTAAGGCAGTATGATGCGGTTTCTCTTTTTATATATAGTTCCAGGCCTCAGCGGGAATAAATGAGCACAAGAGCAGAGAAAAGCTCTCCTGAAATGAGGTTGGGGAGCTGTGCGAGCTGCTTCTCATTTAAATCGACGCTCTTTTTTCTTTTTTCTTTTTTTTTTTTGCAACAACTGTGCTTTTTAAAAAGTATTGCAATATTATGCAATTAATTTTTTTTTTAATTGACACTGTGTTTTTAATTTTAGTTAGTCAATAATAATTAGACTTTTGTGAGAAAAGTTATACTTTTGCGAGAGCCGTATATTGCTCCCATAAATTGTTTTAGGGGGGTGTGGGTGAAAGCTAAAGCTCTCGCTTCCGCCAAGGCCTGTAGCTCATATGGTTTAATTGAGTTATTTGTTTTATGTTTAATTTTGATTTAGTTAATGGTTTAACTCTTTCACTACTTCAAGCCTCTGGTAGCAGCTTTCGAGTATGCTTTACAATTTATCTTGTTTTGTACATAAATTTCCATTCTAGGCACAGAATTTGTTTGTTCTAAAGGTTTAATTAATTCTCTACACAATCAAGAAAAAAATCACAAAGTTAAAAAATCTTGAATAATCCTTCATAAAAAAAACTTTTTTAAATTTAGTTATAAAAATAAAACAGCGTTAACACTATAAAACTTAACTGGTAGAAGTGTTAAATATTTAGTTAAGTAATTACTAAAGTATTTTGAAGAAAAAATATTCTTTGTATTCATTAAACGAGGTTTGTTTCAGGCTTAATGTTTTAATTACTACTTATGAAAACAATGGTTTTAAGCACTTTGCATTTCTTATTGCTTAGTGATACGTGTTATAAAACTTTATTATCAAATTTCAATTAATTGTCAATGTTATGCAAATCCAATGTTATTCAAAAAAATGTGCGGTTGCTACAAAAAGATTTTTGTTTGGCTGGTAGCGAACATGTTAATGCAATTCTTTATTTGTATATTTATATTATAACTATTTTTTGTATTTTTTAGTACAAATATTTGTTTTAACTTTAATTTAGTTTGGTTTGAACAGTTATTAGTAAAATAATAGCTTAATATTTATTTTCTACTTAGTTCAGTTTATATGTTTTATTCAGTTTATACTTTAAATTAATTTGTACGCTTTAGTAAAATTATTTTTTTAGTATCTAGTTTATATTTAGTTTAAACCAGTACATTTTACTGTAATAATTTGTTGTATATTAAATTTTTATTTTTATAAATTTTATAAATTTAATTTTTAATTGCATCATAAACTTTTTTTGGGATTTAGTAAAAAGCTATACAATTAACATGGTTTGGTGATAGTGGCAAAAAAATAATACGAAGAAAAAATTTATACAATGATATCATATACAGAAAATGTTATGAATTAAACATGCATGGAATAAATTATCAAGTCTAACATTATACAGACTCGGAAAACCAAAAAAAAAAATGGAGAGGACGAGCTTCGACTAAAACGTGAATTTCAAATTTAATGGTGTGCATTCATTATATAGTTTAATTCAAAAAAATTTAACCCTAAATTTTAAAAATTTAAAATTTAGGGTAATTAATGTAAAACAATTTTTTATCTGAGTCTTGATTGAGATAATAAATATTCATAATTTATGACATTAAATATGTGGCGCAATAACAATTTATAGCAACGAACCAGCATAAAATATTTTATATTTCATGCTGGTTCGTTGCTATAAATTGTTTTTTGCTAAAAATAGGTTTTTAATATTCGTTGCTAAAAATAGGTTTTTAACATCTTTTTAAATGTTAAAAATAGAAAAAAAAAATTAAACAAATAATCAAAAAAATTTCGAATAAAAATTAATAAAAATATTTCCAGAGTTTCATTTCTTAAAAGTCTACTGTGACGTCAAATACTAACCCTTTTATAAATTAAACGTGCTCAAAGGAATCGCTAAAGTCCGTAGATTGCAACGTATAATTTGAAGACTCTGAGTTATTGAAAAAAATGGAGAAGGCAAGCTTCGGCTAAAACAAAAACATTAGTTTTTCTCGGTATGCATTCATTATTTATTTTTAATCAAAAAAACTTGGATTAAACCTTTTTTTTACACATTATCTTTAATATGAACACAACATGTGTAGGGAGTTTGGGATCCCTTTAAGTCTTACAAGTTCTGTATATAAGTGTTCCTTTCAAACCACAAGAGCAGATTGCTTGTCATAAAAGGAGCTTAGGAGCAAATTGGTTAGTTTGAATATACTTTGATTTGATGGCAACATTTAACTGATAAAATTATTGATGGCCTGGACATTGTGATGTCATTTTTGTAATAGGTTTTATCATTTTTAACATTGCAAAAGTTTCTTGCTTTAAAAGATAATATTTTTTGAATGAAGAATTAAACATGATTAAAAAGAATTTAACATGATTTCAATTTTGATCAGACAAGATTTGTATTTTCAAGATTGAAGTACTTTTCTAATTAAAGCTTGGCTGCATTTACATTTTATGTATGAATTTCACTATGAATTGCTGAAAGTTGTTTTCTGTCAGACAATACTTTGGAGTTGTTTTTTTTATACTTTTCTCACATCTTTTATAAGACTATATACAAATATAAAAATAGTGGTCTACTCTTGTTTATCATTGTTGCGTGAGTGGCTGATCAACTCTCATTTAAAAAAACCTAGACAAAGCTACCAAAACATTTTACTAATACTTTTGGTCATATAAAAAGAAACATAATTATTATATTTGTATCTTACTTTAATATGTGTTTAAATTTATCTTTAGTTTGCAAGAAAAACGAATCAAAGTATGATTTAGGAGAAAAGGAACAGAGTAGGGGTGCAGGGGGAGGTGTTAAAGGAGGAAGAGGAGAAATAGCATCTTATTCAGTTACTGGAGAGAACTTGCTGCTAGGTGCTGTAATCAGCCTAATGTTTTATTAAACCTACTTTATTTTTGTAAAAATTTTTTAGCCTTTTTGTTTCCTTTCCCTTGTATATACACACACAATAATGACAGCAGCTTAATTTAATTCATTTAAAGGGTTAAGGTCAACAACTAAAAATGTATAAACATGTGTGTATATTTGTATATCTATATCTATTTAGACATATCTATATCTACACACACAAACATGCAAGAGTGTCACTACATTGACTAAAGGTATGGGCTGGAGCAGCAATCATTTTTTCATTATTCTATTCTTCTTTTTCTAAAAATTACTATATCGATTTAAGACAGTATAAAAAAGTCAGCAAATGTATATCTATAATGTAAATGTATATTATAATGCAACAAATTATATAATATTATAACTAACAAATTATTTCATAACATTTATTGCATGAATATGAATCTTTGAAAAAAAAATGTTGAAAATTTTTATTTATTAAAAAAAATATCATTACTTTGTTTAAAAGCATGGTAAACATTGAGTAATGTTAGATGATCACCATCGATATGAGCAAACTTCATTTTGGCTTCATCTGCAGCTTTCTTTGCATCATTTGGACGCATAAAAATCTATAAATATAAATTGCCACTACTAAATAAATAGTCAAAATTTACTTTTAAAATTTTTGATGTGTCAAAATATTAATAAAAATAATAATGAAAAATATAAATATATAACAATAAATAGTATAAAATAAATACAATATATAAATTCAAATTTTTTTTTTTTTTTTATCACTTTGCAAATTTGAGTAATGCGGTCACTGCAGCGATAAAGCTTTTTGTTTGCAAACTTTTTCAGAGTTTAATCCCCACCAGATACCTGGCAGCAATTCAATCAACTTGTTTTACCTTTCAGATCCTGGTTTGTCAATGTTTGTGTTGTGAAGTTATAGGGCTGAAAGGTGCTGTTTATTATAGGATAAAAATATATTCAATTTAAGATTGTTTATAAAGATTTTGACTCATATTTTGAAAAAATATATTCAATTTAAGATTGTTTATAAAGATTTTGATACATATTCATATTGTAACAAAGATGATGTTAATCTCAATTACAAACCATCTATATTTTTATCAAATTTTCTTTTATAATGTAAATTTTTTAATTTTTAATTGGTTTGTAATTTTAACTTTTAATTGGTTTGTATTTGACTTTAACAGTCAAGTTTGACTTTACCAGTCTTTACTAAATTCATTTATTCTTTATACAAATGTCTTGCATAAAAAGTTAGAAAATCTTGTCAAATATTTTTTTTTAATTACTTAAATTTAACACTTCACGGTCCTTTAAAAATTAATTGAATTTAACGCCTCACGGTCTTACAAAAACCTGGTAGAAACTAAACACTCTTATTAGAAGTTTAAAAAATTTTAAAAATGTGCGATTAAAACTTATGGTGTTAACAATTCAAATATTTTGAGAACTAAACAATAATAATACTTCTTGCATAAAAACCTTTTACCTAACTTTTTATAGATTCCTATATTACCATAAAATACTTTACAGTAAGTCACAAATGCGAAAGTTTGATTTAAAAAGTTTTTCATTGAAAAAAAAAATTATATATATATATATATATATATATATATATTTCATACTTTATTATGCGATTATAAAAATTTTACTTAGTGATTTTAAAAACATTAGAAAAAATTAACATTCACTGGAACAAAGATATGCAATGCTTCTGGAATAAACATAATTAGAAAAAACTGTAAACTTTACGTCTTATCAAATAATATACTAGAAAACATAATTACTTTACATAATTAATTACACTACTTGTAAACATTATTTAAAAAGGCTTCTTAAAAAATCATGCAAATGATTTTTTTAAATGATCATTTAAACAAATGATTATTCCAATATTACTTTAAAATCAAGTTAATAATTCTTAATGTATTTAAAATTTATATTTACACTTTTTCTTTTATTACCAAATCATTTAAAAGCAAAAACCTGTTGGACTGATAACATGGCCACAATTGAAAGAGCTTCATTTGAACAATTATGATCAGTACTTGCAATAACCATCTTTGCTAGCTGTGGATCTAACGGAAACTCAGCCATCATAGAACCTAATTCTGTAAGATCACCATCATCATCAAGGGCTTGCAAATAATTTAATAACTCAAGTGCTCTCATAAGTGTTTCTGGTGCTAAAAATAAAGTACTTTATTTACATATTCATCAGTTCATTTATTTATTTAGATAAATGTTTGGTAACTTATTAAGTATAAGGGAAACATTGATATGCAAACCAGGGTTGCATGGTTTTAACCATTGGTTTAAACCAATTAAAAAAATGTTGGTTTAAACCAAACTAACATTTTTTAAAAAGATTTGAACTTACAACAGGAAACTAAGGCAGGGTTATGCTCACAAATATAACTAATCTTCAATATAGATATATTTTTTTAAATCCATGATTTTTTTTTTCTGTAATTACAGATAAAATTAAAATTTTAGTAGAAACAATCAACACTTCAGGTCATTCACATACTGGTGAATATCTTACACAATTAGCAAGAGAAGCAATAGATTTTGTAAGGCGTAAATTTGGGTGCACAGTAAAAAGCTTTGTGACTGACAATGCAGCTAATGTGAAACCAATGAGACAAGTATTGTCATCTGAAAGAGATATTATCATAACTTATGGGTGTGCTGCTCATATGCTGAATCTTTTAGCAAATGATCTTAACATTGAAATTGTGAGCAAGCATGTTACACAAATAGTAAAATATATAAAAAATAATCATCAAGATGGAGCAATTTATATATTAAGCGGAGGAACAAAATTCCCACTTCCTACTGAAACTCGCTGGAATTCTGTGTGATTCACTTGAAAAATGTCAACAACTGAAGCATTATTTTTACAATGTTTGAAAAAAATAAAGACTTGGATCCCGTGATTGGTAAAAAAGTAAGTGATATACAGATAAAGCAAAACACAGAAGATTTATTGAAAATATTGAAACCAATTGCAGTAACTCTAGATAAGTTGCAAAGAGATCAAACAAAAATAAGTGACTCTTGAAATTTTTAAAGATTTGATGAGCAGTTTATCATTTTTATCAAAAAAAAAAATTGAATCTAGATATCTTCAGACTGTCAGTGATGCTCATTTCCTGGCAAACACACTAGATCCTAGATATTTTGGATCTAATCTTTCTGAAAATGAAAATGAAGCTGCCATGAATTTCGCAGACAAAGAGTTCAAGAATTTGTAACCAATATTACTCAAATTAAAAGCCAAATCTACTATAACATAATGGAAATTGAAGGTTTATTAAATGCACCAGCTTCTAGTGCTGGAATCAAAAGAATTTTTTCAATTTTTGTCTTGTTCATTCTAAGTTAAGAAACCGATTGGGGGTAGAAAAAGCAGCAAATTTATATATATGTATTTATATATAGAACATTAAGCAATAATATATTAAATAATTTTGATGAAATATAACAATAATATTGATAAAGAATATAGTTTACTCAAATAAAATACGTTATGCTTTTTTTTAATTTAAAAGGATAACTAAATTCCGCATTTTTTAGTAAAAACCTAATTTAAACCAAAAAAACCATGGTTTTTTTGGCTTTTTTCAAAAAAAACGGTTTTTTTTCAACCCTGATGCAAACCAAATAAAATATTCAATAATGCAGAACCAGCTTTTTGCTTCTTGCTCAAGTTTAATAAATTGCCTTTTTTATAATATTATCAAACTTGGTTCTGATATCCAAATTTGCATCTTATCTGTATTTATACTTTTATTTCGCCGTTCAATTAAATACAATTTTGAAGAAATTTTTTGTAAAATTAAAATTAACTGATAAAAAAAACTTTATCTAAAACTCGAAAATTTATGGGAAAATGAACATCTATGAACATTCTATGAACAGGATTGTCTTATAATGATCAATAAAATGTCAACCATGGACAGAATTGTCTTATAATGATCAATAAAATGTCAACTATGAACAGATCAATAAATTGATATTATGTAAGATTTATAATCAATCTGAAAATTAATTTGAAAAAAATACTTAAAAATAAATAAAACAGTAAAACTACATAATCAACAAATAGATTAACTAATAAACATTAGTATTACATACCAGGAGGATCCATGAAGTCAAAATGCACTAAATCATCTATTCCTAATTTTTTAAGTTGCAACACAACAGTACCCAGATTCGATCGCAAAATCTCAGGATATGTATTACTTTGCATTTCAGATTTATATGCCTTCTCAGTGTATAATCTAGAATGTATACAGGCCTTGTTAAGAAGCATTACACAAATCAAATTTTTACATATAAATGGTGATTTCACTAACGCATTAAGCCATTTATATATTATGCCAAAACTTTTTCAATTAGATTATTTAAACAGTCTTTTAAAATAGTTAATGCAGAAAACATTAATCAGTAATTAATTGTTGTAAAAAACATTTTTATTGCAATTGTAAAAAAAAAAAAAATTTAATTAAAAAAACAACATATGAATGAAATTTTTTTCTTTCCATTTTTAGAAAACTTTTTTTTAAATTTATTTTATTATATGTAAATTAAATTTATTATTAAATATTATTAAATTTTAAACTTATTTTATTAAATTTAAATTTATTAAAGAAAAAATTAAAATAATCTGCTTTACAATTTTTTGTTTGTTTTACTTTTTTAATTTCTAAACTATGTTAAAGAAAAGAAAACTTTTTTTATCAAATTTATTTAATTACTTTATTATATTCATTTTAATTACTTACTTTTTTATGTTCATTTTACATTTAACTCTTTTGTTCATTTATAGTTTTAAATAAATAAATTTTTTCACTTCATTACAAAAGTGCTGATATAAAAAAATGCTTATGCACTTAAAACTGTTTGTAAACGGATTGCTTGATAAACTATAATCAAATCTGAAGATAAAACTATTTTAATAAAATTTTTTTAGTTAACTTTATATAAAAAATTTAAGAAAAAATGATTTTTTTTAATTATGAAATTGCTTTCAATCAAAAGTTTTTATCATGTTATTCACCTACCCAAGGGTACTACAGTACAAAAAGGCTTTTTCTTTTATTATGGTTACATAATTTTAAAATAAGGTTTTTATTTTACCTGAAACATTTTCCAGGTCTTGTTCTCCCTGCACGTCCAGCTCGTTGTTGAGCACTAGCCTTAGAAATAGCGGATACAAGAAGAGACTCCACACGAATACGAGGATTATACACCTTAAAGAAGCAAAATAACTCCAATTACATAAAGAAATTTTTAAAGATGATGTGATCTAACTATATACAAAATTAAAAACTACATTAAAAATAAAAAACTACATTGGAAGACCTAGGATTTTATATAACATCTAATATAAAGTGGTAAAAACACGACATTAAAAAATATAAAGTTAATTATGTAGTAGCATTATTAAATCTAATATTACGAAAGTGTGAAAAATTTAATCCAGATTAGTGATGCAACCTCAAGAAAAAGTCTTGAGGATCATTAATGTGGATACATTCAAATGCTTATAAATCTTAGGTATACAGGTAGAAAAATCTCAAGCTTTACATGAGAAGCTGGAAGTTTACTTTCTAATATTTATCAAGTTGCTTAATGTGAAATTAACAAACTTACTGAAATTAAAGATTCTATATAAGATATTATAAAAAATATTAGAAAATTTTCAGCTAATGTAATAGGTAGGCTCTCTTGTTGAACTCCAACATTTTTGTAAACATAAACAAATTATCTTTTTATTTGCAACACTTTCTCCCCAAACCCTTAGTCGATGAATGAAAAGTCACTGTGACTTATTTCTGTTTAAGTCTGTCAACATATGTGCTAACACAGTGCCTATCCCTATATATTTCAGTTTACCGAACTCCTAATCTGAGTTAACACACTCAAGGACACTCAACAAGGACACTCAACAAGAACACTCAACATTGACAAGAGAAGGACACTTAACATTGACAAGAGAGCCTATCAATGTAGTAAGGCACTTTATTTTCAAAAAAGAAGTCTTATTGTAAAAATGCATAGAGATCCTTTGAGGGTAGGATAATTGCATCATGCCTACAGTGATTGTGATACAGATACATATAAAAAATCATACAGCAATTGTTTTTACGATGCCGATAAAACGTCATCTTGTATTGTCATTGGATTTTAATATTGTTGTGATACATATTGAGACTTTTGTGAGATGAAAAGATTTATTTTGAAATTAAAAACCAGGATACTAATTATCTTGCTTTAAAACTTCAAAATAAATCTTTTCGTCTTACAAAAGTCTTTATAAACTTGTTATCATTTTACCATCACATTAGAACTAGTTCTAGTTGGTTTCATGATTTTTTTAAATGAATTTTTAATAGATTTTAAATATGATGGAGTGACTGTTATAACATTTTTATGTAATTAAATAGTTTTTAATTTTATACATTTGAGGAAAGAAAAAAATGATTTCTTAAAGCAAAATATTTACAAAACTACTTTATGTTTCATCAAAATTAATAAACAGAGGAGTTTTAAAAAGCTCTAGGGGAGGAAAAACTATAAATTCAACAACTTCCTCCCTCTTTTAACAGGCGAGAGTAAGTATCAACAATATTTGGATGCCAAAAATATTTAAAACTATAAATCAATAAGTTTTTAAAAAGTTTCAAAAAACAGTGTAAAGTTTACAAAAACTATGCTATAAGGTTAAGTGTTTTGTTTCAGCTTTAATTATTTGTTAAAAACTCCATCAGTTTAACAAGTATGAAATATTTAAATTCATTTTTATTTCTACGAGTTTTAAAACAGTTTTAAAAATTTCAATTTTATTTGAGGTAAAATTGAGTTGATTCATCTTGTTTCAAGGTTAGTTGTAAACTGTTTGCTTTGTCTTTAGTATCTCAAATTATATTGAGTTCAAAAAAAGTCATCAATCTTTACATTATATCGCATAGCATTTTTACGATACCAAATAGGCAACATTATTTTGTTTATTTTGATTAGTTTAGTTTTTGCCATATTTTTGCATTTTTCCAATATTGATGTTGCGATTATCCCACCCTTAATAGAAATATAGAGATCCTAAAGCTGTAAAATTATTTTCTTAAAAAAAAGCAATAATAATTGAATTTAAAGTTAAAAATTTTATCAAAAAAATAATAGAAGAATTAATATAAATTATAACAAAAAAAATTTATTGAATAGTCTAAAATACTTCACATCTTAGAGTAAATTAAACAGTAGAATAAAATAAAAAAATAACTGAAATTGTTTTTATATTAATTTTAGATTCATACTACTTTATGCTTTTTGTATCTATACTTAAATTATAAACTTATGCTAAAAAGACTGCAATATCAAATCCTAGAATTTAAAGAAAAATAACAAGAAAATACATTAAAAAAAAATTCAATTACAAAAGTATTACTTTTTGTTTTGAAAATCCAGGATCTATTACAAAAACTACACCATCGATTGTCAATGATGTTTCAGCAATATTTGTTGAAACCACCACTTTACGACCAATTCCACCATTAGGCTTTGTAGGAGGAGCACTTTCAAATATACGCTGTTGAAGTTGTGGAGGTAGAGTGGAATATAAAGGTATAATTTTCATTTCTCCAACTTCTGGTCCAAGATTATCAATTTCCTTTTTGATGCGTTTACACGCTTCATCAATTTCCTTAAAATGAAATAACATATATGATTTATATAAACATAGCAACGTTGTAAAAATAGACATAGCAACATAGTAAAAACAAACATAACAAATTAGTCAAATTAAATATAGAACCAGTAAAAATAAACATAGCAACATAGTAAAAATGAACATAGCAACATAGTATAAATAAACATTAACATTTTTATTTGATATAGGAGTTTTTGAGACCTTCCTATCTTGTTACCAGTCTTAAAATGATAAAAAACTTTTAAATCTCAATAAAAAAATTATTTTACTTCTTGTCCAGTAAGAAAAAGTAAAACATCCCCATCTTGTTCTTCACAAAGATGGATCTGTACAACAGTTCTTATAGCTGCCTCAAGATAATCTCGCTCTGGTTCAGGTGTATAGAAGATTTCGACAGGAAATGTTCGACCTGGAATGGTCAGCAAAGGAGCATTATCAAAATAATCTTGAAATTTTCCAGCATCCAGGGTTGCAGACATAATAATCACCTTTAAATCTGGTCTTTGTTTTATAACCTTTACAGTAGTGAAAATAAAAACTCATTAAATAAACTACAAAAATCTAAAAATTATAATTATTTTTATGAATAAATGTAAACTGTTAATATAAATAATTATTTAAAAATATATATATAAAAAGAGCTTAAACATTAAACTTCGAAACTTATATTTAGAAAAAAATAGTTTATTTAATGTTCAAATTAATAATTATTTTAAAAAGTTAAAATAATATTTATTGAAAGTTGTTATCTTCAAACTCAATTCACTTGAACTCAAATCTGTTGTTTTAAATGTTATTAAATTTTAGATGTTTTTAATATATACATTAAAATTTACAATGGTATAAACAGACCATATAACAAAGGAGTGCATTCAGCTATTGACAATAGCATAAGAAAAAATAAGTGCTAAAATTCAACACATAATAACTTTGAAAAAACAAATTTTTAACAATTTGAATTTTAAAACTAACCATTCTTAGAATAATCAAAATAGCAAAGTCAAATTAACAAAGCATATTTTGACAAAACAAACCACAAAACACTTTAAAACAAGAAATTGCAGACCAGAACTATTTTTTTGTAGGGGTCCTCTACAAATTACATCATGCAAAAAGGAGGTAGTGACTTTGTGACTAAAATTAAATAAATCTTCATAGATGGTTTTTTTAGTCACCAAATTTATACAATTTTCTATCAACTTATTATTTATTTATTTAACTTCTATAGGAGTGAAAAAAGAATGTATGTATATTCCACTTCCTCAATACCTATTTAACTCAGTTGATGAATGTAACTACAATGTGACTAGGGCTCAGTCAATATATGTACACGCTGATTGTTACTATTTTTGATTGAATTTATATATTTTGAATATATAAAATCCATCCATAGAAACTTGATTTAAATGCATTTAATATTTAATAATAATAAAATATATAAATTAAAAATCAATTTTTAATTTATAAGATTTATTATAAAAACTTTTTTAATTATAAATTTAATTTAATTATATTATTATAAAAACTTATTATAAAGACTTTTTTTGTTACCGACTCTATACAATGAATAAACAATTTTATTTTAACGCTTTATTAAAAAAAAACATGAAAACATAAAAACTTTTTTGAAATTTAAAATTAAGATATATAAAAACTAATAACTAGACAAAGGACCATAAAAAAATTGATATTTTAGCTTTCAAACCTCTTTGATTAAGCCCATCAAAATATCAGTAGCTAATGTCCTTTCATGTGCTTCGTCGAGTAATATTACACCATATCTGTCTAATAGAGGGTCAGTCATAGCTTCTCGAAGCAACATACCATCAGTCATATATCTATAATTATAATCATTTATGCACTGCCAGAAAAGTCTTTACTTTGCTATAAAAACACCAAATTTTAAAAGCCAAGGTAACCAAGTAAGCCTTAACTTAATAGACTAATATTCTCAAAATAAATTCATTAAAATAAAAATAAATTGATTAAAATTAAAATAAATTCATTAAAATAAAAATAAATTCATTAAAATTAAAATAAATTCATTCATAAAAATGAAATAAATTTACTTCATTACTGTCCTAGCACTTGAGCAATCTTCAAATCGAATTGAATAGCCAACTTCTTGTCCAAGAGTAACATCCATCTCATCAGCTACTCTCTGAGCAACACTCATTGCTGCAACTCTGCGTGGCTGTGTGCAACAAACATGTTTACGTCGACCCATTGAAACAAGATCAAGGCACCACTGAGGAATCTTAAAAAAAATATATCAGTAAAAAAAAAACATTTGAATAAATATTCAAAAAAATTAATCTAAATTTTTTCAGAAAGCACAAAATTGTTAGTATGTAATTGAAAGATTTACAAAAAAAAAAAATGTTCCTGTAAAATAGAGTAGTATCAAGGATATAATTACCATAAAATTTATTTTATTAGCCTTTAGTATTTTTATTGACAATACATATATATATATATATATATATATATATTTTTAAGCAACCAAAATTACTAAATAACCCTAAATCTAGTGGAATTACAGTACTAACTAAAATTAATATGAAAATAAAATTTAAAAAAAAAAATATTTGATAAATGTTTTCCTCTAACAGTAACAAGCTAATAAAACTTATTCAGGTATTGTTGGGAAGATTCATAAAAAATTAATTGCAATTATTGATTTTACCAAGTTATAAAACAAATAATCAAATTAACATAAAGCAATCAAATTATTAAAAGAGAATTATATGTTCTGTTATATTACCATACATAAGAACTTGTTTTGTTTAATACCAAAATATAATTTTAACTAATTATTAAAATCAAGAACCATCTTGAATAATTTATTTATCATTATACAGAAAAAAGTATATTTTAAAAATTTTGTTCAAATTAACTTAACATAAGATTCTTTAAACATTGATTATTAAATTTAAAAACAGCTTAAAATAGTGTATGTACAAACAAAATAGTGTATGTGCAAAACTGCAAAATTATGAGATAAAGTGAAACAATTTATCAGAAAATGATAAACAAATAAAAAAAAAATTCTAATGTTTTCTATATTGATAAGTTATTAAATCTAAGGGGATCACCAAGCGCTAAGTCAAGTTGTGTTCATATCTTAAATAAACCTTGAAATTAAGTTTAGGCTTAATTAAACTTAATAAAACAAATTACTTGAGATATTAACAAAAAAAACTTTTTATTTATAACGCCACACCATTTTTCTGGAAGGAAAGTTAAGACTTGTTAATTTTTTTTTCAAAAGAAATCTGGTCTGATTAAAGTGTTTATCTTTCATGCCAATAAAAATAAGTAATAAGGTTTAATTTAAAATGGAGACCTTAGTGCTAAAAGTAGTCATTTTGACAAATCAAACTAATTGGTGATTTTTTCTAATATGGTTAAGCCCTGGGCATTTACATTCTTAAGAATTCACCCATTTGTCTGGAAACTAGGTTTGAATCCACAGACTACTCTTTTATGTGCTTTCGTTTAGCACCACTTCACTCTACCACCTTTCTTTTTGTTCTATATTGCTCTCCCTCATCTCAAGACTGCACTCTTCTTGATGTTATTTCTGATTATATTGACCAAGCCCTCATTCTTTATCCATCAGCCAATATTGTTGTTGTCGGTGACTTTAATGTTCATCACACTGAATGGCTTGGCTCTAGTGTCAGTGACTCTGCAGGCATTAAGGCCCACAACTTTTGTCTCTCTCAATCCCTAACTCAAATAGTCAACTTTCCAACTCGCTTTCCAGACAACCCGAATCATTTACCTTCTCTACTCGATCTATGTCTTGTTTCTGATCCTAGTCAGTGCTCAGTTTCTTCACACTCACCCTTAGATGCTTCTGATCATGGTTTGGTCTCTCTAAAACTATTATCTCATTCTTCTTTACCATCAGAATCCCCCTATCATTGTACATCTTACAACTACCTTAAAGCTGACTGGGACTCTTTCTGTGATTTTCTTCGTGATGGCCCCTGGGTAGAAATCTTTTGTCTTCCTGTTGACAAATGTGCTTCTTACATAATTTTGTGGATTCAGGCTGGCATGGAATCCTTTATTCCCTCTCGACGATTCCAGGTCAAGCCTCACTCTTCTCCATGGTTTTCCTCACATTGTGCTGCTGCAATTGCCAATCGAAACCATTACTTCCATATCTATCAGCAAAACAATTCTCCAGAAAACAGACGTCTGTTTATTACTGCTAGAAACCATTGTAAAAAGGTTTTGTCTAATGCCAAAGCCCGCTATTCTCAGATCATAAAATCTCGTATTTCATCACAAAAATTAGGCTCTCGTGACTTCTGGAGAATCTTTAATAGTATCAATAATAAGAGCAAGTCTGTAATTCCACCTCTTTTGTATGGTTTAGACTTAGTCACCTCACCTAAAGACAAAGCTGAATTGTTTGCCAAGAACTTTTCATCAATATCATCTCTTGATGCCACTAGTTGCGTTCTACCTGATATAGCCGTCAAACAGCTTGATCCATTGCTCGACACTTGTATCACTCCAGCTTCTGTATCTAAAGTGATTTCCTGATTAGACTCTTCTACAGCTTGCGGCCCGGACAACATACCTGTTATAGTCTTGCAGAAGTGTTCTCCGGAGCTGTTGTCTATCCTTTCAAAACTATTTAACAAGTGCTTATCAGAGTTTTGTTTTCCAGCCTGCTGAAAAGCAGTGTCTGTTATCCCTATTTTTAAAAATTCTGGAGAGCAATCTGATTCATCTAACTACTGTCCCATTAGTCTCCTTCCTATCATAAGCAAGGTTTTTGAATCTTTAATTAACAAACACTTAATCTCTTATCTCGAATCTCATAACCTACTTTCTGATCATCAATAGGGATTTCGATCTTCTCGCTCTACGGCTGATTTGCTATCAGTAATAACCGATAGGTTTTATAGCGCATTAGATAAAGGTGGAGAGGTTAAGGCCATTGCTCTTGACATTTCTAAAGCGTTTGATAAAGTTTGGCATGCTGGTCTCCTCCATAAGCTTTCTTCTTACGGTGTATCTGGAAACATCTTTAAGATTATTGAATCCTTTCTTTCCAATCGTAGTATAAAAGTTGTCCTTGATGGACAGCACTCTTCTTCTTATTCTGTAACCTAAGAGGTTCCCCAAGGTTCAATCCTTGGCCCTATACTCTTTTTAATTTACATTAACGATCTTCCAGATATTCTCACATTTAAGGTGGCATTGTTTGCTGATGATACTACCGTTTATTCTTGTCACGATAAGAAGCCAACTCCCTCTGATTGGTTGCAGTGGGCATCTGAGCTTGAAAAGGATCTCACTTGTGCTACAGCATGGGGCTCACAGTGGCTAGTGAACTTTAAATCAGATAAAACTCAATTTTTTTCAGCTAATTGTTATCGCAATAATTTAGACCTTCCTATATTTATGAACGGTAATGTACTCGATGAGTCTCCTATCCTTCATCTTCTAGGATTAACTCTTACTTCTGATCTTTCTTGGAAACCTTATATCAAATCCGTTGCAAAATTAGCATCTGCTTAAGTTGCTTTTCTTTATCGTGCTCGTCACTTTCCTACTCTGGATTCTATTCTCTATCTCTATAAATCTCAAATCCGGCCTTCTATGGAATACTGTTGCCATATCTGGGGCGGATCTTCTAATGATCCCTTTTCTCTTTTAGACAAGGTGCAAAAACGCATTGTAAACATAGTTGGACCTGCTCTTGCAGACAACCTTCAACCTCTGTCACATCGTCGTAATGTTGCTTCTTTTTCTCTTTTCTACAAATACTATAATGGGCACTGCTCTAAAGAGCTAGCGTCTTTTATGCCATCTACTAAAATTCATTCTCGTGTTACTCGCCATTCAATTAAGTCTCATCCTTTTTCTGTTACTGTTCCTAAGTGCTCCAAAAACTCTTATTCATTTAGTTTTTTTCCTCGAACTTCAGTTCTTTGGAATTCGCTTCCTATATCTTGCTTTCCTGATTCATATATTTTGCAATCTTTTAAGTCGTTTGTCAATCGTTATCTTGCTCTACAATCTTCATCTTTTCTCTTTCAGTAACTTCCAACACTAATTAGTGGTTGCTTGCAGCCTTGTTGGAAGCGAAGATAATTAAAAATATATATATATAATATAAACTATATAAACTTGTTTTTATATAGTTAAAACATTAATATTTCGTATTAATTTTATTTTATTTCAGGAGAAGCTCACACATCTTATGACAAAAAGCTGAAGTAAGCCTGTCATAATTGAATTTCTTTGTAGATGTCTTACTAAATTTATAGGTATTGAGAAAGAACAAATATTTTCTACATTTTCTGCTCTTAAAAATCATGACGCACAAAATGTATAACTGCAGGGTTGCATAAATGTAACCCCATCAATAGTATTTGTCTAAGGCTTAGAAAAGAAAATGGCAAAGAATGAAGCAGCTTTTTCTATTCAATGGAGCAAACTGTTTCCGCTTACAAAGCAGCATTTCTTGTTATGCATGGTGTAAAAGAATCTAGCACATTGCAAGGGCCTAAATGAAGTCATTTGGGCCCTTACATTTCTGGTCCTCCAGCTACAACAATAAAATTATAATTTTCATGGATAACTGTTTTTCACAGAATAAAAACCATTACATCTTTGCCTACCTACATATAAGAATGTCACTATAACACAAGCTTGTATAAAGTATCCTTTAAAGGACATAGCCAAACGCCTAGTGATCAGAATTGCGGGCACATTGAAAAAAGGAAATTTTACCTTTACAATAAGTATCACTTGTAAAGAATACAGATACCAGCAAACCATATAATGTTGTGTATGTGAAACATCTCTTTACATTATTACTTTAAGTGATTGAAGATGGAACCCCAGTTGTTAAACTACTTGACTAATGATCCCTTGATAAAACCATAACTGGAATAGTGTAAGCATATGTCAATTTTTTGTCAGTCAAAACTGCCAAATTTTATATTTGTGAACTTTTAACACATGCCTATCTTCCAGAAATAGAAAATGAGTAATTAGTGACCCGGCCCCCGGCACCAGCCCAAAAAAAGACTTTTTGCAAACCCGGCCCCAGCAGAATTATAAGATTTAGCAGAAGTTAATAGCTAGGGCTATTAATAAAATTATAATACCTTAATATTATAAATTTATACTTAAATTTACTATTTATTAAATACTGGTATATATTATTATATTTTTAAACTCTAATTTACTAAGGTTGTAAGCAACCACTTTTATGTTATGAGTTATTTGAAATTGAAGATAGGTTAAAAAACTAGGAAACGGTTAAGCGTATATATTTTATTCCTAAAAGTTTTAGCACATGACATCATTGATTTATTTTGCTTATATAAAATTATCCATTATTATTTTGTTTATATAAGATTATGTAAACAAACAAAAAAATCAATGATGTAATGTGCTTAAACTATTCGGAATATAACACGCTTGAAAAAATCGTCAAATCTGTAGATTGCGGCGTATATTATGCTAACTTTTTGGCCTACAACAAAACGGAGAAGGCGAGCTTTGACTAAAATAAAAAAATTAGTTTTTCTTTGAGTACATTTATTCTTTTGTTTTAATCAAAAAAATTTAGCCTAAACATTTTTTTTTTATCATACTTTTTAATATGAACACAACAAATCTCAGAGGTTTGGGTTCCCTTAAAAGAAAATTCGCTTTACAAATTAAATTAAAATTTTTTCTTTCTGCTTTTTTCAAACTCAATATCAGGAAAGGTTCTTTGACATTATCTTTATTTATGAACTTTTGAATTATTATTATTATTATGAATTTACATTGTTTAAAATTTATATTATATATATATATATATATACATATATATATATATATATATATATATATATATATATATATATATATATATATATATATATATATATATATATATACATATATATATATGAAAATATATTTTACTCAGTGTGTTATTTATGTTTAACTGATTGTTGCAACTCTATAAGTATATTTCTTTATCTTTTCAATTACCTTTGTCAATATTTTAAATGTTAAAAAACAAAACTTTCAAGTTAAATTTTTTAAACTACTTTCTTTTTTCTCCTTAAAAATATTAAAATTAAATTAAATTGAAGAAGTTAGCATTTAAAAATTTTAGGAGTACCCATAAATCTTAAAAGATTTGATGGGTCCCTAATTTTATAAGAAATACTTGACTTGTTTTAAAATGTCAACATGGATATTTAAAAGATGCAAAATTATACGAAAATTACAAAAATAACAAATTTTTTCAATAGAAATATAATAATATTGACACAAAAAGGACAGAAAAAAAAACACTTTTAAAAAATATTGTTTTGAGAACCACCTTTATCTACATACACTTTATGGTTATATATAATAATAATGTATTAATACACAGTAAAACAACAACAAACAACCAAAAAAATGCAGCCCTTTACTCCTAATAAAAATTCTAATTCTGATTAAATAACTAAAATTCAACAGTTTCATAATTCAAAAAAAAAAGTTTCTAATTTGGACTTATGTTTCCCAATATTTGTTTAGTTTTGTTAACTGTTAATACCTGAGTTGTTTTTCCACTGCCAGTTTCACCAACCAAGACAATACACTGATTTTCTTTTGTAATCTTTAAAAATTCATCCCTATATTCCCATACTGGAAGCTGTAGTCTGCGTTTAAGTATAGCATAAAAACGTTCGCTAAATGGTTTTTGTGTAAACGGATTTATTTTTGGGCATGTTTCTTTAAGACTTGTAATTGCCATTTGAGGAGGAAGTTGGAGACTAATAAAAAATAAAAAATTGTAGATGCATCATGATATAATAAGTAAATTACATATAGATAAACATTATATAAAGGAATTAAAGACATCAGTCGCCCTATGTTTTGGGTCTAATTTTCAGATTTTTTTTTAAAAAAGTTCATTATTGTTTTCCCAAACCCAAAGTATATATTGAAAGCCTATTTTTATACATAGTAAATTGATCAAATTTTTTGTTCATTTAAATATGTGATAACACCCTACTGAAAAGATTAACTATTATTAAAGGAGAATAAAATACAAGTACTCTCTTCAAACTCACCATTGAATTTGAAGAGAGTACTTATATTTTACTCTCCAACAAAACTAAATTATTTACTGCAAACAATTATCGCAATACTGTCTACATTCCATAATTGATGAATGGCAACTCTCTCATTGAGTCCTCTTTTTTATGTCTTCTTGGATAATCGTTTACTACTTCTTTCTCATAAGAACCATATATAATCGATTGCTTAATTTGCAAAGTTTGCTTTTCTTTATTATTGGCCAGAAAGGCGTACAATTTCATTTTTAAAAACTTGATCACAGCTGTTAATGTTTAAAAAAAAATTTTTAAATACTCTGAAAAAATTTTAACTTGAAAAAACCTTTAACCTTGAAAAAATTTTAACCTGAAAAAATTTAAAAAAAAAAAAAAAACTTATCATAAACAAGCAAATAAATCTATGCAAAAAAATAAAAAAAATAACGAAAAATAAAATTAAAATAGCGTAACTAAATCTGAAGTAAAAAAAATTAAAACTTAACAAAAATAAATAATGAACTATAACAATAAGATTATTTAAATTACGTTTAAAATAAATAACTTTGAATGGTTTATCTTTAATGTTTTTATAATATGGGGCCATCCATAAATTATGTCAGTAAATATAGGGGGAGGGGGTACTGAAAAGTTTGACAAGAATTGACAACATTGAAGTCCCCAAATTTGCTTTGTGGGGGACTTCAATGTAAGTTTCCTAGAGACATGAAATAAATTAAAAATTTACCAACGTTTTATTATCTTATTACCATTTGACTGAAAATCTAAATGTTTACAAATATCATTAATTTTTATATAAATTTAACAATGATTATACGATCCCTAGCGGATTATAAAATGTACTTCAAAGCAAACGCATAAAGTCATTTGTCATTATTATTGAACATTGCTTTAACAACTCATAGGAAGATAATGAATGGTTGAATTTATATTATAGATATAGAATAAAAATTTGATTAGTTTGTTCATTATTTGATGAGGTATCAACTGTTCTATAATACAACTTGCTGAGATCTACTATCATACAAATCAATGGTTTGATTGAATTACAAAAAAAACACTATTTTTTTTTTACCTACTGGCAGAAACATGTTAGTTGTAACTGTTAGATGCCTTGGTAAAATAGATAAACTATACATCATTAAAACAAGAATCCTTAGAGATAATAAAGAAATTTCAGGTCATAATGGAACTTTCTATTAACAAAATCAAACACTTTATACCTACTCTTTGAAAATGATTCAAAATTTAAAATTTAAGTCTTGTGGTGACCTTAAGCTTAGCGTTGACTGATTATGAGAAAATTTAGGGAGTGTACATAAATTAGGGTAAGGGTTGGCATTAAAATTAAATTACTATACCGCAACTTGTGGTTATTTATTCTTATCATGTACAAATAATAAATCCACATATTATTAAAATTAATATCACAGTAATAATTATAACAATAACAACGATAATAAATAAAGTAGAATTAATAGGCTATGACGATTGAAAAAAAAAAAATTCATCATGTAGCATATTAACAGAAAATGTTGTACTACAGCTTGTGTTATTGAGCAAAATTGTTTTATTCTATTGTTGTTATTTTTATTCTATTGTTTTACTCTATTGTTTTTATTTTATTGTTTTATTTTTTTCTATTGTTGTTTAATTTTTTTTTTTTTTATCTATTAGACATAAGTGTGAGATATAAAATAAACTTATCAAAGGCAGAAAATTCATGTATAAAATATTTAATAATTATACAATAAGATTTTATCGGTTTAAAAAACCTTATAAAATCTTATTATTGTTTAAAAACCAACTTACAGTTTTAATGAAAGAGAGTTTAATTTTTTGGGCATAATTAGCTTTAGTAAAAAATGAAAGATTAATTTTTAATCCTTGCATGCAAACCAGTTTTTAAAAATTAGGTACGTGAGTATCGCGTTTTACGGAACCGAATTTTGTGCTAAAATTCTGTTCCACGTTTTTCGTAGTCTCTTAAAAGTTAGAGTGCTTGAGGAAGGCCTTGTGGAATAACTTTTTAGTATTCGTTATCAACATAGATTATTTTTAGAAAGAAGAATAGTTGAAGCATTAGTTCGATTGGTTTTTAATTATACTCACTTAATTTAATAACGAGTTGATTCATGTCAAAATTTTGGTTGTACTTCTGTGGTGAATTTAATGTCCAGGATATAGCCTTTTTTTTTTCTATCCATTTTTTTTATTAAATTTATTCATTTATCTATGCACCTGCCAATTTTCGTTGAAAAATATTTTGTAGCAGTCACCTTATTTCTTGCTGCACTTTTGTTAGCTAATTTACATTTTACCTGATGTTGGCGTGGGAGACAGAGGGGTCCATTG
>NC_061170.1:28876554-28911554 GCF_022113875.1 Hydra vulgaris | reverse complement strand
ATGAAAACAATAACACAGAAAATGAGGTAGCTTGCTTCGACCCTTCAAATAAAATTCTCGAAGTTGAAAGTGTTGAACCTACAATGCGTAACAATGAACTTGATTCAGGTGCTCCAATTTTCACCATCTTTAATGACACCTCTAACATCTGCTAAACGAATAATTTTCTTTTTATGCATTTAATACTACTTTTTTTTATAAATTGTCACTTTATATGACACTCATTAAATACACTTGTTAATTTTTTATTAGGCTTATGTTTATCATGTTTTTTTCTCTAGATATCACTCTACATAAAGACCCTGCTTTATGGCGATTACAATTAAAGGAAAATGAACGTATAATATATTTAAACAAGAGTTATGCTTTTTTTCAAAATAAAGACTCAAATTATATCTATACTGGTTTTTAAACAAATGTTCAAAAACCTGTATTGATATAATTTGTTTAAATATCTTAAGGTGGTATCCAGCCATTATTTTGGTGAAAAATAAAAAAAAAATGAAAATTTTGAAAAAATGTTATTCATACAATTAAACATTGTAGAATTCAATAAAAAAAATATTTTTTCAAAAATAATTTATTTATCTGAGTAGTATCTGAGTAGTATAATTGATTTATCTGAGTAGTATACATGATTTATAATTTTAAAATTGATTTTTCTCAATTTTTGTTTTTTGTACGGGTGGCTGTAGCAAAACAATGATATCTCAATAAAAAAACATTGTTTTAGCTTCAAATTTTCAGGATATGTTCATTATTGATGTTTTTAGTGCCTGAACCTGAAAAAACGATTAAAAAAATTAAGCTTAACCTACAATTACCATATCTAATTAGTGTTTTATCGCTAAAAAATAGTTTTTTATATCATTAAGTCTGCCATTTTTGATTGTTTAAATTTTTTTCAAAAATTTTTGGTTCAGGCACTAGCTACACTAGTGTACTAGCTTTTTGCAAAATTTAAACCTTTAATATTGATTTATTCTTAAGATATTTATGTTCTTGTGACCTTAACATTTTCACCTTTTTTTGCTGAGTCAGCAATTATTTTTTATTAATTTAAAAAAAAAATTGCATTACGTTTTAGATTTTTATCTATTATGCTAGTAATTCATCATAGGTATTTCTTATGTGTAAAATATAAAAAAATAGAACTAATGGCTGGATACCACCTTAAGTGATGAATAAAGTGACCGAATTTGGTTAATGTTTTCTGAATCAATTGGATGTGTATTTTGTTATTTTTGAAAATTGTTTTCAACCAATTACGACAAAGTATTTTTTTTTTTTTACAATTGGAAAAAAGCTGAACAAACTATTTTTGGCCACAAAAACAATTAGGAACATATTCAATGTATGCTTTCGTGGATAAAATTCATAAAACAAAATACTCATATCAATGAACATATGGTAAGCCATATTAAAAGCAAGATTAATTATTGGGCTGCGATCTTAAATAGAATAGTACCAGTTATTTATTTTTTAGCCGCAAGAGTATTTTGAGGCCTTAATGAAGTTATAAGATCGTCAAACAACGGAAATTACTCAGACGTGTTAGAACTGTTGACTCAATTTGATCCAGGTTTAAAGCACTTTTGCAAATAAAGCAAAGTTAATGTTTCTTATTTGTCTACAACTATTTTTGAAAAGCTAATTGATATTATATCTCAAAAGGTTTTAACACACATTATAGGCAAAATAAAAAACAGCAAAATACTGGGGAATTATCGTAGATTCTACGCCTGCAATTTCTCACGTGGATCAACTTTCTGTGATATTTCGTTATTATCTAAATGGCCACGTGTATGAGCAATTTTTTTGTTTTTTATAAATTTAAAGCCACGAAGGTAAATCCTTGATTACTGATATTTTAGATCTACTGGAAAAATATGATATTGATATAAGCAGTTATCGTAGACAGGCATACGATAATGCAAACAATATGTTTGGTAAATATTCTGGATAATAAGCACATTTAAAAGAGCGGAGTAAGTTACTTTTTTATATCCCTTGCGCTGGGTATTCTTTAAACTTAGTAGGGCAATGCAGTATTAGTTAGTGCATCAACTCTATCAACTATTTTGGCGTTCTGCAGAGTTTGTATTCATTTTTTGTAGCTTCAAACACGGATAGGATTTATTGAAAAGAAAAGCATGCAACACTCAAGCACCTATCAGATACACGATGGTCATGTAGGTCAGATACTTTAAAAAGTTTAGTAGAAAATTTTGATGGGATTCATGTAGCATTATGTCTTATAGCTGAGGATACAGAAGAAAAGTCTGATACTCGTCATGAAGCTGTGTGTTTATTAAATAAGATCACTAAGCTAGAGTTTGCATTCATGGTAATACTTTCATGGTTTTACTTTCATGGTTTTAATTTCATGGTTGTACTTTCATGGTTTTACTTTCATGGTTTTACTTTGGCTACATTCATGGTTTTATTTTGGCATCACATACTTATGAGGTTTAATGAAGTTAGCAAATTACTTCAAAAAGTTGAATTAGATTTGCATACAGAAAGAAGTATGTTACTTTCACTAGTTGACTTTGTAAAAAATTTACGAAACGGCTTTACGAGATTTGAGAATGAATTAAAAAAACTTAGCTCGTTTATTGAAAAAGACTATTCTGATAAGAACAAAAGAAAAGTAATTAAAAAATTGAGCAACGGAGAAAACCAAGTTGATACTTTAAACATATCTGACAAGTTTTGTTACTATTTTGTTTCAGACAAATTGTCTGATAAATCTTGAGCTTGGTGGACATATCCAATAAAACCTAGAGAAATTTGATAGAACGCTATTTCTGACCACAATTAAAGTATTTAATTTTTTCAACTTGACTATTGCAGTTTGTTTTGACAACTTAAGACGTTTAAAAAATAGTGATTTTAGAAAAAATACAATAAATATAAGTCCTCACAATCATAAAATTAATAATGAAATTAAAAAATTAAAACGTAAACAAAAAAATTACGAAGAGTTGGAAGAAAGAATAGAAGCAATAAGATTAGAAGACGATTTGAAACTAGTAGTAGAAGCAGGATTAGAATTAAGAAGATTAGAAAAAAGATTTGTAAAGATATAAAAAATATAATAATTTTAAAAAAATATACAAGAAAAACAGAATAATTTAAATTATTTGACAATTTTCGAGTGAATACATTTTTTCTCATTATTGATAAACTTCTGACACAACTAACTATAATAAGTGGTGGTTACAGCCACATAAATAAGTTATTTGAATTTCTGTTAAAGCTATTAACTATTAGTACCATAGAATCGCAAATTAGCGCAAAAAAAAACTGTAGAAGTGAGCTAAAAGGATTTAGAAGATAGTTTCATTTTTGAAATATATTAATTTATATCATTATTAAAGTTGCAACCTCAAGGGTTTTTTTCTCATAAAAAAGATAAATCTGAAACTAAAAACACATTGATTCCTCTGCATATATGAAATTGGATTGTTGAAATCGATATTATTGATGTATTTCCGAATGTTTATATAGCATATTGTTTGTTTCTAACTATTCCCATAACAAATTACGAGGCTGAGAAAGATAATTTCCTGCTCTTAAAAAATTCAAGAACATGCACCGATCAACAATGCTCCATTGTCGTTTAAGTAATATAGCAAGATAAGCTGTTCAATCAAAATTGTTACAAACTATGGATTTCAAAATTATTAGAAACTATAGATTTCAAAATTGCTAGAAACTATGGATTTCAGCAATGTGATAGCTGAGTTTGCGGAAAAGAATAGCAGAAAGAAATCACTAAACTTGATTCAATAAAATAAATATAAAATTTTAACTTAAGTATATATCAGCGATTGGTTATTCAAAAAAGTCTTTATTCCACTCACTTTCGTCGTTGCCCATGAAAAAGGGCCTCCTACTTTAAAATAGCCCCAAGCCCCAAAAAGTCTTATTCAATGCTTGAACCTCGTGTGTTTAATTAAGTTTTCTTTTACTGGTTAGATGAGATAAATGTTACTATATGTGAGCGCTCGCCACAAGTACCCGACAAGAAATTTTAATGCTGGCTATATACAAATGCAATTGCATATTGACCATATATTTTGCTAAACTAAATAAACAGTCAGCAATGAAAGTTTAAGAATTGAAGTTAAAAGTTAAAATTAATGAATTTATATAATTATATAAAAATTATATAATTATATATAAATATATATAATTAATAATACTATAAGCTTTACATTTGACACTTACATATTAGTACTTGACACTTACATTTACTGTTGTTTGACAGTACTTTGCAATGACGTGTTTACACTTACTGGTGTCTAGCATAAGTGAGTATAAACACTTCAAACAAACTGTTTGAAAAAAATAAATACTTTGAGCTTTAATTTTTTAAAGAGACGTCATAACTTCAAAAATGTTCCAATAAACTTTATTTTTTCATGTGGATCACAATGGTAAGTCATATACTTACCATTCGTTTATTGGATGACGTTACTGAGGTCAAAGATAGCTATAATGCTTATACATGGACCGTACAATTACCACACTTTAACAGGAAAGTTTCACGTGGGTTCTGTGTAGGAAGAACATATTTAAACAAGTTTAATGATATGTTTGTATTTGCATCTGCATAGGGTAGAAAAAACCCTTTTAAAAAAAAGCAAACTGGAATTTAATAAAAGAGAATTTTGGTTAAGATGTTTTTATGACTCTGCTTATTGTAGATGGCGCAACAACATTGCAAAGATAACTCTATTAAAATTAAGAACAATAAGAACTCCACAACTTTTAAATTTTTCAAAACTATATTAAAAATATTCTAATTAAATTAAGTTATAGCATTCAAATATTTTTTTTAACTAAGTCAATTCATAGTTGCGTCACACAGTTTGATGATCTGAATTTTATTCGTGACACAACTAGGCCGTTATTTATGGTTTTGTGCAATTTTTACTCTAATCAAATTGTTTTTGAAAAAAAAAACTTTTGTCTGCATCTAGTAGGTTTAATTCTTAAAATATGATATATACCTGAAAAAAGGTTGGTTCGTTATCCAAACATAATCCAAAGCTGATATATTAATACCTCAATAACCAAAAGCATTTTTTTGTTTGTTTGTTTTTAATTTACACAAATCAATTCCACTGACGTTTTCATATTTTAGTAGCATTTTAACACTTTATTTTACCCTATAACATTCTGTTTACACTCTTTTTTGCCCTATTCAAGTTGATATAAACTTTTGCTATTTATTTGCTAGATAGTTGTTGCAAATGTATTTTTATAAAGTGATCCATTTTGTTTAGATGCATAAATGCATTTCTTTAGAATTTGTAAAGAACTAAAATCGACGCTATTAACATTCAACTAACAATAAATAATAAATTTCTTTCAAAAAAACTAAAACGAAAAGAATGCTAAGGAGAAAATGCCAGTAGAAATATTTTTAAATTCAAGAAAAATAATAAATTACTTTTTTTTAATATTATTATTATTATATATTGTTTTTACTATTATTTTCATTTTTATTGTTAATATTATTCTTATTAGTATTATTATTATTGTTACTATTATTATTATTATTAATTTTGTGAAAAAGAAGAAGAAAAACTCGTAAAAAACTGTGTAAATTCTTATCATCGAGAATTCTTTTTATTAATTTCATGAAGTACTAATATATATTTGAATTATGACATATGACATTTTTTTTCCATATATTTAGTAATGTTAAGCAATATGACATAAAAAAAGATATAGATTGATACATCATTTTGTGGTTAGTGTGAAACTTAATGTATTTAGTTTTATTTAAGTTTAATAACACTTTATTAGCTCCGATTAGATTGTTGACGGTTGACTTGATTTGTTACTGTTTCAAATTGTTATCGTCTGTTATTGTGAATAAAATCAATAAATATTTCTAATACAAGTTTTTAACAATTGCAAAATGTTGTAATTTTATTAACAAGGTCCATGAAGACATATTTCGTTAAACTTGGTACGTAACTATTAAGACAGAGATTTGGGCACGAGGATCGCTAGCTGAATAAGCTCGCAACTATCTAGCAAACCTTGTTTTAGTGGATTTGCAGTGGACCTATATAGACATTTTTCAGCGGTTTACTGGAGTTTTGCTCATCAATTACTTAGTGGACCATTAGTGCAACCGGCTACAAATGGTCAGCCTATAACTTTCTGAAATGATAATAGTGATTAGTCATCGTCTAGCTACATTTGACGGCTGTCATTAATAGTCCACTAAGTAAACGATGGGCAATACTACAGCGGTCCGCTCAAAAAACCTATATAGGTCCACTGAAATTCCGCTATAGAAAGTTTGCTGGGTATGCTATTGGTTTCTGCAATAATATACTTATAATATAATACATATATTATATAGTATTGCTACCGAAAAAGCTGTGGTCTGTATACACACAATAGCTCTTTAGTTAGCAATATCAAATACCTGTAGGTTTATAGTTATGTTTTAGCATGCTACAAAGCTGCGGAGTACAACTATCAACATATTATTTTAAAATCGCTAACTAAAAACCCACGTTATGAATATACGTATCGCTTTATAATTGGTGGCTGTCGTCACATTTTTATTATGAACTGTCGTTATGTCCCAGTGGGCATTTGTTTTTAAAAGTTACGTTCTAAATGTATTGTAAATGTCTTTTAAACGTCTTCTAAACATTCTTACGTAAAAGACATTTAAAAGACGTTTAAAAAACGTTTAAAAGACATATAGAACGTAACTTTGAAAAACAAATGCCCGTAGGGGTAATAGTTAGCGACAAAGTTAAAATATGTAGCTATAAATATGTCTTACCAACATTGTTAACTAAAAAGCTGCAATATGTAGCAATTGACAAGCTTTAGACTAGTTGCTAAGTTGTTGTTAGCTACATCCATACCGTAGTTGTTGTTAGCTACATCCATACACTACCATCCGTAGTTACTTAAGATTGTTAAGCATGGCTTTGGTTTTGGAAAAATTTTCAGCGTTAAGACTTAACCCTTGACACAAATTTAAAAGAACCAAGAACCGCTTTACAATGGTATATTGGCAGATGCTACATACCTATGATGGCTGATGCTATATACCAGATGGGTGCGAATGAAGTGAGTTTTTCAAAAAAAAAGGGCATTGACTCTAAATATACGTCAAAAATTGTGATACAATAAAATATGAAATCTAGTGATGAATTTATCATAACAAATCAAAAAGGCCAGGTAAGAGATTATTACAAGAGTTGTTGTTATAAAATAAATCGTTTAAGAATAGTTATTTCAAGAGTATTTTTTAAAACTGTTTGCTGTTGCTTTGCATTCCAACAGTGAACAGCTTATACCAAAATTTTAAATGTATGTTTAGGAATTACATTTTCTGAATGCCTAAACTAGGTTTTTCATATTTAATCTACAAATGTTGTTAAATTCCTAAATATCATCGAAAAAGATGTGTTTAACTCAGTTATAATTAAGCTGGGAATTGATGATTTTAAAAGTTACTTTATTGTTTATAAAGAGAGTGTATAGCATGTTTGCTGGGTAGAGCTGCGAAGAATGATGTCATCCGCATAAGCTACAACACCAGTAAAGTTTCCAAATATATTTGTACTAACATTGTCATTTTTTATAGCTTTGAGCAGCTTTTCAGTGTGTATGTTATACAGGTATGATCGATCCTTTTCTCAATACTTGCTTAAGTAGAAATGAAACTGGATTGAAACCGTTGCAGTTACACTGATACAGCTGCACTGCTGTTATGGTATAAAGAAGATGTGTTGACTATTTGGAAAAGTAGGTTTATAATGAAATAAAGTTTATTAAAGAGAATATCTCAGTTGCAACTGGTAAAAGCTTTCTCAGAGTCTAGCGAACATAAATAAATGAGCGAATTATCGTTTTTGTTATGTTTAATTGTTTCGCTTATAATAAATTCAGCATGCAAGATTAAACCTTTATTACTAAACCAAGTTGAAACGGATGAGTTTCTTTTATCTCCGGGCAGATGGGTAAAAGTATTCTAAAATGTTAGTAAATATTGAAATAACAATGATACCACGGTGTTGTTTGGATCGGTCTATCCATTATTATATGAGATATAAGATATATATAAAAACACGGAAACTTGCAGAGGTTCCTAAGATCCTGTCACCAAGAACCTTTTAACAAACCAATAATAATAAGCTAACTATTTCAAAAGAAACAAAAAGAAAAAATAAGTTTAATTCTCATAAGAATATAATAAGTCAGGGTTGCCAAGAGGAGAGTCAGCTGAAGTAGTTTGCCCTGGGCATCACAGTATACGTAAAAAAATACCTAAAATAAAGATCACTAATAAACTATAAATACTTTCGAAAAAAATTGAAAAACTATTCGTTAATAATGTTAAAACTATAGATTTCTCGTAAAATTTGTTGTAAGGGAGAGTTGCCGAAATTGGAACAGCGCCTTAATTGGAACACTTGCATTAATTTTTGAAAAAAAAAATGAATTATGGCTATATTTTGCATTTTTTAGTAAAACACATTATTTTCTACGTTTTGACACATTTTGAAAGTTATTCTTCAAAAAATGCGTTTGCACCAATGATTTAAAGTTTTTTTGCGTCATTTTTTTTCAGCGATCTAATTTTGTGTTCCCGCTATATTGATTGCGCTGGGTAAACTATGGTGCTATGATTATATCGTTTTTTGTGTTTAATTCAATGGGATTTAAAAAGCAAAATAACAATATAAACTTATCTTATAAGTTGCTGCAAGCAACATTTTAGTGATATAACAAAATAGTAATATTTCCTTGATTGGAACATTGAAGGTTTCCTTACCTAATCAGTAATAAAATCAAAGGGTTGTAAAAATAGTTCAAATGCAATTAAAAAAATACTTAGTAACAACCATAAACTTTAAAAATAATACTTTATTTAATGATTTTTAATCAATAAACTAAGCGAACGTCATAATAATTGAAGCTTTATACAATTTTTTGTTTGTAGACTTTAAATTTGTAAGGGTAATACTAATCCTATAATAAGTTTTGAATTAACTGTTTAACTTTTCACTGTAAAGATGAACATTTTTTACAAATTTTGTTGATTTTACAGTTGTTTTTTTTTTCAAATAACCTGTTTTGATTAAGGAATCAAAGTGTTCCAATTTAGCGAACAAGTTGCCTTAGTTGGAACAAAATAGTAACTTTGAAAAAACAAATTTATTTCCAATAACAGTGCAATCAATTAAGTCAAATTCTGGTTAAAGGTATAGTAGGGATGTCTGTTTGTATTAATCAAATCAAAAATGTTTTCTCACTTAAGCCATCTTTGAGTAATAAATATTTATTCTTTTAGTGTTTCAATTCAACTCTCCCCTACTAGTTAAAAAATTAGCTGGTAACAAAATTTTATAATTATCAAAACTTTTTTGTTTTTTGTTTTAAAATTTATTCATATTTAAAATATACAACTATTACTTTAAAAGGTTTCTATTTTCAATCTGAATTCACGCTTTTCATTGCTATCATATTTTCAATCTGAATTCACGCTTTTCATTGCTATCATATTTTCAATCTGAACTCACGCTTTTCATTTCTATCATATTAAGGTGAAAGTTAATAAAAATACAGTTTTTTTAAATTTATAGTTTTTTATAATAATATATATAATATAAATAATATAAATAGTCTTTTTAAATTTATAGTAGATTATTAAAAAATAAATTGTTTAATAAGAAATTCTTGTTTTTAAAATACATTTTTTTTTGATACTAAAGCAATCTCATGCACTTGTTTGATGTACACTTTTGTGATAATAACTCTACTATTTACAAATATATATATACAAAGCGTGATAACAGTGTATATATATACAAAGATAACAGTGCATATATATACAAAGCGTGATACACTGTCTAAACTAGGTTTCCAAATAAGATCACTAAGATCTTATCATAGCCCAATTAGCACACTTAAATTGGGCCAACCTATGTAAACCCATCGCGAACGTCGGATCTTTTTTTCAATTCAAAACCAACGTTGATCCAATGTCATTTGGTTAATGATAAAATTATTACCGACGGAACTTAAAACATTTGGCAAATTTACGTTGGTCCAATGTATGTAAAAACATCGCAAAAAATTGATTGTTTTTACGAACTAGACCCAACGTTGATCCAACGTATGCGACCAAACATTGCTATTGCGAAATTATTTGAATAAAACCATCCGTGATTGTTAAAATATCAAACCACAATCAACACAAACATAATTTTTGTTGGGATGATCAAGCATTATCAGTCTATTTATTTTATACTATTAATTAAAAATTATAAATTATGAAGTAAAAAAATAGAATTTAATGAAAATTTAATTCCGAATAATATTGAATACAACGTTTTTCCAATTAAAGTTTAACGTTAAATCCACGTAAATTCAACGTTGAGATAACTTAAAATACAACGTTGGGCCAACGTATAAAATAAAACGTTGAATCAACGTAGAAAATATAACCATTTTCCGAGTTTAAATAAACGTTTTATCAACATTGGTTTTTAGTTGTTGGCATTTGCAACCATAATGATATAAAAACAACGTTGGCAGCCGATGTTGGGCCAACGAAACGCGCGACATTGTTCTAATGTTTTAACAACGTATGTGTGCTAGCTGGGAGGGAACCTCAAAAACGATAATAAACAAATTAATTTACGAATTCCTTGTAAAGTATACGTTAAAGTATATAAAGTAAAATATATATATAGAATTTTTTACATAAGCAAAACTTTAAGCAATATATATAAATGTAAAAACAATATAAATAATTGTAAACAACAAAATTTTAGAGAAAAATAATAAAAATCCAAAATAAAGTTAAATAATAGATAAAATAATTAGTGATACTATAAAATGTTATCGAGGGAAAAAATTCAATTTTATATTTTGTTTTTAAAAAGATAAAAAGAATTTGGTCAATCAAAATCAAAATTTGGTAAAACAAGTTTATTCTATAGGTGTGGTGCTCAACAGGCAAGACAAAATTGATAAAAATTTGTATGACAAAAAAGTTCATTAAAATTTTTTTTTTTTGTTAAAAGTGTATTTGTTGCTGGGTTTTAAACTGAAAAGATCATTAAAGACTGGAGGGGGGGGGGAATAGATTGTTTTTCCACATATAAACAAAACATAAAATTTTCAAAACGTTGAGTTCAAATATGTTTAAAATGATCATTTCAATAATATAAGGTTTACAATAAGAAAAAACGATCACCAAAACTAATTATGCGAATTGCTCGTTTCTGACAGAGATAAAGAAGATTTAATTTAGTTTTTTCAGTACTTCCCCAGGCAATGTTAGCGTAGTTTATATAGTAAATAAAAGAGAAATAAAGTTGTCTTAAGTTTTTCCTATTGAGATAAACTCGAGCTTTGTATAAAACTCCAATGTTTTTAGAGACTTTAGTGCATACATAATTAATATGTTGATTTCAAGTAACGTTCTCATCGAGATAAACACCTAAGAATTTAATAACGGAGTTTATTTTATTTCAATTTTATCAATAAATATTTGAGGTAAGTTTAAGGGTAAAAAATTTTTTTCCTAAGCGAATGAAAGAGAGTCCATTTAGTTTTTTCAGTATTTAAAGTTAATTTATTGGATTTGAACCAGTGAGAAATGAAAGTTTAAGTTCTTTATTTACGGTGGCAAAAAGTTTGCGAATATTACTCTTAAAGATGAATAAATTAGTATCATCAGCAAACATGATGCTTATCAGATTAGTTACTTTATTTAGATTGTTTAGGATTTGTGAGGATTGAACCTTGTGGAACTCTACAGGTTATATTTAAACAATTGTTGTGATAGTTGTCATTATAAACAACAAATTGTTTTTTGTTTGTTAAGTAACTTCTGAACCACCTTAACACTTGGTTATTTATTCCGTAGTATTTCAGTTTTTCGAGAAGGATGTGATGGTCAATCGTATTGAAGGCCTTTAATAGGTCGATAAAGATGCCTAAGGTATATTTTGACTGTTCAAAAGATTTTGAAATTTCATTTACAAATTAGATGATTGCATGCTTTGTTGAGCTATCCTTTTTTAAACCAAATTGATTAACATAGAGTAGGTTAATTTTATCAAGGTGTTTATATATTCTGTTGCACATAATTCTTTCTAGAATTTTTAAAAATACAGAGAGCACAGAGATGGGTCAATAATTATTTATTTAGGATTGATATTTCATTGGCTTATTTATTAGGGATTGACCTTATAAGGTATTGTTTTAAACTTGACGTTTTCCACCACGTTTTGTCTGTTGTTATAATGTACAGGAATTTATCTTTCATGTGAATTGTGCATGATACAAAAGCGTAGCAATAGGGAGGGGGCGCCAGGCGGAGCATTCGCCCCGGGCGTTACTCTAAGGGTGGAGGTGCGCCAAAAAGGGGAGAAAAATAATAAAAATAAATGAAAATTTATTTTATAAAATGCAATTGAGTGTAGCAAGGGTAGATGTATGGTATGGGGAATTTATGTTTAGAGGAGAGTCAGGCGACGACGAATAATGCCAGATGGGTTGGAGGTAGTAACCTCTCTGCTCAAGATGAAGTTAGCAGAGTTTTGAAAATGATATTGGATTGTTTCCAACAAGAACTAGCAACTCGCTTTAGACGATTAAATAATCTCAATGAAAAATTTGGATTCTTGCTCGAAGTGAGAATATTGCTAAAGAGGGACGGTGATGAAAATCAAGAAAGTTTGCAGCAACAATGTTAGGACCCGGAAAACTTTTACGGTACAGAAATCAGTGGAGCAGAATTCTTTACTGAAATCGCAGACTGTCAGATGCTGTTTAAATCTCGTTGGTCCCAATTTCATCAACTCCGCTGGATTTACTTTCATTTATTTTGTCATACGGAGATTACGTTTTTTCAAACTTACGCATCGCATTAAAAATCTTGTTCACAATTGCAGTGTCAATAGTCAGTTGCTAACGTTCCTTCAGCAAATTAAAGCTTATTCTTTCATATCTACAAGCTTCACTGGGGCAACAACGTCTTGTTGATTTGGCAATTCTTAGTGTGGAAAGATAAACTCTAGAATCAAAACGATTTGGCAACATAATAGATAAATTTGCTGCAGTTAAAGCTAGAAAGATTAAATTATAATTTATAAATAGTCATTGGTTATTGGATCTAATAGACCATCTGTCACTTTCAATGACTATTTCACATGAACAATAATTGGAAACATGAGTTAAATTGAGTTTACATTTTGACTAGCATTTGCATTGACATATATTTGGGAACATTAAGTGTTTTTTTTTTATGTCTGCTTTAGGGGGGCGCCAATTTTCAGTATTGTCCTGGGCGCCTGAAACCCTAGCTACGCCACTGGCAGGATAAAAAAAACAACATACAAACAAGCCAAAAAATTGTAATACTTATTGCATTATTCCATAAGCAATCTATTGAGTATTTATAGCAAGTTATTTTTGAGTTACAGCAAAATACATCTTTTTCATATACACTAAAAAAATAAGGTAAAAATTTCTGCCTTAGGGTAGGATATGTGATATACTCTTAGTAAGGTATAACTTTCTACCATTTAAGGTAGAAAGTTATATTAAAAGCAATTATTTGTCATACAATTTTCTTCCTTAAAAGATAAAAAATTACACCTTAGCAAGGGTATATCACATATCATACCTTTAGTAGAAATTTCTACATTTTTTTTTTAGTGTGTACTCGTCAAACATATCAAGTTTGTCCCAGATGAAGGTTTCGGTAGTGGCAACAGCCAGGGCCGCCGAGAGCCTTCAAGCCGCCCGGGACAACAACTTTTTTGGCGCCCTTACGGATTTCGCTTTTTTTCTTTTTTTTTTTTTCAGTTAATAAAGTGCTCTAAGAAGTCCTAATGGTCTTGTCACAGAGCACCGCCACAAGGAGAACAGCATTTATTAAGTTGGCTCTCCGTTTCCAACTTCACCGATAATGTTTATGTGCTTCGAGCTGGGATCAAACCCGCCACCCTTGAGTCACGAGTCCAATGCTCTAACCACTGCGCCACGGCTCATATATATATATATATATATATATATATATATATATATATATATATATATATATATATATATATATATATATATATATATATATATATATATATATATATATATATATATATATATGTATATATATATATATATACATATGTATATATATATATATATATATATATATATATATATATATATATATATATATATATATATATATATATATATATATATAATATATATCAGGCGCGGATCTAAGGGGTGGCCATTGTGGCCATGGCCACATAGTTTAAAGCCAGATTGATTTATTAAAAAAAAATTATTTAATGCTTATCAAAAGTCTTTTAGATTTAGATATAATTATTAAGATATTTTTAATTATATGTAATTGAAAACGATTTTAGGACTTGCGTATCATTTTTCGTCGTTGATAAACTACGTCACGCTAAATTTAAATTTTAAAAACGCTGTAAACATCCGCTATATTATTTCAAAATTCTCTGCAATAGAGAGTAAATAATACTTATAAACTCTGCGTGACGTACTTTATGGATAACCCTTATCGGGTTATGGCCATAGAGATAAAATTTAACGGCAGCCAACTTAGCTTTGGGTTTCTTTGCTAGCGTGATATTCCTCAAAATTTCATTACGTCTGCCGTAATTTACGTAATTTGGCCATAGAGATTCCTGCCATGGCCACAACGGCTCCTATTATACGTTACCGACCTTTTATTCAATCGATAAATGCTATCAAATAAATAATAAAATATAGATCTTTCAACCGTGAAAATTAAACTTGGCCACACAGTTAGTTTTGACGTGTCCGATTTAGAAAAATGTTCTCTTATATAGTAGCTAACTAATTTGGGTTTTTTATTCGTTACCGTAACATTTTCATTAAAACGTCTTTAGAAACTAAAATAGCGTGACTTTAATAACTTGATTTTTTTAAATTTATATAATATGAATCCATATTTAACTGAAGAACTAGTTGCTTGTGCAATAGAAACAAAGCATAGGCCTAATGTCTTAAATTACAAAACTAGACTCATTAAAGAGCTTTCGGAAATAAATTTAATGTTTCCAAGAATACACGATTCTTACCAATTTAACAGAGATATGATGGATTTTGTACCCTTAAGTAAAAAAAATCTTGGTTATTCAGCATTGAGGTATTTTTTGTTTGTTTTGAGTTTTATGAAAGTATTATTTAATTAAAATAATATCACAAATTGGATCTAGATGTAAGATCAATGTTTGATTTTAATTTTATTTATTGGTATTTTAACACCAATAGAATATAAATCTGTGTTAATAATTAGTTAAACGTTTAACTAATTATTAACACAGATTTATATTCTTGATAATGTGTATGAAAATAAATTATTTATTAAACATACAAATAACCTAAAAAAAGTGATTTAGTTTTTTAATAAGAAATTATGGTATATACTAAAATGTAATATTAGTAAAAAAAAAAAAAGTTATAGTTGAACTTTTTATTTTTTTGTTATTGATATTACATTTTAGTATATTATACTCATTATTATATTTTAATATATTTTACTATTTTTCTCAGATCTACTGAAGATAGAAATTGTCTTTATAGTTCAGTATCTTTGATTTTAAATGACAATAATCATACTTCAAAAATTCTAAGATTACTGACATCAATTGAGTTATTTGAAAACATAAATTTTTACACAAGGTATGATTATTTTTGTAGTTATTTTAATCAACATAGATCTGAATATTCTCAGCTTTCTAATTTGTTTTTTATTGCTGTTTCGTTTAAATGCTCTGACAGTTTTTCAACAATTAATGATAACATGATTTCTGAACTTTTGTTAAAAGAAGCGTATTTAAATTGCTTTGATAAAACATTTTCATCTTTCATTTGTCTAATAGCATTATCTAATGTTATAAAGCAACCTATTGAATCTATTTATCCTGAAATCGGTTTTAAAAAGTATCATAGTTTTTTTAATACTCTTATAAAGCCTCGCATCCAAAAATTAAATTGTCCAATAAATATTTTGTGGTGCAATTTAGATAAAACAAAAAACCAAAGTATTTTATGTTTTAAGCCAAATCATTTTGTGGCACTGGTTAAAGATCTTTCTAAAAAACGTCCAGCTGTTGTTATGAGTGATCCAAGTTTACTTAGCATCAAAAAAATAAAAGTTTCTAAGTCTAGTTTTCCACCTACAGATAACAAAATACAGAAACCAATTCAGTCTAAATTATTTTTCCCTACTGTTTCTAAAAACACTTCAGATATAGATAAGTCTAGTTTTTGTAATAAAATAGTAAAAACTGAAGTAGTTATCTCAAAAAATGCCAACAACAATGATAAAAAGCAAATGAATCTTGAATCTTATGTTCCACAAAAGGAAAGCAATATTGTTGACATTAGTTTATTAAATACAAATCAGCTAGCATCTTATTCAAACTATGATGTTTCATCATACTGTCTACAAGGTGAAAAATTAAAATCAGGAACAAATGATCATGAACTTTTATCTCTAATTAATAATGTCTGGGTTCCGGATAAATGTTTCCAATTCCCTTTAACAGGTAAAAGCAGAAAAAGACGTTTTTTGCTAAAATGGCTAGATGATTTTTCTTGGCTTTGTTACTCTAAAATTGAAGATGGTGCATATTGTCTTCCATGTACACTTTTTGGTACAAATTTACCAAACAAATATGCATTATGTAAATTGTTTAAAGAATCATTTAATACCTGGTGTAATGCTGTAAAAGTTTTCAACGATCATGAGAAAACTGTTGACGGATTACACCTCAAGTTCATGCATTGTTATAATATGCTTTTATCTAGAGCTAAAAATAATTCTTTTCCTATTGAAGTTTCTTTAGATAGTTCTAGGAAACAGCGTATAGAAGAAAACAAAAAAAAGCTTGAATCAATTGTTAAGACTATAATATTTTTAGGTCGAAGTGATATGCCTCTACGAGGTCATAGAGACGATAGAAAATATCAAGGAGAAATTGGAGAATCTTCAAAAAATACAGGGCTAGGTAATTTCATTGAGCTTTTAAATTTTAGGGTTGATGCAGGTGATTTAATTTTAAAGGAGCATCTTCTCTCTGCCCCCAAAAATTCCACATATATTTCAAAGACCATTCAAAACGAGTTAATTGAGTGTTGTGGAAATGCAATTGAAGAAGTTTTATTAAATGATATTAAAAAAAGTAAGTACTTTTCCATTATTGCAGACGAGGCTTCAGACTGTGCAACAATAGAACAACTTTCTATTGTCATACGTTATGTTGACTTGAACAGTAATATTAAGGAAGTTTTTTTATGCTTTTTTGAATGTAAAACAGGTACAAGTGGTTTAAGCATAGCTACCAATATTCTTGAAACTTTAAAAGAATTTGGTTTAGATATAAGAAAATGCAGAGGCCAGTCTTATGACGGAGCTGCTTCAATGTCAGGTGAATACAAAGGTGTTTCATCTGTTATAAAAAATGTTAATCCTAAGGCATTATTTGTCCACTGTGCCTCACATAAACTTAGTTTAGTTGTTGGGCAGAGTTGCCAAATCCAGCAAGTAAAAAATTTGCTTGAGCAAGTTAAAGACATAACTTATTTTTTTTAACTTTTCTCCAAAAAGAAGTAATTGCTTAAAGAAATACCTTCTTCTTGGTCAAGCAAAACTTATTGACACATGTCGAACTCGGTGGGTACAAAAGCTTCGTGGACTTGATGTGTTTTTCGATAATTATTCTGCAGTTTTTTCTGCTTTTGAAGAAATGGAAGACAATAATTTAAAAGAGTACAATAAAGAAACATCTTCAAAAGCATCTTCTTTTATGAAGTTATTGACAAATTTTTCTTTTATAGTTTCTTTAGTTTTAACTAAACAACTAATGGATTACTTTTATGGAATTTCTGTTACTCTTCAAACTAAATCTTTTGATATTTCCCAGCAACTGGATGAAATTCAGAATTTGACTAATCGTTAAAGAGAAATGCAAAGAAATGCTGATGCTTACCATAATAAATGGTATAAAATTGCTCTTGCATTGGCTAAAACATTTGATATTGATGAAAAAAAACCTAGAACATGTGGTGTTCAGAAGCATAGAGATAATCAAATATGTGATACTGTATCTGATTATTTTAAAGTTTCTATTACATTGCCTCTTCTCAATCACCTTCACAATGAACTAGAAAATAGGTTTGATATTGAGAGCTTAATTGTTTATAATGGTCTATGTGCTATTCCTGCTAGTTTAACAAAGCAATATTTTAGATCTTGTCCATGGAAAGAAAAATTCCTAATTTTTTTGAATTTTTATAAATCTGATCTTCCTCATTTCTCATCAATTAATGCTGAATTAGAGTTATGGGAGGAATTTTGGAACGAAAAGACAGAATTACCATCTACTATTTCAGATACATTAAAGTTTATGGATACGAGAGGCTTTCCAAACATTTTAGAGGCTTTTCATATACTTGCTACAATACCAATCAGAACTTGTGAGTGTGAAAGGTCAATATCTACTCTTAGGAGAATAAAAACTTACACTAGGAGTACTGTGTCAGAAAATAGATTGAATGGGCTTGCTTTAATGTCTATTCATCAGGAAATAGTTCCTGATATTAACAGAGTTATTGAAATATTTGCATCCAAAGGAGATAGAAAATTAGAGTTTTTATTCAAATAAAAGTTTTGAAGTTATGTTTAAAGTATTAACTATTGTTTTAAAAGTATCTCTTAAATATAAATAATTTTTCAAAAGCAAAATATTTCTACTCATTGTTTTAAACATGTAAATTGTGAAAATCATTTTTCATTAGCAAATTATTATTATTCATTGTTTTATATAAACTGTGAAACTCAATACTTCATTTGCTATTTCAATTAATTCCTAATGTTGAGAGCGTTTTCAGGTGATTTAGGTTGTTACTTCTTTAGTTGTTACTTTATTTGTTGTATTATATTTTTTCTTGTTTATTTATTTATTAAAAAATAAAAGTAAAAAAAGTTATAAAAATATTTAAAATATTTGTGCATAACTGCCTATCAAAAAAAAAAAAAAAAAAAAAAGAATCCAGAAATGGAGGGCTAACCTTAAATAAGATTACTAATACTTAAGTTAAACTGTTTATTAAGAAAAGGAAATAATCCATAAATAGAGGAGTAACTTTAGGAAACAATAATAATAATTAACTTAAATTGCCTATCAAAAAAAGGGAAGAACCAGAAATTGAGGGCTAACCTTAGGCAACATTACTAATACTTTACTTAATCTGCCTATCAAGAAAAGGAAAGAATCCAGAAATGGAGGGCTAACCTTAGGCAACATTACTAATACTTTACTTAATCTGCCTATCAAGAAAAGGAAAGAATCCAGAAATGGAGGGCTAACCTTAGGCAACATTACTAATACTTTACTTAATCTGCCTATCAAGAAAAGGAAAGAATCCAGAAATGGAGGGCTAACCTTAGGCAACATTACTAATACTTTACTTAAACTGCCTATCAAGAAAAGGAAAGAATCCAGAAATGGAGGGCTAACCTTAGGCAACATGACAGTTTACTGATGGAGTGCAAAGTCCTATGGCTTACCTTCTCGTTGGTGCACTTCGTTAAGTGAGTTAGACAAGTATTATGTCTAATTTATGAACTAAATAGCCAAGGCAACAATTTAAATAACTTTATTGTTAAATAGGTAACTAAAAACAGAAAAAATCATGACATTAATAGGGTGATGTCACCCCTTCTTTCTCAACTGAAAATATAAAATTGTATCTGGGAATTTTAGATATAGTTTAAAGTTAACAAATGTAAAAAATTGAGGCTTATTTATTTTTTTGTTCAAGGCACTTTACTCCCCCCCCCCCCCCTCAATCTCTTCCTATCACTTATTTAAAAAAAAAAAATAGCTCTTCGCGCCGTCCGCGAACCCAGATTTGGCCATATAGTTACAAAATCCTGGATCCGCCCCTGTATATATATATATATATATATATATATATATATATATATATATATATATATATATATATATATATATATATACATACATATACTTGGCATAGAAGGAAAACAATACAATATACCTTTATAGCTACTTTAACTTTTTATTTTTTTTATTTTTTACTAACTAACCACATCATAAACAATTCCTAATTTAAATAAAATTTTCGAGCTTTTTTCGAGGCAAAATTAGAAATTAATTCATCATATGACAATGATTTCGCGAGATCATTTTCAATAGACAACGCCATAAGATTTGAAAATCGCTCTTGTCTCATGGTGGCTCTGAAGTGGTTTTTTATAATCTTTAGTTTACTAAAAGATCTTTCACCCTCTGCAACGGATACTGGCATTGTGTGGAAGATGCACAAAAGTATGCATATCGACGAGAAAATTGGTTGTAAGCCTTTGGAATATATTTGATTTAAAAGATTGAGAGAGTTGCTTTTACTGAACAAGGACGATGCTTTCAACCGGTCAAAGTGGCAAATTTCCTCAATAAGATCGTCTTCTTTAACGTCATTTGAATAGAATTTCGCAAGTTGACGAGCTTTGTCATCTTGTGAAGAAGGGTCTTCAAACTGAAGCCAGATAAAGGAAAACTGAGAAGAAACCTTTTTTACCACATTGAACCTTGACTGAATTTGTAGAATTATGTGGTCCAATGCCACGTTGAAAATATTTACTTCAAAATTCTTTTCTGTATTGTCGTGGTAGTGGGCTGTATTTGATGGTTCCTCGTAGAATTTTTTCACTCCTCTTGTGCGTTTTACTCTAAATTCTGTTTCAAAGCCTAGGTTTCCAGCCACTAGCTTTGCTTCAGTCAAAATACAATTCCACGACGAACGAATGCGACCTAGGTCATCTAGAAGTAGTTGAATGAGGATGACTTCTTCTTCGATGGCGATTGACTCCGACTGGAGACATCGACTAACATTATCAATATTTTGCAGTGTCTTATACCAAATGGTCAAAAGAACTACTGATTCAAATGACTTAAAATATTTTCCTAACGATTTCGTTTGATTCAACATGTCCGCAGTTTGGTCAAGTTGATTAACGGTTCTATCCAGAGCAGCAATGATTTCTCGTGGTTTTTTCACTAATGGTTTTACAGCTGCTATGTGGGCTGACTATCTAGTATCTGAGAGATTGTGAAGTGATAAAGCAGTCTCTTCGTGAAGAATTTTCCATCTTGCTGGGCTGCAACTAAAGAACACGTAGAGGGCTTGGATATTGCCAAAAAACGTTTTGATCTCAGCGCAAGTCTCAGCAGCATGAACTCCAGCTAAATTTAAACTATGAGCACCGCAAGGAATTTATAAAGCGAACGGATTTTTTTCCAGTATATGAGCTTGGGCTCCATTATAGATTCCAGCCATGTTAGAACAATTTTCGTACCCTTGGCCTCTCAATTTTTGTAAATCGAGATTCACTTTCGCTAAAACGTTGCAAATTAAATAAGCAATATTTGCACCTTTCTTTTTTTCCATATCTTCAACGCAGAGAAATCGTTCTTTAACTTCCCAAATCATCTTACCCGAGTTGAATCTCACAAATCGAAGAACAAACGTGATTTGTTCGGTGTGAGATACATCTGGGGTCCCATCGGTAATTATCTTAAAATATACGGCATCTTTTACTTCTTTCACAACTGCTGCTTGAACTAATGTAGCGCATTCACTGATGAATTCGTTTTGTGATTGCCAGGAGAGATAGTGAGCTTGCATTCTGGCTCCTTTATTTTGATGACGAGCAACTGTTTCAAGATGATTCTTTAATGTTTCGTTGTGACGAGAAATAAGTTCAAGGCAACTTAAAAAGTTCCCTTTCTCGTTCTTCTCCATTGACGAATATTGCCCTAAAAAAATCTTTTCTAAGTTAGTTAAATGTAGATAATAGAAATTCTGTAATACTAAAATTGCATCTAAAATACAACGAAGTATTTCACGCCATCTGGCTACTTCCTGTTCTAGTGCCTTTTGAAACTCTGAGTCGATCCCGCGCTGATCGACAAGAGCTGAGTGCAAAGTCTTCCAATTGAGATAATGACTTTGATGAACTGGGTTGCTATCATGACTTTTGATACGATCATTCAATTTTCTCCAGTCATTTTTTATTCCTCCAATCCAGCGAAGAAGAAGAGATCGATCCCCATAAGATCCGGAATTTTCACACCCAAATAAAGAACACGGGAAACAAAATAGAGAGTTAGACGATGGGCTCCATATCAGATAATCTCGTTGAACTTTTTCTCCATTAGGCAATGCAATGAAAAGAACTTCTTTTGGAAAGGCCCTGTTATTAGAAGCATCTCGTGGGAAATTATCAGGTAAAGTTGACGGACCTTTTTAGATTAACTCTTCTTTTTCTCTTTGATGGCCAGAGTGCTGGGTCATTTTCAACGCCTGAATTTAAAAAAATTAATTAAAACCTAATACTTAATTAATTATTTAACTATTTTGAATTATTGTTTGTATAAAAACCATTATTTTCTTCGGGTTTTAATTCATCGTTAAAACTGTCGTCTGTTTCATTTTCCACTGAACCAAGAGAATGTAGATCAACATCATCACAATACGATGATTTCATTGTTTGTTCTGATTTATTTAATTCCGCCGACTTAAAAAATGTTTAATTATTTTTCTTAAATTGCTTCGGAAATAAAGGAATATATTTACTGACCTATATATTTCTACTAACTCATCTTCAAATCAGTATTTTGATTAGTAGCTTTGTAAAACCAACCTAATTCTCGGAGCGTTTGTTTATTTTTTTCAGTCTTTTGCCCTTTTGGAAGCCAATGCCCGATTTTGGGCATTAGAAAGTTTTTTACGATTCATTATCGACAGTTACTGTAAATAACAGTACGCATCAATAAAATAATAGCCAAGTCAAATACGCAAACTCATCAAAATATAATAAACTCAAAAAGCTAATGTCATAAATCACTATTTCAATAATTAAATATAAATAAATCGTAAACATGAAATACCATAAATAAGTCGATCATAACGAATAGTTGAAAAATAATTACTATTACTTTCTAAATTCTGAATAAAATTATTTCTAAATTGTATTCACAGTTTGCTATTGCTAATTATCAACGTTTGTGTTTTTTTTTTTACTTTAGTCTGATGAATGCAAAAATCTCAAGGGACATTTTTAATTTAAAAGCGTATAGAATACGAAATCAATGATGAGTTCGTATTTTTTCAAAACTTTTCGAGGAATAAAAAACAATGATATAACGCGAGTAATATAAACATTTTAATTATAGAATTTTAAGAATAAAAAAACTATTTCATTTTACTTCGGCATCTAGCGCCCCATGGACATCTGCCGCCCGCGACAAACTGTCCTGGTGCCCCCCCCCCTCTCAGCGGCCCTGGCAACAGCTGTCTTGATAACTTCACAATTAGCACGTATAACCCCAAATTAAAACTGTACTAAATATGTATCCGCTCTAAATAATAAAGCCCGATCGACCTTTTTATTTACACGTTACTAGAAAATTAAGGAGTTGTTTTTTTAGACTGAAAATTTTCATCATTTTAAAATTGAAAAACGTTTTTGTTACTTTTTAATAAACCTTGTTGAAAGAACTCAAAATTAGTTATGAACCATGGTTTTTAATGGTTAATGGTTTTGTTAATAAAGCCACGCTAATATATTATAAACGGAAAAAAAAATCAAAAAAAAAGAATTTCATAAATTCAAATATTTAATTTTTTTCTTTTAAATCTTTTCTTCTCAAAATTCTTCTTAAGTCGAATTGGGCTAGAAACCATTCCTTTTGAGTCGCTGTTCTTTCATTATAAGATTTCAATACATAACTATTTTCTTCTGGTGGGTTTTTATTATGAAGAAGTAACGCTGCACGGGCTGCTTTAATTCTTTGTCTTAGGCTATATGGTCGATATTTTAAAGCCTTTTTTTTTTTTTCAGCAGAATAAGATAAAGTTTCTTTTTTAGATGGTAAGTCGGATTTTTCACTAATAATTACTTCGCTTTGACAGTTAGAAAACTCTGTTGGTTGAGTGATAACTTTTTTTAGTGATTCCTCTTCAAATACATTTTTTTCATTGTTTTCAAAATCTGTCACACTAGATTTTTCTTTTTTTCCTTCTTCATCGATCTTTGACTCGTTTGCGTCTGTCATAGAATGTTTCATTTTGTTTAATTCATTTTTGTAATAAAAGTGGTAATAATCCATCGCACGATAAAACCTTGCGTTACGAGAATCAAAATAATCGAGACAATTATTTTGATAAATTTGTTCTTTAAATGAAAACGGCATTATTGACACTCCATTATATATATTATAATCAAATTCAGCGGGTTTTAACGAGGAATGATAGTCATTAAAAAATCGATTACTATACAAAACCTTTGAATTCTTGGCATAACATTCCTCATAAGAAGCATTATTGCAAGTAGACTCATTTTCTTCGTAAAACTGAAGTTCCGCATGCTTTTTTTTATTGTTTGATCCATCATTTTGTGTGCGTTCATTTGACTCATTTAGAGGTTTACACTCCTGTGTTCCATTACTAAGAAAGATGCTAGTACCTATTTGCTTAGACGTTGTATTTTCTTTAAGTTTGTTAGACCACTCACTAATGTTTGGTGTTTTTCTTTTTAGACAGATATTTTCTTCGTACTCTGTTTTCCCGTGGTTTTCATTTTTGCTTTCTTCAGATATATTAGGTTGGTTTACAACTTGATAGCAATTTTTTAAGGAAGTTTCTACCAAAGTAGGTTTTACAATTTCTTCTTTCTTTGAGTTAAAAATATTGTAACTTTCAACACGTATATTAAGTAAGTTACGCTTTGCATTTTCGTATAGCTCCGTGAAACTAAACAGAAAAAAAAGTTAATGTCTAATATATATATATATATATATATATATATATATATATATATATATATATATATATATATATATATATATATATATATATATATATATATATATATATATATATATATATATATATATATATATATATATATATATATATATATATATATATATATATATATATATATATAAATATATTTAAAATCATAATTGTCGCCCTTATTTATCAAAGATATTTCAAAAAATTATCTTTTTTTTTTTTGAAAGGCCTCTAGTGCTAAAATATTAAAATTTATAATTAGTGTAATTTTTGTAAAATTAAAAGAAGAAAATATTTCGTTTATTGTTTATTTTGTTGACTACCTTTTTTTACTTATTGATTATAAACATATTTCTGTGTTTGATCAATAAAGACTTATTAGAAACGCTTTTATTGATGAAACACAGTATTAAATAAAATATTTCTGTTAAGTGATTTTCTATATATATACAGTGCCGCTGAGAGGTGAGGTGAGGAGGTAGAGGGCTAGAAGGTACTTATAATAAAAAAAAAAGGCCTTCATCTATAATATAGCGAAAATTTTGATAAATAAGGGCAACAATTATGATTGCTGTTCCATGCAGCGTGACGGCATGCTGCGTGACGGCTCTCGGCGGCCCTCTCTCTGTGTCTCTCTGTCTCTCTCTCTCTCTCTCTCTCTCTCTCTCTCTCTATATATATATATATATATATATATATATATATATATATATATATATATATATATATATATATATATTATTTATTATAAATAATTAGTAAAAGACACTAAAAAATTATCTAAGCTACTGTCATTTAGTATTAGTAATGTTTTTTAGTACCTTTAACGTATCTTTTATTTTCTCCCAACATTTAAAAATTGATTTAGAACAAAGCACATCGGGTCGCAAATTATAATGCTCAAATATATACTTAAAAAGCAGCTAAAACTCAGTCAAAGGGTCAGACAAAGTTTTCGGCACAAAAAAATTTTTAGCCTGTGTTTTTATATATTGGTTGAAATTCTGGTCAGTTTTTTAATTTAATTTACTGACGTAGTATTTGTTATTTATAGAGTTGATTGCGCATTATGCGCAAGAATGGTGGTACATAAAAGAACTTCAAGTAAACTCTTAAAAAAAACATTTCAAAGTGATTTCTTTTTCTTCGTTTTTTAAAGATATTTCTTTGATATATGTATATTTATTTTTTTGTACTTTTATCTTGTAGAAATAATTTTACCTTGTAAAAATAATGATAGTTAATCATACTTAAAAAAGTTTTTCTTTTTTAAATAATTAATAAATCGTTTCCTATAATATATAATATATATATATATATATATATATATATATATATATATATATATATATATATATATATAGAGAGAGAGAGAGAGAGAGAGAGAGATACAGATAGACACACACACACACACACACACACACACACACACACACACACACACACACACACATTAAAATACAGTATTCTTACTTTGCATGTTCTTGTTTTTCATCCGTTGCGTAACGTCTTTCGGAAATCAACTTTGGTTTTTTAAAAATATACGAATCGCAATTTTGTTTTGAGGCTTTTAATTCTGTTGAAGATAAAATGGGATAACCTGTCTCATCTTTACAATAGTCAGTTTCTTTAGTTTTATCTGATATAATTGTCCCATTTAGTTTCGCGTCAGAACAATCAAGGTACTCCTGCTTTATATTAATTTCATTACAAACATTTATTGTAGATGGCTTATAAATAGATGAATTTGACGTTATGGAAACGTTTGAAAGTGAATGTGGAACAGTTTTTCTAATACTAGCCTCAAGAAGATCTTTAGGAACTTTAGGTGTTAATGAAGAGTTTGATTTTCCGTTACTTAATTGAGTGTTAAATTCAGATTTTGTTGGACTTACATAAGACGGCAAAAAACTAGACGACGACGTAGTTGTAACTGAGTAAGATTGAGAGTTGTATTTTTTTATTTCGTTATCCTTCGGAAGCTTTTTAACAGATGAAAAACTAGAGAGTAGCCCTTTCACATCAGGAGCAAATTTTTTTACTTTTATGCTGTTGTTTATTTTTAAATAAGAACTCGATGTTTTTTCGTTGCCAGATGTTGTCTCCACAATATTTTGTTGAGAGGTAGCTTGTGAAACCTCTGTACTAACAGAAGATAAACTTGAAATAAATTCTTTAGTCGATATAAATAAATCACTTTGCTTTTTCAATGAAGTATTTACATCTACGTTATTTCTTTCTCCAAGTTTTGAATGAGAGGTATAGAAGAGAGATGTTCCATTTTTTGGTTGCAAGTGAGGTATGTCAAAAAGATTCGGTGTTCTGCCGAATAGCGTTGGATTCATCAATGAAGCTTTGTTTTCGATATTATATTTCACAGGATGCATCGTTATTAACGGTGGTAAATTTCTGTTTGGGGCACTATTCATCTTTATTTGAAAAAGAAAAATCAAATACAGCTTACACGAGTTTAATGAACTTCGTAAAAAAACCAACGATGTTTATAGGAGTTATGCAGCAAATTTGTTCTGAAGAGAGCTAACTCGATTAAACAAATTATTCAAAAGAGAGTAACATTTAAGTCTTGAACATTCAGCTTTTTTTATTAAGGTTTTAAAAAATTTAAAAATTAGCTGAAAATGAGCTAGAGTGTGAGCACCTAAAATATATTAATAGATTTTGCTCGATTTTTCAATTTTATTTATAGAACTCTTGTTTACTTTAATAATAAAAATAATTTTAACTGTTAAGAAATTTTTTTAATAAAATATTGAAATGCTCACGATTTTAAAAAGTTATTTAAAAACATCGCTAATGAATAACTTTGTTGATACATATCCATCATCGTTAATGAATATCTTTGTTGATACATCTCCATCATCGCTAATGAATATCTTTGTCGATGGATCTCCGAATTATAAATTTGGAAAGACATTGGAAAAAATGAAACAAATTGCAAAAAATATTTATTCAAATAAATTAAATGCTACAATGCGATCATTACCGACGAATTTAAATAAATGTAACAAAATATTATGCGCAAGATTACCAAAGAATTCAAATAACGACGACTATCTAAATAATTGTTGTTTCCTGGTCTTTTTATCCTCATTAATATCTTATTAATATTAACTTATTAAAGTACTGTTACAAGTCAAACCATAGTTCTTCTACAATTCTAATCCCATAGTTTTATCAAGCCATCCCAACCGCAAGTAGAAATTTTCGACGTTTCTTGAGGGAGCCATTCGCAACCGATGCACACTTGATCATGCGCCTTAAATTTGCTAAAACAAAAAAGTTCTTATAAGCAATATTGCAATGCAATATTGTAAAGTTATATGCTAATGTTCTAATGTTATACGCTACTGTTGTAATGCTACAGGCTGTTGCTAAGTTATAAGCTTATGTTTAAAAGCAATAAGCTACTGCAATGCTATCCGCTTATGTTGCAAAGCTATACTCAAATATTATAATGCTGTACTCAAAAAGTATTGGAATGTCTTACACTAATACACTTTAACTATACTTTTAACTTAGGAGTATAATTTAGTTGTCTTCCAGTCCCATATATTAACATTTCTATCAGCATCGCCAGAAACAAGATAACTTAAACAAAACAAAAAAGCGTAAAAAAATGATTTCAAATCATAAAAAAATTATTTACTTTTAATCATGAAACAATCGCACAGAAGTAGTTAATTAAACTTATAAAAATTTAACTTTATAATTTCTTGAATAAAAATTTATATATAAATATAAATATATATATATATATATATATATATATATATATATATATATATATATATATATATATATATATATATATACATATATATATATATATATATATATATATATATATATATATATATATATATATATATATATATATATATATATATATATATATATATATATATATATATATATATATATATATATATATATATATATATATATAAATTTTAACCATATCAAAAATATTTTTATTTTTTGATACGGTTTTAAATAGCTATTGTAAATTCCTCCGTTATTTCAAAACCGGTTTAATTAAGCACTACATTTTCAGAATACAGCAAATAGAGATTAAAAAAAAAGGTATTTATTTCATATTTTCAATTTAGTGCTTTGAATGTAACTTTCTTTTTCTTTTAAAGCATTTATCGAAATATATTATATTTAACTTTTTGATCAAATAATTTGAATATATTACATACTTAATGACTACAGTCATATTTTACTATGAGCTGTTAAAAGATACAAATGTGACTTTTTTCGATGAAATGTAGCAAAATTACCTAAATGGGTGATGTGGGTCTATTGAACAAAACTCAAATCTACGTTCCTTAGACAAATTTAAAAATTATATATATAAACTTTTTTTGATGGAATATAACATAAAATGGTACCTTCATTCTTAACAAATGAAAAATAATATTGAATGGTAACTCTGTGTGTGTGTGTGTGTGTGTGTGTGTGTGTGTGTGTGTGTGTGTGTGTGTGTGTGTGTGTGTGTTTGTATATATATAACATGTGATAACTAAAAATCTGGACAAAATTAGAAATTTTTAACGGAATGATCAATATTAATAATTTAAAAAGTATAATAACAAAAAATATCTAAATAACAAAATTTAAAAAAATTATAAGTTTTACATGCCGTGACAACGAACGGTGTCTACTCTTGATAATGTTGTGGCAGCTAGCCGATGTACACGTTCTATGTTGATTCTCTGTATTAAAAACTCAATCCACTTTTTAAGTTTACCTAGATTTTCAGCTTGTCAGTTTTTATTATACACTAATCTCTTAAGTTCAGACCAAAAATCTTTAATTGGACGTAATTCTGGCATATTAGCAGGGATATGCTCTTTCGTTACAAGTTCAATATTTTTAACTTTTAGATAACCTTGCACTTTACGCAAATAATGTGACGAAGATAGACAATATTGTCATTTTTATCATGTTTTTCAATGAATTTTTCTAATCTAACAAGACATTTTGAAATATACACATTTTCATTGACTGCTTAGCCTGACCGAGCAATAAACAGCTGAGAGATTCCTTTCGTCGAGAATGCAATCCAAACAAGTAATTTGGGCTCAAATTTGTATATATAGGTCTGAAGAGTAGAATCCAGTATTTCCAGAAATATTGGTGTTGCTCAAATATTGGTGTTGTCCTTCATCTTCGGCTTCATCTCTCTCTCTCTCTCTCTCTCTCTCTATATATATATATATATATATATATATATATATATATATATATATATATATATATATATATATAATTATTATTATTATTATTTTTATTAAATTGTGTTCTGTTGAATTTAATGCAGCTCTTTGTCGGTTTAAGAGTGATCGATATTTATAAAATAGATCAAAATATATTAAATGAAAAAAATACGACTTTTTTATGGGACTTCAAGTTTCATTCCATTCGGTAATCATTCAGTCATATTTTTAAAATCATTAAAATAATCAAAATAAATAAATAAATATATATATATATATATATATATATATATATATATATATATATATATATATATATATATATATATATATATATATATATATATATATATATATGCATGCATACTTTGATAAGCTGTCTGATTTCATACTGAGAAAAGAGAGCTAATGTTGGATTTAAAAAACTTATCGACTGACTAAAAAGGAAGATGATGCAAGAAGCACTGCTAAATTGACTAAAGGTTTAGGTTGGGGTAGCAATTTTTTTTTTATTACTCTTTATTTTTTTCTCATTTTACAAAAAAAACTGTATAGACAAAAGTCAGCAAAATTATGTATTCACTATAGTAAATATATAACATCTGATACCTAGAAATCCGGACAAAAGTTTGGTTGACAAATTATTTAAGGAGTGTTGCAAAATTGTTGCAACTTATGTTATGTTGTAGTAAATTTAATTATCTACAAATTGCAATATATCTTTTAGCAAACAATTATTTATAACAGCAAAGAAAATTATCTCAAAACAGGAAGACCTCAGAAAGCACGTGTATGCATTAATCAATTTGCATCTGGATATGAAGAAAAGTGAGAATGTGAGACACTTCATGATCAAAGCGCATCAAGGTCAACCCTGTATGATATTTTGCAGCGCAAGATGCTCAAAATAGGCCCTAAAAGACAGCGTGAAACTGGACGGTGGCAATCAACATGAACACAAAGTGAATCACCATTCTGAAAAAGCGAATCGATCATATTGACGGAGTTAGCCAGTGTCAGCAAGCCCGCGAGTATGGTGCCAGTCTAAAGCACATATCAAAACAATCAGCACCAAGACAACAATCAAATACAAAAAGTAGAAAAAAGTTCCGGATTGAACTCCGCAACAGAAATCAGCCGTTCGTCCAAAGTGTGCCCACCTGGCCAGAGTTTTCCGGAAATAGAAGGTGATCATCGAAGACGAGTCCTATTTTTCGTTGAGCAATAACGAGCTATCTGAAAACGCTGGTTTCTACACGTCTGACGTCGAAATGACTCCAGAAGCTGTTAATCTCAAGCGCAAGTCTAAGTTCGAGCCAAAGGTACTTGTTTGGATTGCTATGTCCGAGGATGGCCTGTCGAAGCACCTGGTGACACCTTCGGGCCAAGATGTCTACATCCAGAAGTGCTTGATGAAGCTCTTGATTCCGTTCGTTGAAACAGTTCATAAGGACGGTGAGATTGTTTTCTGACCTGACCTCGCTACGTCTCATTACGCAAAAATGACCCAGGAGTTCCTCCAAGCGAATAACATCGAATTAGTGCCTATAAAGCGCAACCCTGCCAATGTGCCAGAACTCCAACCAATCGAAGACTTTTGGTCAGAACTCAAACAAAGAGGATATGATTGTGGCTGGAGAGCAAAAACCGTGGACCAACTCACTGACAGGATCAACTATTGCATAAAACGGATCAGTCAAGATTGCGTACATCGACTTGGCAAGGCTTCTTTCAGCCGATTGGACAAAGTTCGCAGAAACAGCATGATATTATAATATTTTTAAATCTGAAGTTTCATATGCTTAACTTTAATTATCTTTTTACAGAAATAAAATTGCACCTTTAGTTTCAAAATTAAATAAAATTTTCTTTATGGTTTTTGCAACAAACACTCAACAACTCGTTCATTAATAGAAATAACTGAGAAAGTTAGATATGACATTGATAATAAACACTTTGCATGTGGAATGTTTATTGACATAAAAAAGCATCTGATACAGTTGAGCACACAATCCTCCTAGAAAAACTGCAACACTATGCTATTCGAGGCATTCCTTTTCTCTGGTTTTCCATTTTATCTTTGTAATAGAACGCAATTTGATTTAATGCTATCAATGGTTAATGTTTTTTTAATTATTATTTGTGATTAAGCATTGAAAAGAGATAACAATAAAAAAAGTAACAAAGATCAATTATAATCAAAATAAACAATAAGCTTTCAACCCTGACTGTTAGTGATATCATTAAAAGTTATTTGACAATTTAGATTTACAAAATATTTAAGCAATAATTCACCTTAATCTTACAATCCATACTTGAAGACAAGAGCAAGTGTCCAGATTTTGGAAAAAGACGGATTGGGGTAACCCCTTTTGAATGACCTGACCTATAAATAAACTCTAATTTCAAATTAAGTAAACTGAAACTTTACAAAAACACATTTTTTTATTGTGCATATTAAAAAAAAATTCAGTGCTAAGGTTAGAGCAATTCAAAACAAAAGCAATAAAAAAGCACACAAAACAAAACAAAACAAAAAAAAAAAAAAGCATAAGAAATAAAAAATAAAAAATAAGTAAATGAAAAAGACCATGTATGAACAAGTTTTTTTGGAAGAAAACACTTTTCTGGTGGTTCATCTTTCTTTAAGTCAACATCCACATCAACAGGAATATGCAAGAAAGATCGGCCTTGATAATCATAAAAGTCGTCAACTATAATAGAAATAAAAATAATTGTAAACATTTTACAATTTAAAATTTCAAATTAATTATGATTTTAGTAACTCTAATATTTTTACGTACTTTATGCTTGATTTCTCTTCAATTTTCTCATCATTTTTTTTGATTTTTTTCTATATTTTCTTAATTTTATTTTACTGACTCAAATCTAAATATATATAAAAAATGTTAAAAAGTTTTAAATAAAAATATCTTATTTAAAAAATAAACAATACCTCGATTTTCAACCACTTTTGCATTTGCTCTAACATAACTAAATATAATAATTTGCTGATTGAAAACAAACTCTTTTAAAACAAAGAAGATTTTTCGAAAAAGAAAAAAAATAACAAACAAAAGAACTAATGAAATAAACTTTTTTTTATTGTTATACATACATACATACATACATACATACATACATACATACATACATACATACATACATACATGCATACATACATCTTCGCTTCCAACAAGGCTGCAAGCAACCACTAATTAGTGTTGGAAGTTACTGGAAGAGAAAAGATGAAGATTGTAGAGCAAGATAATGATTGACAGACGACTTAAAAGATTGCAAATTATATGAATCAGGAAAGCAAGAAGAAGGAAGCGAATTCCAAAGAACTTACGTTCGAGGAAAAAAACTAGACAAATAAGAGTTTTTGGAGCACTTAGGAACAGTAACAGAAAAAGGATGAGACTTAATTGAATGACGAGTAACATGAGAATGAATTTTAGTAGATGGCACAAGAGATGCTAGCTCTTTAGAGCAGTGCCCATTATAGTATTTGTAGAAAAGAGAAAGAGAATCAACATTACGATGATGTGACAAAGGTTGAAGGTTGGCTGCAAGAGCAGGTCCAACTATGTTTTCAATGCATTTTTGCACCTTGTCTAAAAGAGAAAGGGCATCATTAGAAGATCCGCATGAGATATGGCAACAGTATTCCATACAAGGCCGAATTTGAGATTTATAGAGATAAACAATAGAATCCAGAGTAAGAAAGTGTCGAGCTTGATAAAGAGATGCAACTTTAGCAGATGCTAATTTTGCAACGTGATTGCAAAATAAGTTTAGTGACAAGAATAAATGGTAGTATCATCAGCGAAAAATGCCACCTTAGATGTGAGAATTTCTGGAAGATATATATATATATATATATATATATATATATATATATATATATATATATATATATATATATATATATATATATATATATATATGTATATATATATATATATATATATATATATATATATATATATATATATATATATATATGTATATATATATATATATATATATATATATATATATATATATATATACTCCTAGTCGGTATTTACTTTGCTGATGAAAAAAAAATTCTCTTTTAAAACAAAGAAGATTTTTCAGAGAAAAAAACTAAATAACAAACAAAAAAATTAATGGAAAAAACATAACTTTTATGTGTATATATATATATATATATATATATATATATATATATAAGGATGCAAATTATTAATATAAAGTTTCCCCTCTTATTCTAAAAACATGTGCTTTAATTTTTCAAGAAAAGAAAAAAACAAAGATTAATGAAAGAAAAGATTACTACCCAATGCCCAACCCTCAGTCAATGTAGCAGCACTCCAACCGGCATCTGGCTATAAGAAAGCCAATGTATGTACTAAAATTTCCGCAGTTACCTCTTTAAGTATTACACCATCAGTGTGCATCTTATTATGAATAAAAATTGCTTAGTGCATATGTGTTATAAGGTTTTTGATGTCATAAAGTTATTTTTATTTGCTTTTCATATTTATTTTGCAATTTGTATTTACTTTTTTGAAAAATTAGTGCTAAACTAGTTTAATTGAATAATGTAATTAAAACGATGTCAAAATATTTTATGTAATAATGTTATTGAATGTGATCTTTGATCCCAGTTTTTTTAAATATAAATTTTTTTTTTTTTTTTCTCAAGGTTTGACACGATCATATTTTTTCTATAACTAAATAAAATGATTTCTTTTAATTTTTTAAATACATATTAGGAGTTTGGCAAATGGCCAATTAATTTTT
>NC_061170.1:28866554-28871554 GCF_022113875.1 Hydra vulgaris | reverse complement strand
TGAGAAGGATCAAACCTGCAACCCTATTGGCCGCACCTCAAAATTGGACATCTATTACATCCACAAAACTAAACAGCATTATCAACGTTAATAAAAATTAAATAATTTAAACAATTTTTTTGCGTACAAATAAGATTTTCATTATGTAAAAATTATTTGTACATTCGTGCAAATAATGTGAGGGATAATATAATGAGAACATTATTTTACAAATAATGACTCCTTAAATGTAAAACATTAAAATTTACAAAAAAAAAATCTTCCTGAGGAGGACTTAAACCCCAAACACTTTTACCCGCACCTCAAAAAAAGAGTGTTGTTACAGAAACTACATAAATATATTGATGATGGAGCGAATAAAAATTAAATTTGTGAACAAGTTACTTGATAAAAAGTTCTAATCAAGTATAAATTTAAAAAAAGATTCTCAAAGAAAGATTGAATCCGCAACCTTATCAGCCGCGACTCAATCTTAGACTTCTGTTACATCATAGGACATTAATATCAGGAAAGAGAAAAATTTTAAAATTTAAACATTTTTTTGTGTACAAATAAATTTTTTATTATGCAAACATTATTTGTACAAATAATGTGCCTACTAAATAATGTGAGAGGCAATGTAATGAGAACAATTATTGTATGAGCATAAAAGTAATGACCTTCTAGAATAAAAAAAAAAACATTAAAATCTACAAAAAAATCTGTCTGAGGAAGACTTGAACCCACATCACTATCACCCGCCTCTCAAAAGAATAACATTATAATATACACAACACTAAGCGAACAAACTAATGACGTAAAAAATGAAAATCAAACTTGTCAACAAGTTACTTGATGAAAAGTTCTGGTCAAGTAAAAGAAAAGATTATAATAAATAATTTTACAGAAAATTGCTGGTAAAAAATTTAACTATTTTAGTTTTTTTTACAATATGTAAAGTTTCTTGCTGTTTTTTCAAATAAAAAAAATAATTGGCTATTTGCGAAACTTTTAATATGTTTTTAGTGAATTAAAAAAAGTAATTTTATTCATTTAGTTATAGACAAATTATGATTGCGTCAAATGTTGAGAAAATAAACATTTTTATACTTTAAAAAACAAAAATCTAAGTAAACATTTAATTTAATTTAAAGCATACTTAAAAAAAAAAAACATTTAATTTGAAACATACTTAAAACATTTCTACATTATTTTAAAGTTAATAATTCAATTAAACTAGGTAAAGTAACTTTATGTTGATACTTAAAAACTTTATGTTGATAAATATGAAAAGCAAGTAAAAAGAATTTTATGACATCAAATATTCTGTTAGGAGAATGCATTAAGCAATTTTAATTCACCATAAGACCGGATATATATATGCACAGTTAATTCTCAGTAAGTCAAACACCGGTTAACTCAAACTTTTGTTATCTTAAACTATTTTCTATAGTCCTTTAAAAGCAAGAACAGTTGTTTTACTTTGCTTAAGTCAACATTTATTTAGTTAAATAGTTTTACTAGGTCCTTTTTGGTTTGAGTTACCAGGATTTTACTATATATAATTTTATCATTTATAATAATTTCTTTTAGCAAAACATACATTTATTTTGTTAGCATACATTTCCCCTTCAGTGTATGGATCCAATGCGTATCCATACACTGAAAGGGAAATATAAAGTAATTTAGAATCACATAGCAAAAAGAATATAACAGACTAAAAATAAAAAAAACAGTAAAAAAATTTAAATAATAACATTTAATTATTGACATAAAATTTTTAACTAAATAGACAAAAGCATCACAAAACATGCATGGCAACAAAAAAAACTCACAACAGAAAAATTTGGATTTGCGTCAAATTTTTTTAGGGTGTAAATACTTCTCCATAAGAATAATTTGAAATTTCAACCCAATTTTTTTTTTACATATAGAAATACACATGATAGATAAATTGAAATAATAAAACTTTTTTACTATTGAAGTTTTATCTACCATGTGTCACTGAATCAATACAATAGAAATTTTAACTTGAATAATAACGTAACAATTCTCGAGAGAGATTAAATCATAGTAAGTTCATAATGTTTATAAATGACTTATAACAAAGTTTTAATTTTAGGTAAGCCTTGTTCAATAAAGATAAGGAAATAAGACCTTTGCCTGCAATAATATTAGTACTAAAAATAGAGTTGATTGTATGCTTCCATTTTCTGCAGAGTTCTGCTATAGCAACTGCTTATTACTTAACAACTCAGTTTTTTCTTTCTCAACATTTGTTGGTACATTATAATAACGTTCCTACAAAAGCAATGCCAGAGCGTCAATTTTCATTGGCTTGATAAGCTTTTACAAGGTTTTTTTAAGTTGTTTTATTGCTTGTTTAACATGCTGGCTAATACCCTTATATGAAAAACTTTCTAGCTTGGATGAGTGGTAGAGTTAACTTTTTGCAATTATATTGTAAAATATTTTGCATAAGTGTATTACAAAAATATTATAAATTACATAATTTTTTTTGTAATATTTAGGCATAAATTAATGTGTTCACCCTTAACAAAATTTTAGGCTTTAATCAAATATTGTAAAACTTACAAAAAAAACATATAACAACTACAAGAATAATATAATTAACAAATCTTGATTGCAAAGCGTTCAGCCTTAAATGAATCAAAATGATGTCAGAGTTTTGAGTTTGTTTTATACAAAACTACACATTTTTTTTTTTTAATTATTCACCTCCCCAAGGCCTGAGGGGCCACTACAGTCGAGGAGGTTTCTCTTTTTTTTTTTTTTTTTTCTTGTAAATCCTGGTACAACCCTCTCTTAACTCTTTAACTCCGAAACACGAACCTTGACAAGCAAGGTCGCTGCGCGGAGAAATTAAGTTAAGCGCGGTGCTTACAGGGACGCGGTGGGAGTCGAACTCCGAACCTCTCGCTTACAAAGCAAGCGCTCTCACCACTACACCACTACCGCATAGTGAAAATAGATATTTATAAACTATATATATAAAATTCTAAGTAATTATTTATTTAAAAGCATATCATAAAAAAAATTTAAATTAATGTAATGTAATTTTAATTATCAAACTTGATTTTGCAATGCTAACCTTAAATTCTGAATTTAAATACAAGCTTTTGTAGTAAAAAATATAATATTATACTCCTGTTATTTTTGTTAATTTTATAAATTTTGTTAATTTTAAAAAGTCTTAAATTTTAAAAAAATTATTTTTTTCAAATGAACTAATTGAGATGTATTTGTACTTTGTTTAGTATTACTATTTATAATTTTGTAAATATCGCTAATTGTATGAAAACAAAATAAAAAAAATAAACAACAAAATAATTCATGAGGATTACAGTTAAATACACTAAATATATAAAAAATTATTTGGGCATATTCAAGATTTTTATACATTTAATGAATCTTTTGAGATATCAAAAGATAATTATCAATTGAGAATGCAGACTTTTCTTGAGATATTCTAATTTATATGTTTTATAATTGTTTTGTTATTAAAATGAGTTTTTGTGAATAAATGTTTTTTTAGTTTTATAATTTATTTAGATTCCTAAAAAGACAATTTTAATTGTTCAATTCATTTGAGCAACCAACTCTTTTTCAAAGATCAAAACATTTTAATATAATTTGTTTATACTATATTTATCTCAATATGGGTCCAAGAGGAGTGACCACTATGAGGAAGGCTGCATGTTAGTAATTTTTTTCAATTTCATTTCATTTGGTTCTAAATGTTGTTATTTTTTAATATAAAAAAAATCCACTTTTAACCCAATTACTACAAACACAAACATAGCCTCTGTGATGTTCATAAAGTGAGCAGTGTATATTACAAGTATTTTAAACAAAACAAAATGAAAAAGGTTACCAGCTGATGTGTTTCTTTTAGCTAACTGTTTTTGTGTTTTGTATGGATGAACAGGACCAAAAGTAAAATATAATTATTATTCAAACTTATTTGAAAGCTAGAAAATTTGTTAAATTATTTTTTTATTTTTAGTTGCGCTAAATCAATTTATAAATTGATTTATATTTATTAGTACAAATAATATTTATATTATAAATATATTAGAACAAACAAAATTCTAAAGGACACACAGGTCCAAAAGATGTATATAAAATTGTCAACATAATCCAACCATACATAATAATTATACATAACAATTAAGAAAACTATAATTATAAAACGAATCCACAAATGACAATAAAAAAAATTAGTATTTAGCTTAGCAATAATAGAAATAAATATTTATATAAATATATTTAAAAATATATAATATAAATAATATTTAAATGTTACTTTAATTTTTATTTTGAAGCTGTTAACATTTTTAGCATTAGCAATCCCAAGCCACAATCTATTTCATATATTAACAACATTGTAAAAGGAACTATGTTTGTAAACATCAAGTAAATGTTTTGGTCTTATGTAGGTAGTGAATACATTTACTATAACAGTCTTGTCACAACTTTTAAAATATACACAAATGTTTTATAAAATATACACAAATATACACAAATGTTTGCTGAATAAAAAACATTTGAAATATGTTGATTCTGCTTCGAGGTCATTATAGTTAAAATTTATATCTTTACACATTGAAGCTCATGCTAATCTAAGTGTAAAATACTACTGGCAACATCTAGTTGCCATTTTTTTGACCAAAGTAAAACTATATTGATATCAATAGCTAGATTATGGCTGTACCTTGCATCAAAAATTAGCTCTAGTTACTATACAGCAGTGATCACATGATATTAGTCATAATTACTTTTTGATTCAAATTATGATAATCCAAAAACATAGCCGATAAGAGGCAAAATTAATCAATTGGTTTTTGTGTTGCTAAATTCTGAGATTTGGCCATATTAGAATGCCATATGCATAGAATGTATAAAAACAAAATTTAGCAAGGTTTTAGTGCACGTTTTGACAAATATAAAAGCACACTTAAATCAGCATTCTGATGTTTTACTGATCAAAGGAGCTGAGA
>NC_061170.1:28795615-28865554 GCF_022113875.1 Hydra vulgaris | reverse complement strand
TGCGTAAATTCGTAATTTGCCGTAAAAACGCAAGCTAAAATCTGTGACCCGATTTTTGTAATTTGGCCAAGACACTTATTAGGGCAAACGAAACTGTACCGCTAATTATGAACCAATTTTTTTGAAATTTTGCACGTAGTTAGGAAAAAGGTTTGTCTAAATTTTGATACATTTTTACACTACTTCACAAAAAAAAAGCATATATATTTTTTCATCATAAGTTGGCACATTTTTTCTATGAATCACAGCTCTGTAAATTATGGCAGGTACTTTATGAAACTTTAAGGTATTGTAGATCATTTATTTGTCTAATATTGGTACAATTTTTATATTAATCAGGTGTAGCGCACATTGGTTTTGGGTTTCCCCAAGCACCCTAGGTATTTCTATGAAATGCTGGATTTCTTGCCTTGTTACGCAGCGTTCGCATTTTTTCATTTCTTGTAGTCACACTGATTGGTGCAAAATGCATATTATTAACTTGCTGTTTTTTTATAAACAACCTTGTGGCATTTGTGGATTCTTAAAAAAAATCCTTTTTGAATCTTTTGAAGATATATAATTTTTTAGTTATACTTTTAGTTGTATTTTTGATTATTCTTTCAAAGTATTAAATTATTTTTATCGAATATTTGCATCATTATTTACTCATTAAATAATTAATCAAAATATAATTTTTTGCTGGACTATTGCAATAGTAATTAAATTCTATTAAAATTAATTTAATTTTAATAGTTTGTTAAATAAATTGCATTTATTATTATATACTGTATAGAATTATAAATAGTTATATATTATATTTGCTTTGTTATTCTATAAGTTATGAACGTTCACAAAAACTCTCCTTCAAGAAGGGTAACATGTTAAACATGTCAAAAAGGGTAACATGTTAAACATGCAGCGTTAATATTATTAAACATGTTACAATAAAATTTAGTGAATTATTTACTATATTTATTTTATTCTCTATATTAAATAAATATAATTTATTTATTTACAGCTTAGTGCTCTAAATAATATAATTAAATTTTTATACTTGTACCTAGACTTTTTAAAATGTCAAAGAAATGTTTAATGATGAATCATTTGAAATCAGAGTATCTTAAACTACCTTTTTCGTATCAGGTATGTCTTATAGGACATGTTTTACTTGTATACTTTTAAAATAAATGTTCAACAACTGAAACTCCGCATCGTACAACTGTGGAGCAGATGATGCGTGAGCTTGGAGTTCAGATCTGCAGACTGCTGAAACAGCTATTGCAACAAAAATTATGACCTCGAGCTTTGATGCTACTACACAAGAGGGTGGCCATACAAATACTGTGCACTTTACAACCAAAACACGATGCATGGTTGTGGCTATTGACCAACTTGCTTGGGGTACAGCTAATGATTATCAGAGTCATATTACACAGCCTGTAGATCACCTTGCTAAGATGTATAGTAATTTTTACGAGCAACAATATATTTAAGTACGAAGTACAATTATAGCTAATATAAGTAATATTAAGATGAGTGTATAGTAATATAAGATATAGTAATTATTCCTAATATAAGTAATATAAGAGTGACCGAGTGGTAGCAAACCATGCAACTATCACTAAGTTAAATACTTAGTGGCAGTAATCGTTAAACAGTTACTAAACTTCCATCTTCACCCATTGGATACAATGACCTCTGCTTGCATAAGTCTTCACTTAAAGCATTGGAAACATTAAAAGGGAAAACTGTTTGGCAGGGATTGTATTGCAGCAAACATTGTTATACAGCTTAACAAATTACGCTACAAGGGCGGTTAAGATAAATTAACCATTTACTCTAAAAAATATCTAACAAAGTATCAGAAGCCTTAATTTAACATATTTTTCTTCTCTACATTATATATATAACTTAGTTTTCTTGCTTAAAGGTGATCCGAACTGTTTTTAATCATTTACTAAAAGTCAAAAAATAAGTTATAAATTAAAACATAATTTTTTATGTCATTGTCGTTTTTTAAATTTAGCGTTATTATTAGTTCACATAAAAATCGCATTATGTAAGTTTCTTATTTATTATACATATGTATACATTCTCTTTTCTTTTCTTTTTTTTTTTAGCATTTAGAGCATTTAAAAGCAGCATTAAATTTAAAGTTTTAAGATTTGGAAGGAGCGTATTCTACCACTTTTTAGAATGCTAGTTTTTGTTTTTAAACTTTTTTTTTGTGATAAATGGGGGGGGGGGGGGGGATGACGCCCCACATCCTATAATTTATTTATGTCACTAATATATAATTTAATAAAATATAATTTTTATAATGTATTATTTCATATATTAGTTTTATTATTTACTTTTTTCATTCATTTTAATAATGATTAAAATATTTATTAGAATGAATCTTTCGATACTAGGGTGTGTACCATTACCACCACATCCACCTCCTTCATAAAATACATTTATAATATTTGTTTGCAAACTGGAATAACAAAATAACAACTTAAACTGATAAATTACTAGTTTTATATATAAAAAAACAATCTTTTTTGGAAGAAATGTGAATTTTTTAATGGCAAAGATGTTTCTTCTGTCCCCCCTCTAGCCCCCTGAATCCGCACAGGTGTCAAAAGCAAAAAAAGCTTGTAGCCCAATGTTACACCTATCTTTTGATACCAAGTTATATGCATTTAGATAAGATTTGACAATGTTAAGCGGTTTAAGTTACAAAACCATTATAAATTGGTCACATTTTTGTTAAGGAATCCTTATAATCAAATTTCGTCACTATAATGCTCATAACTTTTTGTAGAACCATCCAATTTTGATAAAATTTTCAGTTTTGGAATATTTGTTTAAAATTCTTTCCAACAATATATAACAATCTAATATTTAAACAATTTGAAATTTTTACACACGTACCTAGTATTTGCAATAAAATACAAAAAACTCTTGAACGTATAAGAGTGCTCAATAATAAATAAATAGAATTTATTTATATTATTTAATAGAGCATTATATTAATTTATAAAAATAAAGAAAACAACTTTTTTTTGGTACTAATAGTTTCATGCCTAAAGGCAATCATCAGCCATGTAATACAAAACAAGAAACAAAAAAAACCGTTAAAATATAAAGTTACAGTGGAATGTGCTCCGTCGTCAAAACAAAACAAAAACAAAAACCTAAAAACGGCTGCCTAATCACCCGTATCGAAATTCGAAAGGAGGAACTTGCTTTTATGTCTACATTTAGATACTAATTCATTCCTCTTATTTAATAAGTTATCATAGGTGTACGATATTATGAAATACTTTTCGTATAGACATAAGTTGCATCGTTTTATTGTGGGATTGTAAGATCTACAACGTTTTAAAATTTTCCATTTAATTGTCGGGTTTACTCCATTTTCTTTTAACTTCCATACTTCCTTAGACAACTCAGTATCGTTTTTATATTTTTCGATCTTAAAAGATTTTGTATGATTAGCGTATCTAAGTTTAAAAGCAGTTTCACTTACTCCAAAATACACTTTTTCAATCCCGTCTGGAGTGCCTGGATATAGAGTGGCTTGATACACTATGTTATTAACGAGACACTGTTGATTTAAAGGGCACTTGCTTTTAGTAATACAATTGCAACTTTTATCTGATTCTGGGGGGATGCTTTTCATAATATGACGGTTATGAAAGTTAACAATTGATTTGATGTTTGGCATACAACTGTAACTCACCTTTAGAGTATTTCTATTAAAAATCTTGTGGTATTTATGTCCAACTGGAAAGTGCTTGTCAATTAAATCCAAAAAGATTTTACCAATTTTAGTAGAAACATTTTTACTATATGGGGGGTTAAACCAGATAATATTGCGCTTACGGTTTTTTGGTAGAGGTTGAATGAGTTTCGGAATATAATTAAGTTTAAATTTGTAACCAGACTTTTTAAATGCATCCTGATACAAATGAGCAGAGCTTCGAAAGCTAGTGTCATTAGATGAATTAGCTGACAACCTTAATTCTATAGAACGAGGAAGTTGCTTTATTATGCTAGGAGGGTGATTGGAATCAACATGTATATAATTTAGTTCATTGATTGGTTTACAAAATGGTCTAAAAGATTGATCATTGAGATTAAGTGTTACATCAAGGAAGTTCACAACTTTCATGTTACATTGTATGGAGATAGAAAGATTGTTATTTTTAAAAATTTGAATAATATGTTTTTTTATCGTGTCCATAAGGTGGCCACTAGCATTTTTAAAAACCGCTAAACCATCATCTCGGTATAAGCCAAAATCTGTCTTGTTATAATGCTGTGATAGCTGAAAAAGAAGAAAAACTCCGACAAGCTCACATACTTCTGCGCCGTCAAAAGCACCCATTGCAACATCAAACAAACCACTGTTCTTTTTAATCCAAGGTTGCTCATTATTAAACAACAACGATTTTCGAGCTTGTTTAATTATAAGTTTGTCTTCGTTTTTAATGGTTACAAAATTCTCAGCAAATTTAATGGCATCATTCAAAAGACTTTCATTGATAGAAGGATAAAAATCAACAATGTCAAAAATTAAAAATTTATAAAAATGCTTGTTTGCTAAAACAAGTATTTTTTAAGTATAGGTAGTATACTATAAACATATTGAAATAGTTATAAAAAATAAGACCAGATCTTTTATAACTATATCTTATTTATAAGTTTCATTACTTTTATAACTATATCTTATTTACAAATTTCAAGACCTAGTTAGCTCTTATTACTTATATAAAGTTGAAAAGTTATAATGCAATTTTAATTTATGTAAGTTTTAAAACTTAAATAAATTGAAATTGTGTTAACTAAATCAAAGAAACTATATAATAGTTTAATATACGTTTACTTAGACTAAATCTAAACGCTTTATATACGTTAATTAGACTAGATTTAAACGTAACTTAGACAAAATCTAAACGCTTTATATACGTATAATTATTCCATGATAGACGTCTAAAATACGTTTGAATATAGACGTTTTATGGAAGTTTGTTCTAAACGTTAATCTGGATTTCATTCTAAACGGATAATCGACCAAATCTGAACGTTTTGTCGAAATGTTGTTTTGACGTTTAATAGACGTTTGTGTGTTCACTGGGAATGTATCATCATACTTGATTCACATTAATATATCTAATTTTAATGTAAACTAATAACTTTTTATTGATTAAAGATGTATTTTTATTTAAAACAGTTATTAAAAAAATTCGTTGAATACTTTAACTAACTGGTTTTAAAATTAGTATTTCTGAATGAGGTATGATTGAGTGGTATTGGACACATGGTTAGAGAGTGGTTCCGGAGAACTTACTTTGTTTTTTATATTAAAAATAAGCAATTTTTTTTATATCAATATCAATAAATTTAATATAATGTTGAGAACAATTCAATGCTAATTATATAAATTAAAAAATTCTTGATGAGCTTTAGTTTACTAAATGAACGCCCATTTGAGGCCACTGTCACTGGAATTGAAGCAAAAATACGCAATGCAACCACTATATTTGTAAAGAGTTCCAATCAATCAATCAATATCAATATATATTTCTGAAACATTTGGTCTTACATTTCAAGGTTGTTTACAAATAGTATAAACTACTAACTTCACGTAAACACCTAATGATAACGATTAAAATAGTAATAATAATAAAGATAATATTTATAATAATAACAATAAATAATAATAATAATAACATTTTATTTTAATAATAGTAATAATAATATACTAATTAAAATAATTTAAATAAATCAGTAAAATTTCCATACAACAATCGTTATTACATACAAAGTTACAGTTACAAACAGTAATTAACTAACAAAACGTAACAACTAACGATGACATAAAAACAACCACTGCTAAAAAAAATTATACAGATTTAGTAAATATATTTTTCTTATAATATAATAACCGAAATATATTGCAAATAATATGACAAAGCAAATAAATAGAATGCAAAAAAGAAAAATACTGAGAAAATCAAAGTTACAACAAACATTACAAGCAAAACAAAAATTTAAGTTATGTTCATTAGGCAATAAAAACAAAAAACAACATCAACAACTACAAGAAAAGAACAACATATATTAGAAATAATAAAGAAAGAAAGAAAAAAAAAAAAAAAAAAGTAATAATAATACACGGTAGAATAAAACATTTATAACAAATGCTTAAAACGAAAATAAAAACAAAAAATATTTAACACAATAAAAAATTAGATATCACTATTTAAAAATAATTAAATAACTTAAAAATAAAACAATAAATGACTAACAAAAAATAATAAGTAAATTTTTATACGCTAAAAAACTAAAGAAAAATCATTACTACAAGACCGCTTAAATAAAAAATTCGTAAACAAAGAATCCTAAAAAAATATAAAAGAAAACTAAAGAAATATATGAATTAAAACAAAAGAAATATATGAAAAAATAAAAAAATCTTCATTTTCCGATCTTTTTTCGATGCATATAGTTTTTTTTTCCTTTTTTTCCATTCTTTTTATTTATTTCATTCATTAACTTTTTCTCTTTACTTCTATTTTCTATACTTCTTTATTTATTTTCTTTCAGAAAATAAATAAAGAAGTATATATATTTTCCACAAGCTTCACTTCAGAAATTTTGTTTAATAAGTCAAATATGGAAAGAGGTTTCTTTCTAAAATTTGCATTATGAATTTGTTTTATTTGAAACAATTCTTTAGTAAGTTCATTTTCTAAAATAAGATTTGATAACGCGATAACTTTTGCTGCAGGGTTAGGGATCGTCTTTAGGGTTAGGAATCGTCAATAAATTACGCAACGCTAAATTTATTTTCTAAAAAAAAAAAATTTAGATCTTAATCTCTTTTTTGTGGCAACTTTCATTAAACTAGTAGCAGAATTAGGAGAAAAATTGCTGCAACAGGTTTCCCTGTATAACCTACAGGTTTTGGCAGCATTATCTGTTCGTGTGAAAGTGTGTAGGACGTATTAAACTCAATAATAATACGTGATTTATTTCAGCATTGTATATTTCGTTTTAACGTTAATAACTAACTAACAAAAAACGCCTCTGTTTAAAAACTTTTACACGATTATTTATACCATATAACATTTCCCAAAGAGAGATATTATAGGTATTTTCTAACTTTATAATAATCTATATACAAAATTTGCTAATTGCCTTATTAGCTAAAGAAATCTCTAACGTCAATATATGACGCTTGGAGACGTTTATAATTCAATTATATTATTTACATTAAACTACCATTTACACTAATCGCCTCGTGAACATACTCCTCCCTTTTGACCAAATGGTCAACATCTTTTGGTTCATTTGGCTCAAGAGGGCACAACTTGGTTATCGAACGTTTTAAGATAACCTTCTCAACTTGAACATTGGCGACACGCACTAACCCATCATTTCCAGGGAAAACCTCAGTTACCCGACCAAGTGACCAAGTTCTTGAAGTATTTTCGGAGATCACAAACACCAGATCGCCTATCGATAAGTTTTCCATTACGATATTCCATTTTTTTCGTGGTCCAAGCATGGGTAACCATTCTTTCATCCAGCGATGCCAAAAATGTTTTATTAATTCTTGGACTCGTCGCCATTTTCTTTTTGGGTTGAATGAAGTAATTTCCACTGCATCAGCGGCGAACTTACCACCTAATTGTCCGAATAAAAAATGATTTGGTGTTGATAAGGGGTGTGCAGTCTTTAGGATCACTCGATCCTAAAGACTGCACACCCCTTAGTCGTAAGTTTATAAGCCCTTCTGCTCCAGCAAACGCTGTAATAAGCTCTTCGTCAGTAATATCCGCATTTCCCAGTTGGAAATAAATTGCTCGTTTTGCGGTTTTTATCATGATCTCATGAACTCCTCCGAAATGAGGGGCTGCTGGTAAGCTAAAATACCATTTAATATCAACATGGCTTGTTGTCTCGTTTATTCTTTTCTTTTCGCCAAGAAAAGAAAAGAAACTTTGAAGCGTCGACAAATACGTGAAGGATTGAATAAATGATTTTATCATTGTTTTTGATACGTAAACAGCGTGGTATTTTACATTGGTGAATACTTGTCAGTTTGTTAAACCAGATATCCGATTTTTGTTTTATTTTGTCTGGTAGCGTTCATCCCAATCTTTTCCTGACGTCCATAGTTCTTGAAATAATATTTTTGCTCGAATAATGAAAGGAGACAAGAACCCAAGTGGATTAAAGAGTTTTGAGATGTACTTTAAGAGCAGTCGTTTACTCGTAACTGGTTCTGATGGTAGAGTGTAATTAAATGTAAACATATCTTCGGCTGCTTCCCAAGATACGTCCAGTGTTTTCACTGTAGGTAAGTTGTCTATGTTTGTGTTTATTTTTCTGCAATAGTTTCAATAGGAATGCATTCCATCACTGTCTTTGAAGAAGAAATCCATTTTCTTGCGGTCATTCCCGCTTTTTTCCACAGTTGTGTAAGTTGATTATATAGTTTAATTGCTTTTTCTTCGGTTTCAACGGAATCCATACTGTTACCCATATATTTAGACTTATCAACAATCTCCGTAGCCAGTGGAAACTTCTTTTTATATTTCTCTGCATGTTTTTGTATAACAAACTGTGCTTGAAAAGAGCTGGAATTGACACCAAATATAACTCTTGTAAATTCAAATAACCCAGGGTTTTTAATTTCTTCTAGATCCCGCCAAAGAAATCTGTGGTATCTTCGATCTTTCGAATTCAGCTCAATTTGCAAGTACATTTCTGTAATATCACCCAGCAATGCGACTGCGTTTTTTTGGAATCTCAACAGAGCGACACAGAGATCTTGTTGCAGTTTTGGTCCTTGATGGATGATGTCATTCAGCGAAACACCTTGGCATTTTGAAGCAGCGTCAAAAACAATTCTGACTTTTTTAGTCTCCTTTTCCAACTTTACAACGCAAAAGTGTACGAGAACCCATTGATTTTTGTAATCATTTTTGCTTACTTTTTTGATATAACCTTTAGTTAAGTAGTTCCGTATTGTTTCTTTGATAATATCCGTCACCTTCGGTTTTCTTTTAAGCCATTTTTCCGTACTTATTAACCGATTTACTGCCATTTCATAGTTGTTTGGTAACGATTTTGGATCTTCTTTCCAAGGAATGCTAATTTGATATCGCCCATCTACATTATATATCGAATTTTCCGCTTGATCTAGGGCCTTTTTATATTTAACACTTCCAGTTTGCGTTTCTGATGTTGGATGAACATTTTCGGTTTCCCAAAATGTCATTAGTGTTTCATTAGTTTTTTCAACTTCGTAAAAATTTTTAGTTAACGTCCTGGTGTGGTAAGTATAATGATTTACGTCCAAGCGGCCCAAAACATGTCCATCCAAGTGGCGTAAGTCGTGCTATTGGATCTGCAGTGCGTCCTTTAACTTCTGTTTTCAATGAGTGAAGCTCAGCGTTATCCAATCCACAAAGAATATCTACAATCGGTCGCTGTCCCAATCTGCAAAATGATATAGTTTTTAGGTGACTCCAATGGTTTTTATATTTATTCCACTCCACCACTTACATGTTACTTGTAACTCTATCAACTGTTAATGCATTTATTTATTTTTTCAATTTACAAATGTGTCTACTCTACCATTGAGTACATTAATCTTAATTTCTTTCATTACTTCTTGTAATCCAAGTTCTGTAGCTATATCACTGTTTATATAGGTTTGGGTACTAACATCATCCATAAGAGCGTTAACTTTTATCGACAGCTTTCCATCTGTTAAAATGACAGGTAAAGTTCTCATAGCTACATCTTGACTTTGATCTTGAAAACTTTGAAAACTTGATAAGAAAAATTGTTTCTTCCTTTTTTTCTCTTGTTCGTTACTTTAAATGCAATAGTCTGCTATGAACTTCCTGACAACCATCGGCTCCACATTTTCTTGATCTTTCGCATTTGTTTCCAACATGATCATTACCAAAACAACAATAACATAAATGATAAAACTTTGCTTATTCCCATCTTTTACTTACTGTCATGGATTTGAACTTTTCACATTCCCAAACTGCATGTTTACCATCACAAATTTTGCACGATTTTGTTACATCGTTTTTGAGCTTTTCTCCAAAGTATGTTCTTTGTTTTTCTTTAAAGTTTTTAAAAGGTTTTTCTTGATTATACTTTGTATTTTCCAAACCACATAAGGTTTCCTGTTCAACTGTATAAAACAGTAACAGCAACGATTCCACCCCAGGACGTTTTTGCTTTTCAAATAACCATCTTAAAAATACACTTAGCCTTGTTTTTGCTAACTTCTTCATAAGTTTGATGTAGAGTGAGCCATCTGCTAACTCTTCGAATTTTTCCAATTCTTTTAAATTTATGACTGCAATGTTCAACATATCAGCAAAATTTTCAAGATCATTTGGGTTGTTTGGTTTTACTTTACTAAAGTTTCCACTCTCTCCAAATACAAGGCAATATGTCGTCGTTTGCCCCCATACTTTCTTTCGAGTCGATCTTATGCAGCTTCGTACGCAGCTTTTGAATACCTCAAACTTTCAACAACTTTTGAAGCTTCTCCTGATATGTACTGGCGTAGTTACAAGAGCTTATATTCCGGTGTAGCTGGAGCCCTATCAATGCATGCTTGGAACGCTGTTTTCCAATTTTCGTATTGCGTTTTATCTCCAGAAAAGAAAGAAATCGACACTCTAGATAAGTGCCTCCATAAGTCTTGTCCAATTTCACTTTTCGTACTTAAGTCGTTATTTGTCGGTTGAAAGTTAATACCTTTTTCCCAGCACTCCGTTATTTTAAATGGTTCACCTCGCCAACCAGTTACAACAGAGCGTTTTTGCGTTTTCATATTTCAACTCATCCCATTCTATTTGCCGATTTTGCTTCAAATTTTTTTCATATCCATCATCAATCAATCCATTTTCTATTAATCCACATCCATTTTGTTCATAACCAACTTTATTGATGCTATTTTTATTTTTCATTTTTTGATCAATCCTGTTCGTTGACGTTTACGTTCACCACCATCCCCTATTGTGACAATGCTTGAAGCGTCATCTTTTCAAGAGTAAAGGTGTTCGTGTGTCATTTCGTCTGCTTCCATGTAGACAGACTCTATTGCTACAATTTCTTTTGTGACCTTGGTCGCCATTTCGAATTCGTTATTTTTCCGATACTCAACTGAAAGGTTATCCATTGTCTTTTTGCAGCCTATTGTGCCACATCAAGCTTTTCCCAACATTCGCGAACATCGTTTCTGCTCGAAAGTTTGACATGTCATAGTGGTCAAAAAGAAGTAAAATCATGGTTAAACTATGAATCATACCCATCATACTATATAATGATACCAATAACTCGTTTTTGAGGAAAAGTGGTCTTTTTGGCTTAGTAGGGCCTTATATACTGAAATAGTTGATATTTGTAAACAATGATAATACGATAATAAAACGTTAGTTAATTTTTAGTCTATTTAATCTCTCTTGTAAACTTATGTTAAATTTCCCCCAAAGCAAATATAACATTTCTATATCTAAACTGAAACAATGTCAATTTTTCAAAACTTTTTTTTTAAGTTTATACGAGCAGATTTTAAAGGTATTTACATCTAGTAAATACCTTTAAAATCTGCTCGTATAAGCTTAAGTTGGTTTACCACGAAAAAAAAAGTTTTGAAAAATTGACATTGTTTTGGTTTCAACATCCTATCTCCCCATTGTCAATTATTTGCGAGGTTAGAATTATTTTGTTCTCCACATTTTTTTTGTTTTGAGATAAAACGCTTTAAAAATAAGAACTTTAGGAGATATAAAAGGATTTTTATTATTTTTTTGATTTTAACTTAGGTTTTAATATAGTAGAAAAACATTATTTTGAGGTACATAGCACAATCAATAACTCGATTTTTTCAAAAAGTGGAGATTTTTTTAAATTTTGGTTTACCTTATAAGTATATATACATACAATCAATATTTCAGTATAAATATTTGTATTTAAATATATGTATTTAAATACAGATAGCCGGGGCAAAAAGAAGGCACAATTAGTCTTATCACCAAGCCCCGAGAATTAACTCCGTAAAATAAAAATTATTACTTATAGCATATATAATTGTAACCAGTTTATAAGAAATAAGATTTTCTGGTAATAAATATATAAAAATAGTAGAAATATATAAAAAGAGTAATAAATACATAAAAAATAAAATAAAAAGTTACTAATTAGAAAAAATAAAATGTTGGTTTAAATCTTTTAAGATAAGAATAAATAAAAAGATGTTAATTAATTAAGATTAAATACTAATTAATTTTATTAATCAAAAGTAGATAAGGACCTTAATATATATATATATATATATATATATATATATATATATATATATATATATATATATGTATATATATATATATATATATATATACATATATATATATATATATATATATATATATATATACATATATATATATATATATACATATATATACATATATATATATATATATATATATATATATATATATATATATATATATATATATATATATATATATATATATATATATATATATATATATATATATATATATATATATATATACTTAAATATATAGGTTATGATTCGCCTAAAGTGACAATAGGTTGGAAAGATAATCTTTAAAAAAAAATTGAAAAAGCTTATCTGTACTACCAGATAACTTTAGAAGAATATTATAAAGATAACTTTAGATAGAACAAAATAATTTTAACCTCGCGTACTGTCAAACTTTTTAGAATCCCCTTTCCCTGATGTCAGTAAATGACATTATTTATGAATGGTCCCATACTTGTGAGCTTAGTCACTTGATTTTTTATTGCGGAAAAAAAACGTCGTTTTTTTTGAAAAACTTTGTCCAAAAAATACAAGAAACGATTTTAGGTAGGTGTCGAATAAAAACCCACCCATAAAATTTCAAATATTAATAGGGTAGAGCGGGGCTAGTTGAGCAATTTTTACTAAATCTAACAGATATCGTGATCGGTGCCTCGGATATACATAATTTTTTCAATATTTAATAAATATTAAAAAATAAAATAAATTAACCTGCTAAAAATTTGTTAAGAATTAAGTAAAATTTTTGATTTTTTTGAGAAGATATTGCCTAAAGTTTGTGGAACGAAAGTAAAAAAAGAGATAAAATATAAAAATGTAATTTTATACAACAGGCTTGAACTTTAAAGACCGATTTAAAACTTACTTTTTTTTTTTGTTCTTTATTACATAAAAATTTTTATACAAATACATAAAGTTATTTTAAAATAATGATAGAAATTAAATAAAAATAAAAAACGCGGAAACTCATAGAAGACTTCGAAGGTCTTGTCAAAAGAACCGCTAAAGTTTGACGCGTCAATAAAAGTTGATGTATACAATGCGAGTTCTTATTTTCAGTATGTTTTAATTTTTGTGACGAACTTTTCATTTTTCTTCAAAATTATTACTTTTTCCAACAATTGTAAAACACATTTGTAAATACATTATTTAATAGATTAAGTCTATCTTTTGAATAGGTTATGTCTATCTATCATGATTGTCTTTGTCGTTTATTGATTACTATATCACGATTGTCTTGTCGAATTTAATTGAAAGATTTTTACTGTCATATGATGAATATTTTCCACTTGATGGTTTGTAAAAGTTTTTCTTTGACCCACGTGCAGCAACTTTGAACAGCCGTGCAGCAACATTTCAGCCGTTTTAGGCAAGTAGATTAGTTTTGAAGGTCATACTTGTCACTTGCGTGTATGAACATACATAACATCATATGTGCATATAGAACATTTTTATAAACACAAGTAAACACATAGACATATAAAAACAAAACACATACATACATACATACATACATACATACATACATACATACATACATACATACATACATACATACATACATACATACATACATACATACATACATACATACATACATATACAACACATACATACGCACACACACACACACACACACACACACACACACACACACACACACACACACACTCACACACACTCACACACACACATATATATACATATACATGTATATATATATATATCTATGTATGTGTGTTTGCACATACAGGTGCATGCACACATAAATATATACTCATAAATGACACTAAAACTATATATAACATTATTTCAGAAAAAAATTTACAAAATTAGTATATGTTTACAATATATTATAACTTTAACAATAAAGTATTTTTCTGGAAAACAAAAAATAAGAAAACTAAAGATAAGAACTTTAAAAAAACATAAATATTTTATCAATTGAAAATATAATATTTTTTGGTTTTTGTTTAAAGAAGGGATAACAACATTTCTTGAAATTATAAAAATGTTTTGAAAATATTTTATTCTACAGAAAAGCTCCAAGAGATGCAAAACTTTCCAAAGTTTGTATGGTAAGGAGGTTTTCGAATAGCTTTATCATTTCTTATGATATATTAATTCTTTTCTTTCAAAGTAAATAGTAATAATTACTATAATACTAACTTTTTTTATCTTCTTTCACTTAAGTATTGATAATTTACCAATTTATCGGACTTTTGATTAAAATTAACAAAGTAAATACTAATTTTAAAAATATACATAAATAATGTACCGCTCTTTTATTTCTCATCAAAGTTGTTTTTTTGTGTTCGATAGTTCAGTTTTTTTTATTTTTCAACTTACCCCTACAAGACAAGGTGACGCATGAGTTAGGTTTTAAAAAGAATAGTAAAAATTTATAAAAAACAGTTAATTTTAATCAAAAGTCTGATAAATTGGTAAATTATCAATACTTAAGTGATGGCAGATAAAAAATGTTTATAAGCATACAAGAGAAAAATAGCAAAAAGTGCCTGAGTATCTTGCTCAATAGCTTTTCAGCTAACTTTTGTTGCGCATTGTGTTAACATTCTAATTCACTAACTTTCATTCATTAGATGTTTTCTCATGTGATGCGTAGTTTTTGAGGTACTTTAACTACCCGACTTGCCCCTATGCTTAACTAGCCCCGCTCTACCCTACATGTTTTGGTATTATTTTTTTTATAAAAGAATGTAGAATATTTATTTAAGTGAAGACGATATTTTACTTTTGAATTGAAAAAGTTATTACTTTTAAATGATTCAACTTTTTTGATTTAGATAATTATTCTGTCTTCACATGAAAGACAGTTCTGCAATATGTGAAAAAGGCATATGGAGATTGAAAGCACTAATGTCCAAATTGGAAGTCAAATAAAAAGTACAACTTAGTTTTCAATGGTAACTTGGGATTTACAAGCTGATAATACTTAATGTACCAAATTTTTAAAAAAAAACTTAAACTCTTCTTGTTCCCTATCAAGTCTCACAGTAATTTTATTTTGTGAAGAATCTTTTCGTCATTCATATTAACGTAAAAAAAAATTGGAATATTTTTTTTGTTTTAAAATTGGTTATTTCAAACATTAAAAAACCTTCCTACGCCACCTCTTGGTGATATCTCTTTGTTACAAATATGATTTTTTTTTTTTTTTTATTGTATTTTCTCCAAAAAACAAAAATTGAAATGAAATCAATAATAAAATATCCACAGACAACATTTTCTGAAAAATAAATCAAAAATATAACATTGAAAATTAAATAATTACATTTTTTCGGTATGGTTAAATTCATCCCAAGTTGTGGCCAATTTAAAATTATTTTTAATTAGAAGTGTATAACACCACAATCCGTATAAATTTACATTTAGTTATAACACCACAATCTGTATAAATTTACATTTAGTTATAACATCACAATCCACTCAAATATCAATGGCAGTTACAACCAACTTACAATTTTGCAGTATATAAATTTTACAATTTTTATAGTCTCAAACAAAAAAATGTTACCTAAACTAGAAATAATCTAAGCAATAAATAAATAGATAATTAAATAAATACCTTTACTTTTATGATCAATCTAAATTCGGAAGAAAACGCAAACGAACAAAGCGGTTTTTAAATCTTTATTTGAATTTTTATTTGGTTAAAATAAGCTAATTTAGCGTGTTTATATTTGAATTGAATTTGGTTTTAAAATTTCCTAAATATTTGTATTTGATTGAAATGTATTTGCAATTTCATAAACTAGGTTAATCAAGTTTTGGGGGGAATTACCAAGTGGTTCCTTTTTACCCCATATTTTTAACACTAAAATAAAATTAAAACTTGTTTGTAACCGATATTTGTTTTTATCCTTCTATTTAGTAGACCACTCTTTCAGTCTTGTCATTAGTAAATACAAAAGTAATGACATTTGTATTTGTAAAATGCAGATTAAATATATTTGTATTTGAATTCGTATTTAGAAATTTAGAATTAACGTATTTGAATATCTATTTGATCAAATGTGTTTGACTCCAATACTGCCTACATAGTCACCTCTATTTTACGGTTTTTAATATGCGCTCTACCATGAAAACAAACACTTCTATTAGGGTGGAGTAAAAATAAAATTTTTAAGAAATTTATTTTTATTCCATGATTTTTATATCAGTGATCTAAATTGGACAAGAACTACCCCCTGCAGCAACTTTTGACCAATTTATTCAAATTTTCAAAATTTGCCGTATTTGACGTTTTTTATTTTATGTAAAAATTTGCTGTTTTTTATATTAAGTAATTTTTAGTGTTTTACCTTTTTTTATCCTTTTTTAATCCTTTTTTCAGCAAACTCTGGCCATTTTACATTATAATTTATAGATTGCAAATTAACAACCTTTGAAATCTTACATGTTTCAAGAGACTTTCTAATAGAATCTTAATAGTATCTAAAACCAGATTTTGGTCAATTTTACTCCACAAACAAATGACGTATGGAAGCTTATTTCCATGCAGCAAACAAATTACCTATTATAGACGCCGTTGAAGTTTTAACTCAAACAATCAAATAACACCACTCTTGCTTCTTGTGTTTACATTAGTTTCATCACCGCCTAGCTCTTGCAAAACATTCAATGATGTTGTGTTATTTAGAATACTATAGAACTTGTAATTTTAATGCTTCAACTTTGTTTTAATGCTAAAAAAAGAGCAGTGTCTCAAAAAACCTCAAAAAGGTTCCTTGAGACACTGCTACATAGAAACATACATAGTTTTAATTTTTTTTAATATGAAAAACATTAAAAGAAAAATAGCAAAATGATTTTATGCTAATAATATTTAAAAAAAATGTTTTTTTCAAAATTAGTTATATTATGAGGCTAAATTCAAGCTATAAAATAACTTACAATAAAATATGTAACCACTCGTATTTTTAACACAAACCGTATTTGATTAATTTATATTTTTAAAAACTGTATTACATAATATAGTGTTAATATTATTATATATTATTAATTTATAAATAATATTATTAATTCAAACTAAATACCATTACAAAAATTTAGAAATATGATTTGCATTAATACTCGGAGCAGAGCATAGATTTTAATATATGCCTTATATTCAAATTTTTTGATTGCTATGCATATTAACAAGGAGTTATTATAGCTATGCTCAAGGCTGGAGCGATAGGGGGGTGCGAGGGGTATGACACCCCCTCCCCCATCAATGGTTTTTAGTTGGCAAATTGGACCTTTAGTCGGCAAATTGGACCCTTTCAGACTAGTTAGTCGTCAAATATCGACCCTTTCGATATAGGTTAGTCGGTAAACTAGACAGTCGGCAAAAGTCGTCATGGCAGTTAGCAAATTTTGAAAAACGAGAACTTTTTTTTTTTTTTTTTAGTCGGCAGAAGTTGTATTGGCACCCCCACGTGACACCTACTCGCGCCGGCCCTGGCTATGCTTTAATAACTCCTTGTTATTAAGTAATATTAGCCGAAAATTGCTACAGGGGGAATTCTTGTCCAGTTTTGCTTATCTTTGTTTCATTTTATTAGTTTTCTTATAACTTATATACAAATTTCTAATATATAAATTAGGGAGAATAGTTTTATTTCTGAAAATTAAATTTCAGTTATTTTCACTCCACACAAACTTCCATAGTTCTACCTAGCAGGGACGGCTTAAGTACTTATTGGCTTCGCGCGAAAAATTTTTCTTGTGGAAAACGGCCGTTACTTTTCTAGCCAGTAAGATTTTATTACATCGTTTTTGTAATTAATTGGCCAATTAAATTTATGTTAAAGGTCATGTGACTTTCATATATTTTAACTAAACAAATTTTCATAACAACGAAAAGTTTGGTGCTGCTTCTACAGTGATAGAACAGACTAAGCAGTTATTTTTTATTTAATTATATAAAAAAAATACTAAGTATGAGTCGATGCAGACAAAACTTTCATGAAGATTGTGAAGCAGCCATCAATAAACAAATAAATGCTGAGTTATACGCAAGCTATGTTTACATGTCTATGGTAGGTTAATGGATAATGACAATGGACAGTAAACTTGAAACTTTTTAATTTTGAACATAAATTTGATAATAATTATTAACACCAACCAATAATCATATTAGTTGATGTACTTGTAAGGTTTTACATAGTATTTGTAACATTCATTGCAGTTGATCTTTGCAGTTGTTGAACTTTTTTTTCTTATTTGTAAGCTGTAATTAGTGAATTCTTTATAATAATTCTGCTATAATAGTAAGAATTAATCTGGCAACTCCCAAAATATTTATGCACTGATTTCTTTTAAAAATGGTGTTTACTAGGTTTAACTGCTGGACTGTAAAAGTAATAGTAATGCAATCAGTAATAAAAATAATAAAAATTGTAAATCTAAGAACAAACAACTCTATAAATTAGATTGTGAGAAGTCCAAGATTCACAGATAATAGATTTTTTGTTGAAATTTTGTTTTATTATGTATAATAAAATTACCTCATTAAGTTTTACTTGATTTTCATAGGCTTATCACTTTGATCGAGATGATGTTGCGTTGGAGGGATTCTTCAAATTTTTCAAGCACCAGTCTGATGAAGAACGTGAACATGCTGAAAAGGTATAACTTTTAAGAAAAATTTTAGTGTTGCATTATTATTGTTATATATATTTGTTTAGTTTGTTTATAAAATAATGTGACTAGAAATATGATTTTGTTTTTTAGCTTATGAGCTATCAAAACAAACGAGGTGGTCGTATTTTTCTTCAATCTGTAATAGCCCCACAAAACGAATGGTCTAGTCATATTTCAGCATTAGAAGATGCGCTCACTTTGGAGAAAAAAGTAAATCAATCTTTGTTGGATTTACATATGATTGCTACCAAATACAATGATCCTCATTTGAGTGATTATTTAGAATCAGAGTTCTTGAATGAGCAGGTTGATTCAATCAACCAGATTTCTAAGTTGCTTACTAATGCAAAGAGATGTGGCGATGGTCTTGGTATTTATCAGTTTGATAAAATGACCATGGCATCTGAAGACTCAGCAAAATAAAAATGCTAATTAATATTCTTTTTTTTTTCAATTTATAATTTATTGTAAACATTGTTTTTTTGTGTTAAAAAAGTTGTATCATAAGTTTTTTTGATATTAAAAACTTGAAGAAAAAAAAGTGTTTATTATAATTTAAGCAAATTAATAGTTATTTGCCAAAATTTTGACTTTTACTTGGAAGTTTTGGTAAATGTGTATGCAGTTAATTATTTTGATTAAAATTTGGCGCTACTGCAGTTTCTTTACCCCCCCCCCCTTCTTTTTTTTTATTGCTGATTATGATAGAGAATTTTATGCTGATTAAGAATCGTATAAAAACATTGGTCTGAAAATCAACAGAAAGAGCTCTATTTTGATGTTGAAGTTTAAAAAAAAAACCTAACCCTAACCCTTTCCCAAATAATGTACGTTTAATCGCACCAATCCCTTAATTAATCCCTTATCCCTTTAGCGCCTTAAAATTTTATCCAAAATTGAAAATGATGTAATGTAAATAAAATAAAGACACTGCTAAAAAATTATTACATTTAATTTTGACAAAATAAAGTTTAAGTGTTATTTCTATAGTTTCTAAAGTTTAAGTGTTATTTCTATAATGTATATTCTATACATTTATATTTCTAATGATTTAAAAAAAGTCTGTTAGTGAAAAAAAAAAATTGGTTAAGAGTTGTTTTCTTTGTTAATTACATCTGACATTAAACTTTTTTGTAAACCATTGTTTTTAAACAATTAAATAAAAAACTTTTATGAAATATATTCTAATTATTAAGACTAAGATATCAAAAGTATTACTTTAAAAGCTGCAGAATCAGCAAAGGTCAAAAACCACGATGCCTAGAAGAGAGAAATGTAGTCAGTCATAACATTGATCTCTTTAACTATTTTATTATTCAGAATAAGAAATTGTCTGTTGGGGAAAAGTAACTTGAATTTCAATTAGCAAAATGTCTTTGCCAAAAACATGGCGTGTTTTATTTTATGGTCTGATTTTTTTCATAAAACATAACTACAAGTTACAATAACCTCTGCGCTTCTCAAAAGTCTAAATTTAAATAATTTTAAAAATTAATTAAGAACTTAGGTGCTTTTTTTTTATTGCATAATGGTAATTTATAATTGTATAATTTTATCCTTACGTCACTACTTCTTAGGGGTGTCCCGGATAAGCTATCCGGGCCGGATAGAAGTATTATTCAATATCTGGTCGGATAATTATATACCGGTTTTTATATACCGGATATTTCTTGTTAATGTCATTTGAAAATTGAAATAAATCTAGAAATGTTATATTTTCAAACTATCTAATGTTAATGGTTTCTATCGAATTTTGTTATTATAATTATAATACTACTAAAATTATATATGTGCAATAAATACATCAGTTTATCGCTCATTTCTATTTATTTTACCTCAACGTGAAGAAATTAAAATTTCTAGCCTTGATCGCTTTTTCTCATAAATAATGAAAACAATCTTCCGAAAATACAGAGATTGCAGGTGGTTACTAGTAACTTAAGTGCTAACTCTTTTAGCAGTTAAAACTTCTCTTCATTGTTTCTAATAACCTAAAACGTTATTATCTTTATCTATAGTAGAGTGATTAAAAAAAAACATTTATTTACGCAGCTTTAAAAAAGTAGACTTGATCAGAGTTCAATTTATTTTGAACTTTTTTGTGTAGCTGAAGAAAATTCAATATACTTTTTTTCCTCTTCATACAACTTGATTATGCAGTGGAGTAGTGCAAAATGACTTCTGACCAGATTTATTACATCCCCTGCTTATCTGCTTTCCACATAGAATGCATATTGCCGTGAAATCACAGCTATCATTAAATTTGAAAAACTTCCAAACAAAGCTCACCATTTCGAAGGTTTATCACGGTAATATTTTGTCATAATAAACTATATATTTTAGGACTTGAATTACATTATCCGGCCGGATAATTTTTAAATATCCGGGTATTCAATATTCGGTCGGATAATAAAAAAGTGTTATCCGGGACACCCTTACTTTTTATAGTCTATCTATCTAGAGCCTGCTTCTCCTACTAGGTGCCCCTAACATTCTGGTCATTGCAACAACACCGTTTCATTGTTTGCATTAACACCATTCCATTTCTGCTTAAATGCTGCTCTTATTAATACTCGTGCAGCGCTTTTTAAAATGCTACAAGTTGACAAATATAATAATAGTAAAAATGTGCCCAATTGGTATAAAGAAAAAACTTCCATTCTTTGTAATGACATGAGTATATAACAAATGTTATAAGTATATAATATATTATTTTAGCATATAATTAATTAAGTATGTAATATTATACTATGTAATATTACTCACAAAAACTAGGCTCTAGTGACTTCTGGAGAATCTTTAACAGTATCAATAATAAGCGCAAATCTGTTATTTCATCTCTCTTGTATGGTTCCGACTTTGTCACCTCACCTAAAGACAAAGATGAATTGTTTGCTGAGAACCTTTCATTGGTATCATCTCTTGATTCCACTAGTTGCGTTCCACCTGATTTACCCGTCAAACAAGTTGATCGATTGCTTGATATTCGTATCACTCCAGCTTCTGTATAAAAATTGATTTCCTGCTTAGACTCTCCTACAGTTTGTGGTCCCGCAAATATACCTTTTATTGTAATATATATTTCAAAACTATTTAATAAGTGCTTATCAGAGTTTTGTTTTTCAGCATGGCGGCATCTGTTATCCCTATTTTCAAAAATCCTGAAGAGCAATCTGACTTGTCTAACTACCGTCCCATTAGTCTCTTTCCTGTCATAAGCAAGGTCTTTAATTAACAAACACTTAATCTCTCATCTTGAACCTAATAATTTACTTTCTGATCAACAATATGGATTTCAATCTTCTCTTACTACAGCTGATTTGCTAACAGTGATAACCAGTTAAGTTTTATCGTGTATTAGATAGAGGTGGAGACGTTAAGGCTATTGCTCTTGACATTTCTCAAGGTTCTATCGTTGACCCTATACTTTTTTTTAATTTACATTAATGATCTCCCAGAAATTCTCACAGTTTAGGTGGCATTACTTGCTGATGATACTACAATTTATTCTTGTCTTGATAATGAAGCCAACAGTCTCTGATTGCTTAGAGGGGGCATTTGAACTTGAAAAAGATTTCCCTTCTGCTACAGAATTAGACTCCCAGTGTCTGGTGCCGCGTTAACTCTGATAAAACTTTTTTTTCAACCAATCATTATCGCAATATTCTAGATCTTTATTTATGAATGGTTATGTACTCGACGAGTCATCTACCTTTCTTCTTTTAGGATTAACTCTTATTTTTTATCTTTATTGGAAACCATATATCAAATTCATTGTAAAACTACCACCTGCTAATGTTGTATCTCTTTATTGTGTTCTTACTCAAGATTCTATTCTTTATCTCTGTAAATCTCAAATCCATCCTTGTATGGTACACTGTTGCTATATCTGGGGTGGATCTTCTAATGATGCCCTTTCTCTTTTAAACAAGGTGCAAAAACGCATTGTAAACATAGTTTTCCATTATAATCTCTTTTGCCATCTACTAAAATTCATTCTTGTGTTACTCGTCATTTAAATAAGTCTCATCCTTATTCTGTGATTGTTCCTAAGTGTTCCAAAACCTCTTCGTCTAGTTTTTTTCCTCGAACATCAGTTCTTTGATCAATTCGCTTCCTTCATCTTGCTTTTCTGATTCATATAATTTGTAACTTTTTAAGTCGTCTGTCAATCGTTACCTTGCTCTACAAACTTCATCTTTTCTCTTTCAGTAACTTCCAACTCTAATAGTGGTTGCTTGCAGCCTTGTTGGAAGCGAAGATATAAAAATAAAAAAAGAGGAAATAAAATTCGAAAATGAATTTTATTTCCGTTTCCACATCGTAGGGTTTAACAACTAACAGACATTTTGAGACAAAAAATTATTTATTTTTTTTGTTTATATTTTGTGTATAAACAACGTTGTCATGCACTTCTATTTGAATACGTAGAAAATACAATACATAGTTACTTTTATTAACTCAGTGGGTTTAGTACGTGTTTTTGGGGTCTTATATTTTTTAATGAAAAGGTAATATATCTTAAAAACGTGAATTCTTAGTAAACCGAAGGTGCAGATTGCAAAATATTTATTACAAATTTCATATTGTGCCTAGATTTTAGTCTATGGTACAACAAATAGCGTCACAAGTTCAACACCATAAACTTTTACTGTTTTTTTGTAGGGTCATACCTCCACAACAAAAGGTTTTTCAGTATTGTAATTTTTTATTGTAAGGTTTTACGTACTAATATTATGGTAAAGATTAAAATTCATCTTTTTTAAAAATGCCCATGCTGAGTTATTTTATAATCAATATGGCTACAAAAATAAAATACCTTCAAAAAAACATACTTGCATGGGAAATTTTTTTTTTTTAATTGTATCATTGGAAAGAGCTTTTTTCACACTTCTAGAAACAATGAAAATCATGTTGGAGAATTTGGATAACAAAAGCAATCTAGTTTTTATAAGCTAAGTTTGGTCTACAAATTCTTTGCTTTCTTAAAAAACAATATCAGGGTCCGTAAATTAATTTGCCGTGTACACGATAATTTTAATGACATTTTAGTCAGTAAGTATATTTTCATTCTACGGACAAATCTCTCTTAATGAAATTCAAAAGTTTAATTTTCATTAGTTTATCGAATAAAATTATTAGAAGACAAAGATTAGGATTGAAATTGACACAGGAGTTATTTTAAAAATATCTGCATCTTGATGTCTGTTGAACCAAAACTTTAGAATTTGTTGTATTGGAAAATTTGACGAAAGTTTATGTTATTTAAGTCACAAAGAAACACATTTAATCACAAAGAAAGGGCTTTATTGATTTTTGCTCAGAACTTTCGATTAAGGAACAAACTTTGATTATCAGGCGAAATTATAATTAAATCAAAAATATTACTTTAATTTGTTTTACACCACAAATTATTGTTGCTGGTTAAATACACGCAGTTGCAGCGCTATTGTTTAAATCTTTTTTGTACTTCCGATCAATACTCAATTAATTAATTGAGTTAATTCAAAGTTTATAAAACTCAGCTAGTTAATTTTATTTGTTAAATTTGAAAGACAGTCTGAAGTCTCTAAATTAATACATTTCAACCTTATTACAAATAAAAATTATTAATAAATAATGTCATTTGTCCAGGTCAAAAATTGTGTCCAAATTGCCGCAAAGTTTAATTAACCACGAACTCTTCAAGTAAAAAAATTGACAACATTGATGATCTTGATGTATTACTTTCAACTGCCACTATTAATATTAGCCTTTCTGAGATTGGAATTTCGCATTTAAGAGTAAAACGTGTTACTAAGAGAGATCATGCTAGTAATGTAAAAGGAAAAAAAGCAAATAACAGTTGCTGAAAAAATAGCTGCTGTTAACGGCTCATCACACAACAATAATGTTCTATCACTAAGCAGAGCCAGTGTGGAGTATCAGAATTTCATAGACTGGTCAGATTTGATATTAGAGTTGAAAGAAAAAATACCAACAATCAATAATTCACGTGATAAAGATTAAGTTTTTACTCTTATTCCGAACAAAGTATCGGAGAGAATAGTTGAAACAGCAAAGAAATTAATGACGAAAAGTGGATTCTTAGCACTTCCAGAAAGAAATGCAGCAAAGAAATTGCCAGAACATGTTAAAGAAAAAATTTTAAAATTTTACGAACACGAAGTTTTTAGCAGAACATGTCCAGGGAAAAAAGATTTTGTACCTGTGCGCAATCGTACTATAAAAGTACATATGCAAAAAAAAAAAAAAAATAATGATAGTTAATTTAAAGAAATTTTTTTTTGAGTATTAAAAAAAAATGTATAAATGGAGCTTTAGTTAATGAATACTTAAATATAGATGTTGTTGTGTTATCAGTGATTGCATGCATCACGATACAATTTCTGTTTATGTATTTCTTGGTAAATTAAGAGCTGAACTTAAAACTTATTTGTCTTCTGAATTTATTCATTTGATATGAATTTATGTTACCATTATACTGAATCTGGCATTAGAGTAGAATGGAGTTTCTAGAAAAGTTATGGAAAATCTCCATGTTATGAAATTGGGAGAACTTTCTTCAACGGAGGAATCAAAGGCCGTCTTTGACGCCAATTGGCAAGCCAATTAAAAATCAAATTTAAATGCCTTTAAATTTATATGATTTTTGCAATGAAAATGTCACAGGAATTTTATTTATTTATGTTGCCAGTTCTTAGTAAACCAGTGGTTATGTAAACCGAAGTTGCAGATAGCACCTTCGGTTTACTTATAAACTTTCATAGAGAAATAATTAGTACTGGAAACACAGTTGCAGGTACTCGTGATAATAACAAATTTGTACCAGTAAATAAAAATTAGGTTTGTGTCAGTCGTATTTTAAGTGATAAAACATCTTTTATTGCAAACTTTGATTTAACTCAACCAAATTAGTTTCACTGTCTCATCTTAGTCCTGGAAATTTGGTTGAATGTATTTACGATGCACATTGTGGATTGGAAACGTTTGTTAAATTTCAGAAGAACAGGAAAATGTTCTTTTGAAATTTAACAATATATTAACTTTTCATTGCAAAAAATTAAGACCCCAAAACACGAGTTTTAGCTACTGATTGATATTGAAATTTGGGTATAACAAAATTTACAAAATGTACAACAAAATAACAAACATTTTGACCTGAAACTTTAGCAACGTTCATAAAACATGTTTAACTACATACCGACAAAATTTTATAAAATTCTGAGATGGTCGAGTGGGGATCTCTGGACCACTTGGAGTGAAATGACCCAGATCCGCTCCTAAAACCAGTTTGTTTCAATTTAAAAATAACAACAGAAATTATAAATCCAATTGATAACGTTTTATTATCGCTAAAAAAACCGGTCCAATTGACCAAGTGCATAATAGAACTTTTACCTTCGGTTGTAACATCTGAAACGCAGCAGAAATTCAAAAAGCAAAAATTCAGGAAAAGTTAAAAATAGAGGAAGATAAATTAAAGAAGAAACAATTAGCTGGAAAGAAAAAGTTAAAATGGAAGGAAAAAAATCTAGAAAGAAACAATTTTTTTTTTTGAGAAAAAAATGTTTGTTTCTTGAATTTTATCAAGAAAAGAAAAGAAAGTTGTAAAGAAAAAGATCATGAAATCGAGTGTGAAAAAGAGTTGCATTCAAATGATGAAAATAACTATAAAATAAGATAATTATGTTGAAACTTCCTCCTTTGTTATTTTAAGAATTTAAAGGAGATGTACTAAAGTAATCAAATTGCTTTAAAATTAGTTATAAAGTTAGTTTTATAAAGTTCATAACAAATGTTTAGTGATAAAACGATTATTTTATATTTTCATTACTGTATATGTAATGTTTATTAAATAGTCTTTCTATTGAATTTGTATACCTAAAAACGTTTAATAAAATGTTACAATTAATCTTTTAATTGAAACTGTGAGGGCATTATAAACCAGACTCTAAAGCAGATTTCAAGATATAAGATAAGTGTTAACAATATATAGGATAAGTTTGAAACACATACGATAAGAAAAACTTTGCATTAAAAGTTGAATCAAAATAAGTACATAAATGATTTCAATTTCAGAGTTGAGAACAATTTTAAATCAATTCATAATGTATTTTATTGACGGTTGCAAAAATTCATTTACAATTCATTTCTACTTTTTTTAGTAATCTAACATATTTTAATAAATTTACGCTTGGTGTGGAAACACTATCTGATGGATAAAAACAGTTTAAAATTTATTTATTTTTTGTTTATTCATAGCTTTATTAGTTATTGTAATATTGCCTGGGCAAGCATCTATCCGCCAAAACTAATGTGTATCTCAAAAAAACAAAAACAAGCTAGCCGTCTTATATTAGAAAGCTCAGAGTGCTAAATGCTTATCAATTAAATATATATAGTACTCTTGTTTTCATGTTTAGATTAATTATTAAATGCTGCCAAATATTTTTGAAGACCTTTGAAAAACATCCGAATTCTCAATAAGATACCGAGGGTCACATTTGTTGAACTCGTTTCTTCCAAAAAATAGTTAAGCTACAATTTTAATTCAAACTTTTAAAAGTATTTTAAAAAAATAGTTACTTGATTATCTCAAATTCTATTTTGTTTTTAAAATATTCTCTTTTATTTTTTTAATTCTTCCTTTCCTTAAAAAGCGCTTTACTCTTTAACTCATTACTTATCTTTAAAATTTATTTTTTTTATTATAAGTTGAATTGTATTTAAAAGAAGAAAAAGAAGAAAAAATAGATATTTTTTATTTAAAAGTATTTAAATATCATTTTACTGAGATAGCTTATTATTTGTTTAATATGTATATGAAACAACGGGGCTAGATGATTAGACTTGTTTTCTGCGAACAAAATAAAAAGATTTTAAAATTTGCATCATAGGGTGACTTGATGTGTACGCGTTTATTCCGAATAAGTGGCGTTTTTGGGTCAGCTAGATTGGTATTATCAGGATCCGTACTAACCGTGAGGTGATTGATGCATTATCAAAAGAGACAAAAGTACCAGCAATACTGCGGATTCGTTGATTGGCGATGGCGATCTCAATTTAAACGGGTTATTCTAGTTACAAGGTATAATTATCAGAATCAGCTTTTTTAAAGTTTTTAGTCAATAATACTTAGATATTTGTATATTTGGTTTGATTTATTCATAGTCAAAAAATATTTACAACTTATTGACAAAAAGCGGCACATAAGGCCTCTCTATTATGAAAATACAGTTTTTCAATTTCAACTAAAATGAAGATGCCGGAGTAGAGAAAATTCGTGTTTAAAATTGTTCAAGTTCTTTGCGTCCCCAAAATTTTGGCTTAAAGAATTCTTTTTTGTTGTTGTTACATAATTTTTCACAGTTGGTGAAGAAGTTGTTTCTTTCAGCACAGTTTCGGACAAGTAGTGCTTTTAGTTGATTAGTGTGTCCACGCGTCCAAAAACTGTACTTTGAAGATTCCTTTTTTGGTTAAAGTTGAGGGACCTGAAAGTTAACTTTATCAATTTTGCTCATAATTTTTTATTGGGGCAGGGTTGAAAAGTAGTGACATAAAACATGAAAAAAAAATGTTCTAACAGTTCCAATATACATGTTTCATTAGCAGAATAGTTAAATTTACAATTTTAATCTTAAAGATAAATATAGGACTGTTAGTTGCCCTACATCAACCCTTTAATTTCAACCTATAATCTTATTCATTGTCACGGAAGGACAAACAGAATAAATTAAATTTGGAAGATCTAGAATGCATCTAAGCTTTTAGACGGAATTTACTATTTTTTTAGAAATACCCAAGTATGGTGTATTTCTAAAAAAGATTTACATTTTCTTAGCATTGATGACAATGTTAGAAAATGCATTACATTTTATACAAAAAGTATGAATCCTTCCATGACAAATTTTGAGTAAAAAATTTTTTCTTATTGGCCGTGATGACTTCCTTAATCCTTTGAGGACCGTAAGGGTTACAAAAATAATTTTAGAAAAAGTAATGCATTTCTAACATTACAATGTGTTTAAATAACAAATTAAAGAAAAAAATTTTCCATTAACATTACAAGTGGAAATGTAAGATGGGATAAATATGTCGCTACGGATCTCAAGTGAACTTTGGATCACATTTGTTCCATATGGCAGTCACAAACTAAATAAAGTACTAATAGAATACAAAATGCTTTGCAAAATTGTTCTACTTAGTGATCATTATTAACAGTTTTCTTGAAATAAACTAAATATTTTCAAATATATTATTGAGGAGATATCATTCTCTTTACTGCGTGAATTTGTGATATTCAGAAAAACAATTACGTGTTTTTGTGTAGCACAGGCTCATGTGTCACAGAAACTGTCAGTACGGTTTTAAAATTCATGCTTGGCACATTGAGCACATCATTTGCGTTGTTCTTTCCTGATCAAACAGTGTTGTGGTATTAGTGTTGTTAGGACAGATCTTGACGCTGAGCTAACAGCTGCTAATGGAGCATTTCTTTATCTGTTAGAATATTGACCAATAAGACTTCTTGCTACCATTTGTCTATATTGTATTGGCGTTATTGACTTGTATTATGAATTTCTCTCTTGATTAATTTGTAAATAAATACAAATGTACATTTAATTGCACTAATCCTTATTTTTCAGTAGATGTATGTGCGCCAATCCCTATTTGTGAGTCGATGTATGTACATTTAATTGCGTCAATCTCTATTTGTCAGTCGATGCATTAACATCTAAAAAGCTGTCTCAAAGATTTTTTATTAAAAATATATATATATATATATATATATATATATATATATATATATATATATATATATATATATATATATATATATATATATATATATATATATATATATATATATATATATATACAGTGCCACCTTGAAAGAAAAAAGAGCAAAATAAGGCAAAGTTAGTACTTTTAAAGCCAAAAAAAAATCCACTTCAAGTTAAAGCTCTATCTGCTCTTGTGCAAAATTTATTACGAAAAAAAGAAAAGAAACATTTTTTTTAATTCTAGAAGAAAGTTATCCTTTAAAATTAGAAGACAATCAATGATACAGGTAAACAAAGAAAAAGTAGTTCAATTTTTAGAACAACCTGTTGTTTCCCTGGAAGGAAAGATACTGTTTACTGTGGGAAATCTGATGGTGTCAAAGTCTATCGGTTAAAGCATTACATGCTATATACATACAGAAATTTTTTTTACTTATTTAACAAAGAGAATGACATTAAAATCACTTATCATCAGTTACAAGAAGTTATCAAGCTAAAAATAACCTGATTATGATAAGTAAAACACCAGAAGACGATTGTCGATGTGAAACTTGTGAAAATGGTGAACTTTTGCTACAGGCAATAAAAAAATTTCTCATCAAAAAAAAAGAAAAGAAATTATTAAAAATCTGCCAGCTGAATCACTGGATCATGTGGAACTTGGTGTATGCTCCGTCAAGTCACTTATATCTATGAAAGGCAATTGTTTAAAATGTCCTAGAAGAACCATAATATCTGGAAGAACCATAATATCATAGAATAATAATGATTTGTGTCAAGAATTTAAAAAAAATAATGTTTTTTCATACTACCTTTCAAAAAAGGTTGTTTGCAAAGTTCAAGAAAAAGCTACCAGTTATCAGAAATGGTTAATGGTAGCAAAATGAGAATGCATAAGTATAATATTTACCGTCAGTTTTCAGAGTTAAAATGGATGAAGGCAAATTTCAAAGAAGATGAAGTAATAATCAGTGTCGATATTTCCAAAACTAAAAAATAAATAACTCCACGAGATCCAGAGTGCCTATTTTGGGCATGAACGTTTTACCATATCTAAAAAAAATTTCCTTTCCCTTTTGAAACACGTGTTGGGCAAAGCTGATGAGTTTATTTTTGTTCAGATGGTCAGTGTTTGTATGAAAAGCTTTTCCATTACTTTGCAAGGGACTGAAGTGCGTGAGATAGGTTGATAGTTTGAGGAGTTTGATTTGCAGCCTTTTTTGAAAATAGGAGTAATTTCGGCTTTCTTCCATTGAGGCGGTAATTTGCCAGCTTTAAGCGATTCAGAGAATATAATGCTTAGTGGGATAGCAAAACCTGTAGCATAATATTCCAGGACGCGTGGGTGAATGCCATCGAAGCCCAATGATTTGGTTTTGTTCATGTCCGAATGTTTTTCTTTGACGAATTTGTATGATGCGAGTGTGGTTGGTTGGTTTATGCTAGTAGAACGAGAGTTGAATGTTGGTATAGACCCTAGCGGCTCGATTTTGAAAATTGATTGGAAATATTCGTTAATTGTGTTGCAGATTACTTTAGGATCTGTTGTAGCTTGATTATTAATTGTTTCAAGTTGACAGATGCGGTTGTGTGTTACTTGTTTGCTTTTGATATACATGGATGATTTTTATGTCATGCCTGCTATTATTTACTAGTTTCATTTCGTAAGCAAGAACAGCTGATTTAACTAGCTTTTTTTACTGCTTTGTTGCTTTTTTATGCTAATTGCGTAGAGTTGGCTTGTTTGTTCGGCTGGCTGCGATTAATTTGCCCGAGAGTTCGCTTTTCAATTTGACAGCACTTGCAATATCTTTGGTCACCCATGTTTGTGCTTGTTAGTGTAAGGAGTAGTCGTTGACGCGACGTGCAATGAGGTTGCTTCGTTGAATTTGTCGATAAATATTTAATATTTTTTGAAAATTTTCAAGCCGTCAAAAGCCGAATGCCAGTCGAATGTTTCGATACGCGTAAAGATTGAGTTGTAGTCGGCTTTGCTCCAGGTCAGACGTTTCTTGTGAAGGTTAGAGAAATCAGTTATTTTGGGTGCTTTAGTTTTTAGGTTGGTGAGAGCTATACTTCCTTCAATAAGACAGTGTGTCTGACATTTGGCTGTGTGGCCGAGAGGACTAGCTTCTTTTATGTCGATTAATCGGCCTTGTTTGTTGGTCAGGATCAAGTCAAGAGTATTTTTGGAGGTTCCTCACTAGTACTGCGACAGATTAAAAAAGTTATAAGCTGGGTCAGATTATTTTCTTCGAGACAGTCTTGAATTTTGCTATCTGTTGGCCATTCGTTTTATATGTATGCAACAGTCGCGATGCCACCTCCTACGTTGACATATGAACACACAGTGCTGCTGAAGTTGAAGTCGTTGTACGCAAGTAAAGTTGAGCAGCCAACTAAGTTGCATTTGTAAGAGGCAGTGCTTATTGAACTTATTATTTCATCAAGTGTTGAATCGTTTAGGTTGTGAGGGCGGTAGAGACAGTCTATTGGAATTGATTTTTCGTGAAATTTTAATTTGGTCCAGACTTGCTCAATAGTGGTGTGGTTGAGTCGGTCAATTTCGGTGAAAGAACAATCGAGGCTTTCCTTTGTGTAGATGGCTACCTCTCCTGTTCCAATTATGTTTTTTTTAACAGTTGGTACCCAGCTCTTTTTGTGTCGGATTTGTCGGCGAACCAAGTTTCGGCAATCAAAATTATGTGTGGTTGAAGTAAAGTGTTTATTGAGGTAATTTTGGTTCTTAGTTCATCAATTTTTCGGCTATTAAGTGAGCAAAGGTTATTGGTCCAGTAAATGAGTTGTTCTGGCTTAGCTTTTGGTTGTGTTGGTTGTTGTAATTTTGGTTTTAGGCTTATCGAAGAGATTTTTTGGCTCATTGAAGTCGCTGTAAGTTTTCTGTTGTGGTTGTTTGATGTTGAGTTTGTCGAACATTTATTATTTGTTGAGTTGGGTACGGAGTGTATTGGGATTTGGAAGATGGTTTCAGTTGAGTGCTAGGTCATTTATTGGTATGGTAAAAAAAAAAAAAAAACTTATACTCTACTTATTTCTTGTTTTGGACTTGTTGTCCGTCTTCCATATATGGATTTTGTTGCAATCACATCTTACGCCAAAAAACTTTTTAAAATTTTACTTAAACGATGCGGACATTTACTTTCCACATGAATGTCTGCATTTCAAAACCTTTGTTCCACTTCAGTTAAAATTGGTTCAGGTGAAACTAGAAAACCAAATCATTTAGATTTACTTTTTATTATTCGATCAAAGAAACTTGTATCCACATTCCCTACACGGTCGTTCAGACTTACTAAATAAGTGGAAAGTTATTATACGCAAGCGCAGTAAAGTTTGCATATTTTAAAAGTTTTAAAAATGGCTACGGATAACGAATATAAAAAAAATTCTCATTGACAACGAGCTATTTTTCTAATTTTTAGCAATTAAATATGGATTTGGCCGTTTATTAAAAGGAAATTATAATAAAAGTAACTTCTAGTACACGATAAAATGTTTCAAGTTAAACATAAAACCTCTAAAAACGAATAAAATGTAATTACAGCAATAGCTTTTTTAGTGTAATTTGTTTATCGTTTTCAAATTGTTTTTAAAAAAATTTTGAGCGTAGAAATTTTTAAATTTTAACTTTTTCAGATAGATGAACTGTTGATCTTTCTTAAAATGTTTACTGATATCAGTATTCAATTTTTTTTCAAGATTAAAAGATATTTTTTTAACATTAACTTTTAGTAAGCTGTTGCTAGGCTACCCTATAATCACAATACATAATTACATTGATGTGAGTATATATATATATATATATATATATATATATATATATATATATATATATATATATATATATATATATATATATATATATATATGTATATATATATATATATATATATATATATATATATATATATATATATATATATATATATGTATATATATATATATATATATATATATATATATATATATATATATATATATATATATATATATATATATATATATACGTATATATATATATATATATATATATATATATATATATATATATATATATATATTTATAAATTTCAATACGTATGTATGTTAGACCCATGGAAGTCGGCCTAACATACAATTTTTAATATATTTACTTTTTGTTTTTGTTAAAATCATTTCATATTTTAATACATTCGAATTTTTAAAGTTTTTTCCATTTCCAACTATTTATTGCTAAAATAATTAATAAAATACCTTATAATATTTTTTTAGTATTTAAATGAGCAAAGTTTGATCAAATCGAGGGGGCTGTTAATTTTATATGGTCATAACTTTTAGGCACAATAATACAAATAAATTAAATTGAAAAACTGAAGCTTTATTTAGTATTAGAGAAACTAAGCATTTTATCAAGTCATTGTCATCATGTTTTGGCAGAGGCAGTTAGCTTATAGGGGAATTTTTGTTAACAATTCATGAAATTTTTTGCAAAACATTTAGAATTGACCAAAGCATGACCATTTTTTTTAAATTTAGTTAAAAAAAAAAAAATTTTAATGTATCTTGAAATTTCTAAGACAACTTCATGTTATTAGAGTAATAACATTCTAATAATGTTATTACTCAAGATTGTGAAAATTTATAATGATATGACCTTGAGCTAATTTCATTATAAACTATTAATAAAAGCAGGTTGATTTGATTAAAATAAATAGAGATTTTTTGAGTCAAGTCTTGAATCACTTATTTGATTTGATTTAAAATATTTAGGCTTAGCAGGGGCCTAATATATATATATATATATATATATATATATATATATATATATATATATATATATATATATATATATATATATATATATATATATATATATATATATATATCCACGACAAGATATTAAATTAGTTTTTTGAGATAGGTAAGAATTTTTAGGCCTTAAATTAGAGCACACATTGTTTTTGTCACGATTTTTTTATAAAACATTAAATTCAAAATCAACTAAATCGAAAACTAAAATGCTTTTGTTTTTATTTTTTTAATACAAGCAAAATCTATATGCATTATGAAAATCCAAAAAAAGATCTAAACATATTGATTTAGATACCAAAAAAAAATAATAATAATTAAATATTTTATCTTAATTTAAAAAAACAATCGGACTAAAGTTAAGTATATATTTCAAATAATATATTAAAACAATAATTTACCAAAGAAAAACCATAAAAAAAGCATTTCAATATTTTGCATATCCACCTTTCTTAAATAGGGATTGAAGATGGCAAAATTATCTAAAATTTCAATGTTTCTATCAGCATTAAGTCAACCTTCAAATAATTAATAGCATTTAAGTCCTGCATAATTCATGTAGGCCCAAAAGTCTACACTGGCATTACCTTGCTTGGTTGGTTTTCATGTATAATTCAAATCAAATTACTCTTGAGGTGATCGCCATAGCAGAACACAAAGCAATAACATATTTTTGCATATCTACCTCAACATTCATTTTGTCTGAGAATATAACATTTCACCACTTGCTGTTGTGTTTCATCAAGCAAATTAATTTTATTAATTAAAAACGTTTATCTCATTGTGTTGCCCACCAGATTATCCAGACCCATAATGTCATCTGTTTCAGTATAAGGTTTTAAAATATGTGAATATTCAATATTTAACTTATTGGCTATCTGACGAGGAGATAACACTTGGTTTTAAATAAAAATAGATTTGTAACATGTTTTTTTCAGATAATCTCAACCATGATTTTGGAGTTTTATCCTGTATTACTTCACTCGTTATGAGGCTTTTTCAATATCTAATTTCTTTGTGTTTTCATCAGTACTATTTCAAAATTAGAAATTTAGAGTTAATAAATGCTAATGAAAATCAAATTAAATTATTAAAAAAAATATTACATTAATTTTAAAAATAAAGCAGTAAGCATTAATTTTTAACGAACAAAAAAAATTTTAAAAAATATAGCCGATGTTATAAAGTTACATATAATTAGGGATACAACTGAAATTTTATGGTAACAACTTGTCCATTAAATAAAATACACAATACTTATTAATAAGAAATAATAAAATATTTAAAAAGCTAACTAGTTTTTAAAGTAATTTTAAGCAAACAGGATATATAAGTAAGAATGCTCTAATTAATGGCCAAATGTGTATGTATAATATATATATATATATATATATATATATATATATATATATATATATATATATATATATATATATATATATATATATATATATATATATATACACACATTTATATACATATATATATATATATATATATATATATATATATATATATATATATATATATATATATATATATATATATATATATACTGTATTGTATTACATAGTATACTATGCTTGGACATATATTATTATTTTTAATATTTTATTATTTTTCAGAGTTTGATTTATATGCATTAATTGTGTTTGCATACAATTGTTGTAATCGTGTTGTAATATAATATGCACACAAATTTATTGGATACAAATTGTATATAATATATAGTTAAATGATTATGATATATTATAAAAACTATATTTTATAGTTTATATTACCTATATTATAAAAACAAATATAAACTAAATGCTATATAAACTATGTAACATAATACATTTATATTTAACTTATAAATAAATATTTTATCTTACATACTTAATAAGTAACTTGTGAACTTTTTAGCCTTTTTTTTTTTGCATTTATAGTATAGTCATTCACATATAATTATATATTATAATTTATATTATAATCATTCACATATAATTATATATATATATATATATATATATATATATATATATATATATATATATATATATATATATATATATATATATATTAGCTATATACCTTAATATAAATGATCATACATCTACAAAAGTAGTGTTGGGTGAATTCTATTTTTGTTCAGAAAAAAATTGAATACTCAGATCTGAAAACAATTTCAAATCAAGATAAGACTATTCGAAATAAAAAAGTAAAAATTATTAATTTGTATCGCTCAGATTTTTAGAAAAACAGTTTTGAAAATGTAAACAAATCACGCTTTTAACAGTCAGATAAATGTAGCAGAGAATCACAGTTTTTTATATATTTAAACATCTTTATATTGTTTTTATCATTTTTGAATCAACAATTCAATTATCTTTATTATTATTTTATTCTATCAAGAATATGCAAATAATAACTACTAAGTAAAACTTTAAAAATATTGTTGCTACTCAGAAAAAATTTTGGTATCTAAAGGCCGTCACCATCTTTAAAATTATAATATTTGAATTTGACACTGCGGTTGCGTATAATAACTTTCCACATCTAAACGACCGTGCCTAATGTTGACGTTGTTCTAAGGATGTTTCTTTCTGCTGTTGCTGTTACAAATTGTACCGGAAAAAAATTATTTTCTATTTTAAAAGCGGTTTAAAAATTGTATAGGTAAATAGCGGAAAAAAAACTTTTGTCAGCTCTAGCCGTTCATCGAATTGAAAGCGTTATTCTAAAAGATATCAACGTGGATCATGTGAATAATAATTTCGTTAATTTAAAAAGCCGCCGCATAATGTTGAAATAATTTATTAACTTATGAATGACCTAGATAAAAACTATTTATACTTTAGAAATGTCAATTTTTTTTACCCTGCTGAAGTGTTTTAGTTATATGTAGTAAAAATAGATCTGATTGTCCAATGCATATTCTTTGGATTATCTTATTATAATAACCACATTTACTAGTTGGTTTTTGATCTTATGCAATAGTATCTGTTATGTAAACCATATTAAAAAAAAATGTGTTTGAGTAGGGATTTTTGTGAGTGAGTGGGAGGGGGAAGGAGGAAAGAAAAGGAGGTTGGAAAAACCACAACTTTTATTTTGTTGGGGGGCCAAGATAACCATGAGATGGACCTGACGCTAAAGATTTTCAAAAAATATTTTTATTTGGCTAAAACTAATTTCTATTAAAATGGTAAGTTTTTAAATGTGGAAGTTCAATTTCAAAAATTAAAATATCCATCACCTTGCTGAATATCTTTAAGTCATAATTAAAGACGAGTGAAGAAAGACTGCGAACTGCAAATTTGTTCCGTAAAAAGTACATAATAATTGGTCTTTAACAAATTTATCGACGACCAATCAATTTTTATGTTTATATCTTTAAGTGATATGGCTGCAGTCGATTTAGTTGGTATCACGATTTTTGGTAAGTATGAGATAGCTTTAACCTTAAAATTGTGTAGGATATTACACTTATAATGTTCTTCAGAATATTTGGCGTAAAAATGAAAATATTTATAGTGATTATCACCAGAATATCAAATGACATCATACTATGATGTCTATGTAGTATAGTATACAAAAATACTATCTAGTATAGTATACTAAATGTAGATATTTGACTATGATTCATAGTCAAATATCTATATTTTGTAAACGAATTAATTTGTATTTTAATTTTCCAGTTGGGATCAAGAATAAAAACAAGAAGAAGTTCAATTTAGATTTTAAGAAGTATTTGAAAATTTATAATAAGATTACAATTACATTAGAAAAGATTACAAATAAAAAAACAGTATTTCGTATTAGCATGGATAAAAGATTTATAGAAGTAGAGTATAGAATCATAAATAAGAAAACAAAAAAATACAATAAAAAGAAGCAACCTTTTCAAATGCTATCTTTGAAGAGTATTGGATATATGGTTTCCATGTAAGGTCAGTAGTAAATGATTGTTCAAGAAAGTGTAAAATAAGGACTCAATAAAATAAAGCAACTTTAGAGGCTTGGTTGTAAGGAATATTATGAATATAGATGAGAAATAATAGGGGTAATGACCGTAAAGTTTATGGAGAAGACTAACAGGATAAACTTTATTAAAAGCATTTGATATGTTAGAAGAAAAAGTCCTTGTAACTAATAAAAAGAACCATGTAGTTACTATGGTAAATAAATTGAGAAGATTGAAATCTGTATTAACTGTTAATACAGATTATTAGACTAAAAATAATAAGTATAAAAGTTTTTTTATTTAATACTTTAGGGCTTTGCTGATAATTGTAAAAAGACTGGGTGATGTAAGAAATGTACAAATGCTCTGTTTGTTTTCTTTCAGTCTGTTTTCCAGCAGGCAGGAAAACAAGATTTAATTAAACACTTGTTATATAGTTTAGAGAGTATTGAAAAAAGCTCTGGAGAACTATTGTAAGATTGTGACATGAATTTTTTTTTATGGATACAAATTATATAAGTATGAAATAACTTTAGCAACAGAATGTAGAAAGATTTGGATTTTTAGCAGCTATTTTTTGAAAATGCTATTTAGTATATTTTATTGGTATCATCAAACTTCTACCTTAACTTTTTTTTTTTTGTCTGATAATAATTTTACCAAAATAATAATTGGGTGTAGTTCCATTATTGTGCAAAAAAAAATAACTTATTGTCATAGTAGTATAACATATTGTTATTTAAAAAGCTTATATCAGTAAATAGACTCATCCAAAATTTCCCTAGAATGAACACTGAAAAATTTTATATAAACATATGCAGGCTTTATTTAGAGTATTATGAATTGCACAATGGTTTTTAGTAAAGTCCCAAGCACACTTTTTAAAATAATATCTTATTTAAATAAATATTTTTTAATCTTTGGATTAGCATCATTTTAAATAAATGTTTACTTTTTTTATATGTTTATAAATTGTGTATACTTCTTACCAAGAAGTCTGGATTATTTACATCTTTTTATTAACTCTGGTCAATCTTGCATCTTTTAAGTATTTCACAGATCTTGCATCTCCAATATGAAATCAACTTATTCTTAATTTTTTTTAAATAATAAACTTGCAAACATTATTTCACTATTATGCTGGGATTAGAAGCTCAATTTGAAGCCAGCTAATCTTGAATATATATATATATATATATATATATATATATATATATATATATATATATATATATATATATATATATATATATATATATATATATATATATATATATATATATATATATATATATATATATATATATATATATACATTATACATATACATTGTGATATAATGATAATTAAAATATATATATTTTAATTATCATTTTTTCATAATAAAGAGTCATAAATTGACTCTTTATTGTAAATTTTTTAATTTCCTGCTCGCAATTTTATCCTCTAGCTATATGAAAATTTTTCTTGTATAAAATACTATTGTCTGGACAGTTTTTTTTGATATCTTTTTTTAAAAACAATGTATAAAAATAAGTTATGCAACAATTCATATTTACTCCTGTTCTATTTGCTAAACCTTTGCTCTAGCAGCCAAACTTGTACCTCTGTCTCATCACTGCAATGTTATTTTTCTTCAAATACTAGTATAGCTGTTGCATATATGAGTGTCATCTTACTTTCCAGCTTGCAAAGTTTATCCAAATGTGACTACATTTTGTTAAGTCATAGCTTCCATTACGTTGTGCTAACTTGAAAATATGTTTTTAAATAGACACAAATAATGATTTTGTAGTAAATAAGACATTGATTAATTTAGTATTTTATTGAATTATGAAATTATACATAAAATAAGTAATAAAAAAGTTAACGCATAAGCTATTCAGATTTTGTTTTTTTTTGTTTAGAAGATAACCTTATTCTTCTTAAAATAACATTGTTTTTGTAAATTTTAATACTTTTTTGTTGACCAGCTATATATCTTTTATTTATATTATTATTAAAAGTAAAACAGTAAATTTTATAAGAAATAGTTTTAATAAAAAGAATATCAATTCTAGAAATCAAAAATATATATATTTCTAGAACTCACTTCTGAATTCAAGAAATCTAGCTTGATTTTATTAAAATCAAAAACTGTCAAATAAAAAAAAATTGGTCAATAGTTATAACATTTATACTAAACACGACTTTTAAATCTATTATGATGTTTTTAATCTATTTTCTATTTTAAATTTAACTGTTTTGGTTTAGAAAAAGACTTAGATGGAGAAATTATTTGTTCATGGATTTATCCTAGTATTAATGCTGAGTTAAAAAGGTACTTTATTGGAAAATGTAACTTCGTACTTTCTGAACATGATCAGATAACTTTTTATTATGGACACATTCAGACAATTTGGTACTATGTTAGTGTTTCTAAAGAAGATAATATTACTAAAAAAAAGGTTAGTTTTTATATATACAATGTATATATAAAAAGTATGTATGTGTATTATGCATATATATATATATATATATATATATATATATATATATATATATATATATATATATATATATATATATATATATATATATATGTATATATATATATATATATATGTGTGTGTATGTATATATATATATATATATATATATATATATATATATATATATATATATATATATATATATATATATATATATATATATATATGTGTAACTTTGAAACAAAAGATTTAAAAAAATTAAAAAGTACTTTGTGAAAATTTAAAAAAATAATGATCTTCATATATCCATCAGCTGTAATTATAAAGTTGTTAATTATCTGGACTTAACGTTAAATCTTAATGACAGTTCTTTCCAACCTTACTGCAAACCTGGTAATTCCATCAGTTATTTAAATGCTGACTCTAACCACCCTCCTAGTATACTAAAAAGCCTTCTTCAAACTATCGAACTATGATTGTCAACCTATTCTTTTAACAAAAATATTTTTAAGCAATCAAGATGCATTATCTAAATCAGGTTTAATCTAAAATTCGCTTACCATTCAAATAAAGAGCTGACCCAATTCAGAAATCACAAGCGAAACATAATCTGGTACAACTCACCTTTCAGTACTAATGTTGCAACAAAAATAGGCAGTTGTTTTTTGCACATGGTAGACCTGCACTTTCCGGGTGGTCACAAACTTTGTAAGATATTTAATCGAAATACAATTAAAATAAGCTTTTTATGTACGCCAAATATCAAGTCGATCATTAATTCACACAACCACAGGATATTATATAGCCAAGATAAAGATGAGAGAAAAACATGCAACTGTGTCAACAAATCCATCTGTCCCATGAACAATCAGTGCTTGACAAAAAACATCGTTTATCAAATCCACTGAAACATCGTTTATCAATCCACTGTGTTGTCAATCTGAGTACTTCAAAGTAAATTTCTATTTGTTATTTTAGAAAATGAGAAAACAACACAAGAGTTAATTGATCTGTCATTAAAAACATTTGCTGTTAGAATTAAAATATTATTATTACCAAAAACAATTTCTGTTGGGATTTACCATGGAAGCAGAAGTTCCATGGTAAATTCCAACAGCAATTTAGCCAAGGCCAAAAGCAGGGTCAAAAACTGCTTTTGGCCTTGAAAACAAAATGAAAACAAAAGTACATTATAATGGATGATGAAACCCACTGCAAACTTAACTGTTTAGCATTCCCAGGCCAACAATTTTATACAATCATGGAGTTTGCTAAAAATAGTCAAAACTAAATAATTTTATTAAGAAACTTATGGTTTTGCTAGCCATCTGTTTGTGTGGTTTAAAAACTCAGCCATTTTTTATGAACAGAAACTCGGAAATATATCTGAAGTTAAAATATTTAAAAAGCAATTTATGCAAACATGAATTATGAGCTGTGTAAGAAAAAATAAATTGCAGCAGACATCAATCAATTTCACCAAATTTGGGGTGTGGCATCACAAACTTTTATGAAAACTGTTGTCCAATAGCTCATGCAAGATGTTAGGACTAAATAAAGAAAGTAATGTGATAAGCTTGATAATGATGTTTAGCATTATCAAGCTGGTCACAAAAAAAATCTATTGAATGACTCTCTAAATATTTTAAAAGTTCCGTAGGTCAAAATCAAAATCTATTGAATGACTCTCTAAATATTTTAAAAGTTCCATAGGTCAGTATCATTTCAAACATTCTTTAATACTGTAGAATTTTTTTATTCATAAAATTAAAAAAAACATGATTATTTATTTTTTGTCTTTTGTGGCTCAAGTTTAAAAGTAAGTGAATATAATTTATTGTTTGTTATTTACTAAAACAAATTATTTTAAAAAGTAATCTGTGCTAATGCTTTATTAAAAAATTCTATTTAATTTTTAGATCAAAGATGTCTACATTTTTACCATTAGTAATGTAAGAGTTGAAATATGTGTTATACTTTTTTTACTTTTGTATAATTTTATTTACTTGTATATGTTTATTATTAGTTATTGCTTTTTTTTTTTTGATTTTGGGTTCATTTGATATTTTTAAATTTACTTTGCTTAGTTTTTTATTATAACATTCTCCTTTCTAAAGCTACCACCAAAGAGGCCCACTACAGTCACCACTACAGCCAAGGAGGCTTTTTTTTCTTTTTTCAATTTATTTTATTTGCAATTCTCCCTACCCTAAACTAAAAGTTTGTAAACCTTTTGAAAAAACTGAAGCATTGTTAAACTTTGTTGCGCTCAAAAACATGTTAAGCATGGTACTTCCAGAGGTGTAGAATGGATCTGAATTCCAAATCTCTTGGATGTGGGTCAAGTGCTCTACCACTTAGTACTTAGTCTACCATTAAGTTACTATTGAAATAATTTTTTTGATAATTTTTTTTTTAAATAAAAAGTTTCAATTAAAGATGCAAATTTTTACTTGACTCTGATTGTAATCTAAAAGGTATTACTGTATCTATCTATATCTCAACAAATATAGTATTACCAATTTTGTTTTAATAAATGTGACAGGATATTAGATATCTTACGGATTAAAGTGAATGTTAACCTGTGGTTAAATTTCACTTTAATCAAGCTGCTTACATTTTTTCCCCTTAAGATACTCAAACACATTTTCTTTGCATTTTATTTTTTAACATAAATTTGGTTGTTGCAGAATATAATTTTTTTTTCAAATAAAAGCGTTTATTGTTTACAAAAAAGCAACACTTTTATCAAAAGAACGTACAAAGAATAATCAAACGATATTAGTCAATTTTTTTTGAATTTGAGTTTTTTTGTGACGATTTGTCAGAAATCAATATGTTATTTAGGCATGATTTATTAGAACATCAAGTTATTATTTGTACATAATGATTTTTAGAACAATAAATTAGCACTTGTTCACAATGATTTGTAAAAGCATAAAGTGATTATTTGTTCTGTTCATGCTTATTAAACTAAAAAAAAATTTAAATTGTTTAACAAGATTGTTTAACTTAACAAAATTGCTTAACTTAACAAAGCAACGACAAAAAAAGAGGGAAAACATAATGCAACATGTAAGAATGCTTTTTTTTTAATTTTAAGCACAATTTAAAAAATAGCCTTGACTTTAGTTACCCCCTTGGCTTTAGGAAGGGGATCAGTAAAAAAGTTAAGTTTTTGGAATCTTATGCCTCCTTGTTATTAATAATCTTATGACTAATAAATTTGAATTAACAATATAAATTGTTGCTAAACATAATAAATATATGATAACCAATTGTTTATATTGTCTAGTATTGTTATTAGCAACTAATAGATAGTATGCTGCATTTTAATTTGCAAATACGATAAATTAAATTTTTGAATTGAAATCAATTTATAAAATAACTTTGAAACAAAAGATTTAAAAATAAGTTTATTTTTTGCGCTTGAAATTGTAACAAATAAATTGTAAAAGAATTTACAAAAAGATTTTTTAAATCTTTAATTTTAAGTTTTCATAATTCATTTATCTATTTTTTTTTTTTTTTTTTTAAACAAACTGTTATGAAATTATAACATAGTGCTTTTATGAAAGTGTAGCATCAAGTTATAGATAACTTTCATTAAATTTATTGTGAAAGTATTTTAACTTGAAAATTTAAAATATTTTAAAATACGATTTACTTTAGTGAGTTTTTAATGATTTTTTGACAAACATGTCCCAGACTAGCTGCAATATTAATTAGAAAAAGTTTTTACATACAAGTTGTTATATAAATTTTTGGTTATACTTTCATTAGAATAACATCATATTTACCTTTTCTTTTAAATATAGGGAAAAAAAATTATATTTTAAATTTCATTAAAGACCAATAAGTTGCGCAAATTAATTTCTAAATAAAGAGAAATCATTAAATTAAAATTTATAAAAATAAATTTTATATACTTGTTTATAATTTTATTATTGATAGTTATTTGAAATCATTTTAATAAGTTAATATTTTAAAGTTAATATAACAATTTATAATTAAGACAATATGTAATTACTATAACCTGTTTCAGAGTTTTAATCCTGAATTTCATGAAGCGCTTGGAAAAGAGTTCCTAAAGAGTTATACATTTGGCATGTCTGCAATACTTAATCAATATTTATCAATTTATACTAAAGGTTTTTGTACATGCTGTGATTTATCTATGTTAACAGCAGAAAAGTTTGATCAGTATAAAGCATATTCACAAACATGTATAAAAGGTTAACTTTTTTTTTTAATTTTTGCATTGACTTTTGAAAATTATTTATTGTATTTAAGAATTCTAGGGTTAAAAAATGTAAATATAACTTATTTCATTCAGTTAACCTCAGGGCATAAGAGCATGGGGGCCAAGGAATAAGATTTTATTATAACAAACATAGCATGAGCAGAAAATAAAGTATAATAAGAATAATGTGACGGTTAATTTAACACACAACAAGTAAGATAATATTTTCACTAAAACTGTTTCTTCTGTATTCTGATTGCTGCATACTGATTCACTAGTTTCTCCAAATCTATTTTAAAGGCTGCTTAATTTCCAATGCTGATTAATGCCAGTCTATTAAAAAAACAGAGACAAAATCGTGTGTTTGTATATCAGATGGATACATTCCCGGAATCACTTGTTGCTGTTGCAATCTGAACAAAAAATGCGATAGTAGAATCAGAAGTAACAATCAGTTATTAATGGATACATATTTAAGGATACATATTAAATGTAAAGCGTGGTCATTTTTTAATCAAGATAGGTGATGTTAGCCAACCTAATACCAAAACTTGAGAGTTCCTTTCATTTATTTATAACAATATCTCTATGAAAAGTAGTAGTTTTTTTTAGCTAGTGCTTGAAAGAAATATGATTCATTATACACTTTTATTTAGAATATTTTGATTGGCTCCACAACAATCTTGATAACCTCAAAAAAGCACAAAATAACTGAAATACCACTACTTTAAATTGTAATAAATAAAAAAGTTTTTTATTTTCAAAAAAATCTTTTGTTACAATTTTTAATAATTAAGCATTAAATTAAGTGATAAAGTCTAAGAAAATGATAAAGTCTAAGAAAATGATGAAGTCTAAGAAAATACTTAAAATCAAGTTAAAGATGAATTTCCTTACAAAATTGTTTTTACATTAAGTAAGGGAAAACGGGGCAAGATGGCGAATAGGGCAAAGTGGCTTTTCATATAACAACTCAAAAATAAAAGTTAAATATGGGTGAAAACAAAAATGTATTTACATCTGGTATTTTAAAACGCTCTTTTAAATATTATTAACACAATTTTATGTATAAGTTTACTTTTTGCTTTAAAAAAAATATCTTGGTTTCAGTTTATCATAAAGGATGATGTCTTTCAGGTGTAACTATTTTAGGAATTTTAACATTTTTATTTGTCATGTTACCAGATGACAAGTTTATGAACTTTTAAATTTATTTTTCTTTTGAATTTTTTTACCTGCAAACTGAAAATTCATGCAGCCAATGAATCATGATAACATAAACATACTCACAAAGTATTATTGCTTCATGATTGATAGTTTTGCAATAACTCAGAGCTTTCAAAATGTCTGCTATCTTATCCCGTCTTCTCCTAGTTGTTTTTAGTATTTGCTAAAAAAAGACAATCATACTTAATATTTGGCACATATGTCTTCATTATATAAAATCTTATCATTAGTTTGTTGTTATTAAATATTTTATAAAAAATTTATTTGTAGGCATGATATAGCTGAGCTGGCATAACAAAATGGAAGTGCTTGTTAAAATATCTATAGCTTTTAGCCTTTACTTAATTTAGTTTTTCATTTTTTAGTAAATTGTACAGGCAGGACGTGTTAAGGGTTTGTTTTTTTCAGACTTTTTGTCTGATTCTTCATAATTTAAAGTAACCAGGATCACTGGTTAGTTTACTTTGCCTTTAAGAGTTACATAAGTGAAACAGGCTTATAAGTGTAGCATGCATTATGATAATTACTTTTCAGTATAATTTAAGATAATTTTGTATGACTAACTGTATACTTGAAAGCAATAACAAAATATTTTCTGATTTTTTAGATCATTAAAATTATAACATTTAAATTTTAAGAGCTAGAAACTGCTAAGAGCTTGCTCTTAGCAGTTTGCTATGAGCTCTTAGTTAGTTTGCTAAGAGCTTGCTCTTAGCAAACTTTACAGTTCTAATAATATATTTGTTGCTATTTATTGGAACCATTTTTTGTTTTTTTTTAATAAGGTACAATGCATTTTTTTTTAATATGATATTTTTAAATCAGTAAAACCTGAGCTAAAAGACCATTAAAAATTTTATATTCCCTACATTACTATTGTTGAAAATCCTCCTACATTACAATTGTTGATAATCTTCCTACATTACAATTGTTGAAAATCTTTCTACATTACAATTGTTGAAATTCTTCCTACATTACAATTGTTGAAAATCTTCCTACATTACAATTGTTGAAAATCTTCCTACATTACAATTGTTGAAAATCTTTCTACATTACAATTGTTGAAAATCTTTCTACATTACAATTGTTGAAAATCTTCCTACATTACAATTGTTGAAAATCTTCCTACATTACAATTGTTGAAAATCTTCCTACATTACAAATGTTGAAAGTCTTCCTACATTACATTTGTTGAAAAAATTTTTTTTTCATTTTGTGTGAATTATAGTTGAAATTTTTGATGATAATTTTACATTTAATTGTTTATAAATATGTTTTACATATTTATTATAAATATATTACATATTTAATATAAATGTATTACATAATAATATCCTACTAGTATATCATTATTCTATGTTACCTTTAGAGTTGATCACTTTATTTGGTATGGAAATAGTATTATTGTACATTGGTATGCTTCTCAAAAAACGCATAGTTATATATGCACCAAAACTTCAGATGCTTTTAGACATTTGCAGGTATGTTTTTTTAAAAGATCTAATATTAATCAGATATTTTGAAATCAATTTTAAAGAAATTGTGTTATTTTTTAAAAAGATCTATGCCAGCCTTGACTTATCATCGTCTTAACTGGAATATAGTTTATCCACATATGAGTTTGAATGACGCAAATGATATAAACACTCTGAAAAAGCAACGTACATATGTCGTAGGTTTCACTGAAGCTGGTCTTGAAAATAGAAATGATCTTTATGATTTATTCATTAATGGTAATTTTTTGTTTTTAGTTTTGTTTCTCATAAAAATATCAAATTTACATTTAGAGGCCTTGTTATAGCTTTTGATTTGTTATCAGAAATGATTATTTAACTATTTCTTATAAGAGTGAAGTTAAATTCAGTTCTTTAATTTCTTTTCTTTAATTTTTTGAATTGTAGTATTGTTGTTAGTCTTAGTGCCATTTTTGTGTTACAATTTTATTTTTTGTCATTTTATTTTGTTGTGTTACAATTATATTTTTTATTTTGTGTCATTTTATCATGTTACAATTTTATTTTTTAATTATACTCTTTTTTTTTCCTTAAAAAAAAGTGTCTGGATTTAGGTTCTCATTTCAAAAATTAAAGTCTTTAAAATATATTACTACCATGTTAACCTAAATCTGCAGAAGTATATATAGTTGTTTCAAGAGATACGGGTTAGGTAGCAAGTTATGGTTGGTGTTTTGCACTTTTTTGACAGTTTTCATTGTCAGCATAAAATTCTTTTTTGCTGTTTGTTAGAGCAAGCAGCTGGACATTAGTGTTATGACATTTTTGCAACCTAATATGACCTAGTCCCATAAGATTAGTTTTGGTATAAAAACACTAAAATTAACATTCGTTTATGCTTTCATTTCAAAAACCTCACCCATGACTTAAAAAAACTTTTTTTATGGTTACAGTATAATATAAAACACAATTCAGAAATAGTAATTGAATAATATAATAAAATACAATTACTTTTTTAAGAAAATAAACTTCAATTTATTTTTTTCAGCAATTTTACACTTTATTTCTTGCATAATTTTAATTGCTCCTTTTGGCACAAATGTTACTTCTTTGTGTATAAATTGCTGTATTGTTTCTTTTCCAATGTTTCCTAAATATTGTTTTTACTTTCTTGTGTTTTTTTAAACCGTTGTCCAATTTTTCTTAAGTGTCTTTTTTTATAAAAATGGTCACTGAACCAAACATTAAACCATGTTCCACAAATCAGTTCACAAATTTTAGCAAGTAGTTTACCTTGATCTGGAAGTAGCAGAAAAACAAGTAAGGCATATATTGATCTAGAGTTTCACCTTGCTTATATTAGATAATGCTTTAAAAGTAATGAAGGGAAATAACCAATGTTCTTAATATTATCAGAAAGTATTTCCCAGTTCATATAAAAACTGTATATCGTTGTGCTATTTGATGTTTTTAAATTTTATTTTTACATCATTTTGCTGAAAGTCATTTCTTAGGTTTACATAGTTGTGTATCACTGACTTCTTGTATAATTGGGAGATTTTGTCATGAAAGACCAACTGAATGCTTTAGGACTAAATACAATACATGATGTCCTATATACTGAGTTATAGGAATGTCTTTTTGTTTAAATTTCTGTTGGATCAGTACAACTCCATTTCTCACTCCAGTATCGATACTTGTGGTATCACAGATTATAATTTGAATATTTTCCTACAAATAATATTGGTCGAACAACTCTCTATTTCAATAAATATTGTTAATGCTTTCCCATCACTAAGAGTTAGTGCAGCTAGATGAACTTCACAGTGTTGATTTATAATACAATAACTTTCACTCCTTGCTTGTTAATTTTTCTACCATCAAAGTGCAGAGCCTAATTTTTATTTTTAAGAGTTTCTTCAAAATTCTATTGCATTTTCTGTGATTCTGTGATTCTCTAACAGATGTCTTATATATTGCAGATTAAGTTGGTGTAGGGATATCAATACATCGGTCAGATAGTTGTTTGCAAACTTTTGCTGATTTAGTTGAACTTAAGTTAATCTGTTTCACTAGATGAACTGCAGTTTTTCTTTTTATCTGCATTTCATAAAATCTTTTATCTTCAGTTGCCAACCAGATGCCATCTGTTTTTGTAATATTAAACACATTTGAAAACTTAGTTTGAGCACATTCTTTATAGTATTTCAAAAAGTTATCATATTTTTCAATAAATGCATCAATTTTCCTCGATTTATTTTTCTGTTATGAGTGGAAAATTTAATTTTTTTTTTCAATTCATCAGCTATGACTATAATTTTGACATTTCTTCATCTTTTGAAAGAAATAGACTATAATAATCTCTCCAATAATTTTCGTATCTTATAGCATTCTAGATGAGCCATCAAGTTGATCATTGATTGTTGGTAACAATTTCCTTTGTGTGACACTATTTTGGTATACTGTCAAATTTTTTCACCAGGTACCAGAATTTTTTCCGACATTTTCTTTGCTTTTCCAAAAAAGGTAACTTGAAAGTAACAATTGAAAACATTCACAGACATGCAGCAACTGAAAGTAGAAACAGATAATACATCAAAGAGCAAATATTCACATAGTATTAATAGTTTTCAAGGAACTAAAAAATGCTCATTTTTATAGTTGCGCACTTCCAACAAAATATTTCAATCTGTATCCTGGATGAAGTCTTTGTAAAGGGAAAGCAAAAATGTACGATAAATCTCATTATGGCACTATTGCTCATTAATTAGTGCTAGGGTCGTGTTAAAACTAAAAAAAAAATGTCATAACCTTACTAGACATGTATGTATGTATATAAAAATATTGTATGTTATTATTTTGTTTTTATTAGTTTCTGATGCTGAAGTAGTTATCAATCCTGACTCAAAAGGTTCTTTTTTTTATTTTGTTTATGTTGTATTATAATATTTAAAATATTTTTTAATTATCAAGTCACTTTAATTTCTTTTTGTTGAATTACAATTTTTCAAATTTCTCAAATTTTAGAGTATTTTCAGATGAGTAAGTTGCATAAAGATATTGCGACCTACTTAGTTCAAACATCTCAAGATGATGATGTTGGAGATGATGATATCATTAAGGTAGAAGGTTATTGTTTTAGTGATAAAGATATTTATAATTTATGATTCTTGATTAAATTGTATTTGATAAAATATTGTGGTTACTAAACTTGATCAAAAAGGTTAATTCAAAAATTTTTTATTTTTAACACTATTTCTTTCTCTTGATGCTACTTTTTTAATAACTATATTTAATTTTAAAAATAATTATAATCATAAATTCCAACCAAAATTAAGAAAGGTTTACATGTAAAATAATTTTTTTTTTATTATTATTATTATTATTTTATTTTTGTTTGCTTATTAGATTTCCATTGTCACTTTCATTTTATCATTTGCTATATGTTATTATATTATATATTTATATTATTTGGCATATATTTCATATATTATCATTTGCCATTATCACTTTTATCTTTTTTGTTGTTTTAATATAACCACTAGGAAAATTACCATCCAAAGTTTACAAGCTCCTCCTCCACAACCTCTTACTCCTCTTAACTACTTTTACCCCACTCATTCTCTCAACCCATTACTCCTCCTACCCTCAACAACAATTAAATTGGAAGTTTTATATTTGAGGTTTTTTTAGGCACAAGAGCCTTACATGCCTTCTAAAATGAATAAAGATTTTGTATTTGAATATAGTATGGAGAAGTTGAAGCAATTTCTTACAAACATTTATGTTTTTTGTGGATACCATATGGTATGAATGATTATTGTTGTGGATGATGACAGCTGTTACAGTTTATTGTGTTGTGATAACAATAAAAACAATAAGAATTAAATAAGCAGCTAAAATAATAAGAAACAATGGGAAGCAATAAGTAATTTTAAAGTTAAGGTGTGAATGTATCAGGATTTTTGTGCTTGATATTATGTTGTCTTTGTGCTGATTTATTATAGTATTTGTTAAACACAGAAAATTTATGGTTAATTATAGAAATATATGAAAATTTGATAATAAAGTGCTTGAAGTATAGAATGAAATCTAAAGAATGATTTTATTAATTGTGTGTGTGTGTGTGAAGTTAAAGAACGACTAAAGACTATTTATATCAGGGTGATAAAACGCAGAATTCCCAATTGATTTAAAATTCATTTTAAATACCAAAGTTAAAAAAAAACATTTTTTAATTGATGTTATTTATTCTAAAATTTAGATTTTTCAATATGTTTAATATATCGTTTTTTTGTATTTATTCTTATTATTCAAAAACTCTTATTTACATTTTTACTTTTTATCTTAGTAATCTTTTTATCTTAAGTTAGGAAAGGTATAAAAGTCTTTGCAAATTAATAAATAATAAATAATATACTTTAAAATAAGTTGTTAACATTTTTTTTGTTAAGGAAGTTAAAAATAGTTTCAGTAAACTAAGTTTGCTTAGTACACTAAAAATCAACAAAAATTCATTATAAAGTATCATTTATGTTATATTTGCGTAAAACATAAAAGGAGATAAAAGGAGTTTTTATAATTTTATTTTATTTTATTTACAAATGCAAAAGTTTTATTTACAAAAACAAAATTTATAAATGCAAAAATTAATTTTTTTTTTTTTAATTTACAAGATTTTAAATTCCCTGCTTAAAATTTACTTGCTGCCCTCGTGCAGTTAACGAATCTCACTCGGCCTTTTTAAATTTTTGATTTATTTAAATTAATTTTAAAGTAGCATATTGTTACGAAAAGTTTTTTAATTAACTTTCTATTTGACTGATATTGGCGAGCCAAGTAGGTTTTTTATCTATTATCTTAGCTATCAATTTAAATAAGATTTTTATGACGACCTTTTAAAGCCACATCATATTTAATGCAATTTTAAATTTAGTATTTAAAATTTACACATAAAAGCGCTGTGATTATTTGCTTGTAAGTTTTTTTGTGTGTTTGTTTCTGTATTGCTGATGGGATTCTTTTCGTGTTGATTAATGTAAAAAAGTGCTGTCTGTTGCTAAGTTCTATTATTCTCAGTTCAATAAATCTTGCATCTTATCTCAGAAGTTTAGGTCTAACATTTCATCTCTCATTCATGAGACTGATCTTATCTCTTCATGAGACTGATCTTATCTCTATCATTCATGAGACTGATCTTATCTCTTCATGAGACTGATCTTATCTCTATCATTCATGAGACTGATCTTATCTCTATCATGAGACTGATTTATTGAACTTTATTCGCAAACAACTTTTCTTTTAATTTAACTCTTGAATCTTCTGGCCATCCTCTTTTTTCTACTACAATTAAACTGGTCAATCTATTGTTGGACATTCAAATCACTCTAGCTTCGGTTGCCAAAGCCGTATCTCAATTAAACTCTTCTACAGCTTGTGATCCAGACACCATTCCTATCATATTTTTCCAAAATTTTTCTCCAAAACTCTCTTAGATTCTCTTAAAACTATTTAATAAGTGCTTGGCTCAGTCTTGTTTTCTTATCTACTGGAAAATGGCATCTGTGGTTCCAATCTTCAAAAAATATGGCCCTTTTCTGATTATCATTCTGGCCCTTCTGATAATTGTCCGATTTTATCTGTTATTAGCAAGGTCTTTGAGTCTTTAATCAACACATCCCTTCCTATCAGACAATCAATATGGTTTTTGATACTCTCGCTCTACAAATGACTTGCTGTGCAGCTTAACTACTGTGACTGAGAGACCTTGTTGTGCATTAGATTGAGGTTATCAGCCTAGCTTTATTAGCCTAGGATTATTGCTCTATCTATCTAAAACTTTCAATAAAGTTTGGCAGGTCTTTTTTCAATTTTATACTTCTGTCTTGATAAAAGATTTTCTCTTTTTGATTGCTTAAAACAGACAAACTATCTTGAATCTGATCTCTCTTCTGTACCAGACTGGGTCATGTTGTGGCTTGTGAATTTTAACTTTAACTCAGTTATTTACTTCAAACAACATTGCAATACTGTCAACATTCCTATGATATTAAGTATCAACCCTCTCACTAAGTCTACTTCTTTACATCTTGAATTATTGTTCACTACTGACCTCTCATATATACCATATATACAATTGATTAGTAAATTAACTTCTCTTTATCATGCTCACCATTTTCTTAATCCTGATTCTATTCTCTGTCTTTACAAATCTCTCATTTACATTTTTGTGGAATACTGTTGTCATATTTAAACTAAGTCTTCTAATGATACTCTTTCTCTTCTAGACATGATCCAAAATACATTGTAACTGTAGTTGAACCCAAGCTTGAGCCTCTCTCCTATCGTTGTAAAGTTGCATCTATTACTTTTTTCTACAAATACTGTCATAATTGCTGCTCATAGGAGCTATCATCTCAAGTTCTATCAATCAAAATTCATTCTTGCTCGACTTGTCATTCAGCAATATCTTATTCTTTCATTGTATCTGTCCTTGCATGTTTTAAAAATGTTTATTTGTCTAGTCTTTTTCTTTGCACTTCAACCCCTCGGAACTCTCTTTTCTCAATCTTCATGTTTTCCTGACTTATACAATCTACAACTTTTCAAGTCATCTGTCAATTGTTTCCTTGCTTTTTAACTCTATTCTTATTTTTTTCTAGTAACTCTTAACTTAATAGTATTTGCTTGCAGCCTTGTTGGAAGTAAATCAAAATTATAAAAATAAAAAAAATAAAGAATATTCAACACCAAAAAAAAAAAATCATTTTAAAAATATTTATGTTTCTTAAATTGAGGTGGGGAACTGTGGGCGCAAGCCATTGCTTGCCTTAATTTTTTTGTCATGTCAGATTGCAATGACCTTAGATCAACTTTATTTCTTATTATCTTCTACTACAAATAAAAAATTAGCATGTTTAATTAATTACAAATGAAAAAAAAAATTAAAAGTATTTAATTTGCGGAGAAAACAGAATTAGCCTCATTTACGTTATATACAAAAAAATACAGAAAATATTTTGTTTTTATGCTCATTTAATATTTAGTATTGTTTCCTAAATTTTTAATGACTTTAAAAATGAGACTTGACATACTAGTCACAAGATTTTGGATGGTTTCTATAGGTATTTAATTACAAGCTTCTCTGATACGAGTTTTCAGCTCCAATGTGGATTCAAATTGCTTACCATTTTCATAAACCTTACTAGAAAGTATTTCCCATAGATTTTTGATTAGGTTTAGATCTGGACTGCATGCAGGCCATTCCAATACGTGGATATTTTTTTTTCTAAACCAAGCTTTTGTAAGATTTGAATTATGGATAGCAGCATTGTCTTGTTAAAAAGTGAATTTTTTACCCATCAATTCTTCACCATATTCAAGAAAACTAATTTGTAATAAGTCAATGTGAGACAAATCTTACATAAAGTAGTCCTGTAAATTCATTTTTGTTTGAAATCTATGCCAGTGGAAGTTTTCCAGCAAAGAAAAAGCCCCCAAACCATAACAGTTCCACCACCAAAGTTACAACTCATTCAAGTTTCTTCCTCTTTTTCGTGCCAGTAATATTGACAGCCATCAGGACCATCTAGATTGAACTTTTTTTCATCACTAAAGAGAACTTGATGCCACTCTTCCTGGCAAAACATGTGTTATTTTGCAAATTGTAATCTAGCTTTTTTATGACGAACAGTAAATTTTGGTTTTGGTTTACGCTTTTTCCAAACTGTGTTTGGATCTTCATGTAAGATTTGTCTCACACGTTGAACAGATACAGGTAATTGTAAATCAACATGAATTCAAGATGCAGTCATGTATTAAACAGCAGCACATTGTACAATTGCTCATTTATTGCAATTATCAATTATACATTTGCCACCACTTCCCTTTTAAGATCCATAATTAATAATAATAATATATATATATATATATATATATATATATATATATATATATATATATATATATATATATCAACTCGTTTCTCTGCGCAGCGGCCTTGTTCGTCAAGGTTCGTGTTTTGGAGTTATAGAGTTGAGAGAGGGTTATAGCCACAAAATAAGTAGCCTCCTCGTCTGTAGTGGCCTTCTCAGCCTTGAGGAGGTGAAGTAAAATAAAATAAAATATATATATATATATATATATATATATATATATATATATATATATATATATATATATATATATATATATATTTATATATTTATATATATTCACCTGGAAAATTGGCAGCTAGTCAGGTATATTTTTAGAATAAATATTTATTCTAAAACTATTTTGCATAGTCATGTGACATTGAAATGGAAACATTTAAAAAGCAATATTTTTTTTATTCTTAATTTTTGTTTTTCTTAAATGTTCAATTTGATTACCCTTGTTATCATAGATAAGTTTATACCGTTTAGTCCAGGACATCAATGCTTTATTTATAAGTTCTTGAGGGATGAAAAATCCTTTTTTGGATATTGTCTTTTGATATTATTTTTAATAAATGATTTTAAAACACTCTCTATATAGTTGAATTACTTTTAACTCCTGATTTGACAAATATTAGAGATGTTAATCTATTTACACAAATTCCTCCCCATACCATGACAGATATCGAAAAAGTTTTGTTATTATAATAGGGTACTCTTGGTGCTTTTTGATATTTATTTATGTAAATATGTTTGGATTTCTGATCACAATTAGTAAGGTGGAATAGTTTTTCATCAGTTGTAATGATTTTTTTTTCAGTTTTTCTTAATAAATCCGTAAAGTTTTTTGATCTTGTAAACCTTCTCTCAATCGCACAAGGTGATAATGCATGTACACAGCCTTTTGAAACTTTTTTTAAATAAAGTATTTTATCAATATAACATTTAAAGTTTAATTGACTTTCTTGATATCTTAAACTTTCTAGATAATTCAGAAATAATTGGTGGATTATCTTTATTAAATAAGTTTTTCATCTGAAAAATTTGATAAATTTAGAAAAAACCATAAATTTAGCTTTAATGGTTGATATAGGCGTTCAACGTTTTTGCTATTTAAATCATCTTTTCATTGAAACTTTAATTTATTATTCTTTCTAAATATTTCTTAATCATTCTATACAAATATTCAAGTTTTACCAATGATAAAATGCATTGTTAAATATTTTCTTGATTTTTTTTGTCAACTTTGTTTGCATAAATCTTTTTTTTTTTTTAACTTCTTTAAATGTGTGATTAGATTATATAAATAATATCTTTACATATTGTTTAATTAAAAAGTAATCAAGTTTCAAAAGTGTTTCCGTTTCAATATCAAATGACTGTACTTTCAAAAACATATTGCTAGAAGAAGCAGATGAGAAATTAGTTAGTGTTAAATCTTTAAAGAATTAAATCATTTCATATTGTTCATATTGTTATGTTTTTGTTTTGATAAAGGATAGGTCTAATCATCAATGCAGTTGCAATTAATTTTAGTGGAAATTTTGTTGTTGCTTGACATTTGTATTCACTTAGAATAGATTCATAATTGACATAACAATTTCATATTTATTGTATACCGAAACTAATTTAAACTCCAATGATCCTGCTCACACTTCTATAAATAAATCCTACATCAGTTTAAGCAAAATACCTTTCAAAATTAGATATGCTAATCATTTAAAATTATTTGTCATTCTTAAGTATAATAATGACGCTATCAGAGAAAGTTTAAATATAAAAAATTGCAAAAATAAACCATGTCATTCTGCATCACTAAATTTGCTGAAGTTTGGCACAAATTTTTAGAGACATTAGGAAAGAGTTTAAATCTTTTTTATACAATACCTATTCGTTTAGGATTTATAGCAAATTGAACTTAAATTGATTTTGACTGAAAAATTGGGGGGGGGGGTGAGTGTTAAAAATGTTTCTGTTTACTATTAACCTTATAAGGTGCTTGTAATAATGCTGCAATGCTGAAATTTGGTACCAAAGGAGTTTATAACCTGTTAAATCTGAAAATTATAGTTCTGTATCTCCCAAAACAAGGCAATATAGTTTATTTAAAGATCCAAAAAATGCATTTAATAATGACAATAAAAAATAAGATTGACAACTATTTATTTATAAAAAAAATCTGACTGATAGAAACTTTTTATTTTTATTTTTCTGAAGATTAGATGTATATCTACATTACGAAATTATTGGCTTTACATTTAGTTGAGGAGTTTTTGATGTTTAATATGGACACAAAATTTTGTGAAATTTTTAAAATCGGACACTCAATTTATCCCATACTTTTACCAATCAATTAAATTAGAATATAGCAATTCAGTGAATTTATTTTTTACTTTCATATCTTGTTTACAACACAATTAAAAGTTATAAATAAACATTTTGAAATAGAAATACTCAATTTATGTGATTTTATATATTTTGCATTCATAATATTTATAAATTATACACAAAAAAGAAGATTTAAGAAAAGTATGAATAAGTCATATCAGACTCAGCAAACTTGAAATTATTTTAAATATAAAAATGTCTATTACTTCAGGAAAAAAAGACTTGCTTAATAGTAGAAAAGTCCTATTTTTGTAGTTGGTACTTCATTTTTGCAAATGATGTGAGTATCTGGAATCCAGTGTTGGTTATCCAATGGTGGCCAGTTAAACAACATCGCAGACTTATTTGGAAACATAAGTTTGACAAGTACATCTTTTTCTTTTAGATTCATGTCTTCAATGGCTCCTATGAAACAATTCGACTCATAGAAAACACAAGCATAATCACCTGGTACTAAGTTTACAGTTTTTACTTGGATATTTACAAAGTCATGAGGTTAATGCAAATTCCTCATCAACACTGCATAGCTTTGTGCCTATCTAGGTAAAAAAGCAACATGCATTTATTCCGCTGTCTTACTTGTTTTATTGAAGGTATTAAAAGGAAGTTGTTAATTCAAAATAAATTAAAAATATTTTTTTACAATAGTTCCATCTATTTGAATTTATCAATAAAAGTTGTGGATTTTTTTGCAAAGTAATAAAAGTTGTATTAAATACATATTTTTTATACCTTTAGATGGTCAAGTGGTACAAACTAATGATAACTAAATGTTTCAGATATGGTTTTTGCAGTATCCAATTGTTCTTTAAGGATGTTTCTCACAAAAGTGAAATCTTCTGATGATATATAAATGAAATATACCCTTTCAATGTTTTCATTGCAGTATTTGTACATTGCTTGTGGTGACAAAGTATGATTACCCATTTCTCTTTGCAAGCTTGGTAGTGTTGCTAAACTTTGGACTGTACCACCTATCCAATCACAAGGATGCTTTCCTGATTATTTGCAAAAAGGTTCAATTTAGCAGAAAGACTGCTGATAACTTATTGTCCACTGATCAAATTATACCTCATCATCCTTTTCAAATTCTCCAATTAAATCATAAAGTTTTTCAACTAATGCATTCATATTTTTTTGGCATCATTCACATTTTTGCATTATACAGTCTTTATTAGTCATGTCACAGACAAAATATGATAAAGTTTGTATGTCACATCATGAAGGATGTAAAAGCAGTTTTAAATTCTGATGAATAGTACCACAATCCGATTTAGCATGCAGAATTTATTCTAAAGCACCAACAATAATACACCATATTGTTTTTTTATTATTTTTTAATTATTGATCGACTCATAGAATATTACCTTTTTTAGTTTTTATCAAATATCTTTTTTATTTTACAACATAAAAAAATAAAAAATATTACCATTAGATTCAGAATAAAAAACTCTGCTAAACCGTATTTTTATAAATTCTAAAACAAGTTTATTATTTAAAAGTTAGAAAGTTATAAATAAGTAAATATGGTTTTTTCTAACTGATGCCCTTTTACCCTTACAAAAATGTCATTATACCAAAATATTTTTTACATATTCTGATAGATGTAGTTCTTACTCTAAATTGATCTGCTTTTACGTTATGATATTTTTGAAAACGTTTTGTTTAAATAAAATTTAAGTATAAGTGACCGACTTAGAATACACTAACTTACCATATACATCTAATCTTTAAGATAAATCAAAACCAATAATTTTTTTTATCAGTCAAATTTTTTTCTAGAGCTATTGTTATAAATCTCTTATTTTATTGGCATTAGTAATTACGTTTTGTGGATCTTAAAATAAACTATATTCTATTGTTTTGAGAGATACAAGACTATAGTTTATAGATTCTGCCAGTTTTAAACTTCTTTGGTACCGAATTTTAGCATTGCAGCATTACTGAAAATAATAAGAAGTGAAAATTTTTTTAGTACGTTAACCCCCTCATTATTCCTTCAAAATTAAACAAACTTGTTGGCAAACAAGTTGCTGTAAATCTTAAAAACATTGAATACTTTTAAATAAAATGTACAGTCTTTCTTTATATATTTTAACGTTTGTGCTGAATTTCAGCAAATTTGGGTGAAAACCCTTCTTTTTTGGAATTTATTTGTATTATTATTACCTTATTTTTCAAAATACTTTTTACTCTATAACCTTGTCACTAAAATTCTTTAAATAAATCAAAAGTATTAAGTTCTATTCTTAAATAAATCAAAAGTTCTATTCTTTAAAAATCTTAATCTCTTTAATAAAAGAAGTGAAATAATATCTAGGTGCAGGTACGAAATATCTAGGTGCGTGTACGAAAACAAGTTCCTTTTAGCTCAATTCTCTGATTTTACACACCTTGGAGTTTTCTGTGATTGTTGCGGGGTCTACACTACTACTTCTTTTTTTTCTTTTTTTTTTTTTTTTTTTTGTTTGAACTCAATCTGATGTTGTTTTTCTATTTTTTTTATGATTTAAAATAAAAGTTTTTTATAATTTAAAATATATATGTTTGATGATTGATCAAGGCATAAACTTTGACAAAACCATGGAAACATAAACCATAAAAACCAAGGTAAACAGATAATTGGCACTAAACACTTGTCTTGTAAAATAATTTTGTTTTCTTAAAATTTTATTTTAAAAAATGTTTAAATAACATAGTTATGGTTAGTGTTAAAAATGGCTTAGTTTTCAATTTAATAATAAAATTAATGCAAATGTTGCCGTGTCTACTCTATAAATTATACATGTTATACTTGTCTAACGCACCAATAGAAGTGCAAAAACAAGAAAGTGAGCCACGCGACTTTGTAAATTGTCATTTTGTCTTGAATTAGAAATCCATTTCTGATTTTTTTTTTGTTTTTTTTGTTTTTTTTGTTTTTATACAACTTTTTCTAGTTTTTTATGTTTTTGTTTACATATAAAACGTAATGACACAGCAAGTAATGTAAAAACTAAAAAAAAGTGAAAAACCATTATCTCCTGAAACATATAAAAAAACTCTTTCAAGATCAAGAATTATCTCTTGAAGCAATAATTAGCTAATAAAATTGATTTACAGAGTTTATATAAATCGTTTAAAACAATATTTACATTTACTTTTACTACCATTTACATATCGGTTCTGTAATTTTTTATTTGAATAAAAACTCTAATCTCCTGTCCTCTTTGGATGGTAAAATTTCAATAACTCTTTTTTTTGATGAAAAGACATTAAGGCTAGTTTATTTAATCTATTTACTGACATAGTACTCCGAGTGTAAGTTTTTATTCTTCTAAGAGTATGTTGACTTTTCGCACTCACACGTTGTAATTGGTATTGTAGCAAATATACGAAAAACCTCTAAATTGTTAGGAAATCCTCTTATATCCATAAACTTTATTGTGTCAGAAATATAAGATGGTAAATCCGGCTTCCTTTTTTAAAGTTCCTCCCATTCAACTCTTATTCAGCCTCTCCCATTCAACTCTTATTCAGCCTCTCCCATTCAACTCTTATTCAGCCTCTCCCATTCAACTCTTATTCAGCATGCCCTGATGAGAAATAAGAAAGATCTGATTCAAAAAAATTAAAACCCTTACATGATCTAAAAAATAGCTTCACTTAAATAGGAATATGCAAGTCCATCATAAATTCATCAATAAGTCATCATTTTTTTTTCTTCTGAAGAATCTTTATTGATGAAACGCTGTACAAAATAAAAAAATTATTAAGTGATTTTCTACTAATTTATTATTTGCTTTATAAGTAATAAGTAATTTTTTTTTATTAATACATTAAAAGTAGTTACGTAAAAAGTTATACGTGTATAGTGTATAGTAATAAGTGTATAACTACTTTATACCCAGTAAGCACAAGACGCATTTTAGACACTTATAGACGACTAAAACTAGTCTAGGTAAAGACGCACTTTTGTAGACGTTTTGAAGACATCTTTTAGACGTCTTTTATGAATGCGTTTTTAAAATGACGTTCAAAAGGCGTCTTTTTAAAAGATAAAAAGACGTCTAGAAGACATCTATTTTTAAGACATCTTCTAGACTTTTATAAAGGCGTTTTTAAAATGACATCTTTTTAAAGTTTAAAAAGACGTTTAAAAGACGCATAATAAATAGTCTAAAAGACGCATTAAAAGACGTCTAGATCAAGGCTTAAAAGACGTCTTTTCTGAGACCTGTTTATAAATATGTCATTATGACTTCTTTTTGACGGCTTTGTCATTACGCGTTAAGTAGATGTCGTATATTCAAAGTAAAAACATAGTTTTTATTATTTTCAATAATTTGTTCAAGTTTTAAGTGTAAATTACTTTAAATTAAATTACTTTTTTACACAATTGCTAAAATTGTTGTCACAGGAATCACTAAAATAATTGCTATAATATTAATATATCTTTTTTTTATTAATAATTATTTTGCTTTTTTAATAGATAGTTGACTGATCATGATAATAAGTGAAAATGGCAAGAATAATATATAAAATAAATATCAGTATTTTTAGTTTTTATACACCCACAAGCCATATAATAAGTCAAGTATGCTGTCAAAAATTAGCTAACAATACATAAGTTAGATTTTATAATAACTAAAGATAAGTTATAAATGTTTAAAATACTGTTTTGATATATAATTGTTATTGTTATTTATTATTTTCATCTTTGCATCATCAACCGTTGTTGGTGATAGCTATATTATTTAGATTGCTGGTTCCTATGTATATTTTGTATATACGAAATTATAACAATATTTGACGTATAAATACAATGAATGTATACCACATACTACGCGAAAATGTTACGCCATGTACTTAAATTCATCCTAAAATAAACGTCTAAAATACGTCTAAAACGCGTTTTTATAAAAACGTCTTTATTTGGACGTCTTTTAGCCTTATGATCTAGACGTCTACAAGTGCGCATTTTAGACCTCCTTAAAGACATCCTTAAAACGTCTTTTGAACGTCTTTGTGCTTACTGGGTAATAGCTAAGGAAAATAAAGTTGTTGTATCTATTTAAATTGTTTTAAACATATTAGAATAATTTTTTGTTAATTATAATAGGAAAGCACAAACTTAAAACTTTTTACTCGATATTTATTAAACACTGTAAAACATAGATTTAATAATAGACGGTCTGTATAATCTCTCTCTCTTTAGGGTTTAACAAAGAAAACCAAAGATATTATCGATAGTTTGAAAAACATGGACTCAGAAAATCAGACCAATCCTGGTGTTTCAATGGATTTACTAAAGTCAAAAAATTTGAGTAAAGCAATGCAAGCTTTTTTATTTAATCTTGCATCGGCGGAAGGTTTAGTGAAAATAATTTCATAATACACATTTGATAGTGTATTATTAAATTGACTTAAATGACTTTTTTTTAAATTATTTTTATAAATAATTTCGAATTATTTATTTTTTAATTTCTTTTCTTTTTCTTTTTATTAACTTTTAATTTACTTTTTTAAAGAATTTTTCTTTTAATCTTTAATATAATTTAATTGATAAGTATTATTACAATTATAAGTATAATATATAATAAAAATATTATTGCGATATTTATTGATATATGCAAATGCTAATCTGTTTATTTTTGTACTCAAGATCAACTTTTTTAAGAACTTTCTCAACAATATAGTAAAAATATTTTTTATATCAGTATTAATATGAGAAAGAAAAATAATCTAGTTTTAAACTGAAAATAAGGATTAACACTACCTGCGTTCTTTAGAAGAGCAGTTAAATTTTGTAATTAACTTTTTAAAGATCTTATTATATTTAAAATTTACTTGGATAAACTTTGAGAAAACAAACGCGTTAGGCAAAACTAACAGCACGTTTCCGTGTCGTACCGTTTCTTTTTTAGAGATAAAATGTGATGCAATATGTATTTTAGTTGCCTAAAAAGAAAGATCTTTGCAATCAGTGCTAATTCACTGTACACTTCTTTTTAGATCTTTATCTGGCGCACTGTCCATTAGGGTGGAACGATAAGCAATAGTAGGAGATAATTAATGAAAAAATTTCTCATTAAAAACCATTGCAAAAAGTTTATGGTCCAATACCTAGGCTTAGTTTTTTATATGAAAAAAAAAGAATCAAATTTTAAATTTACAAAATCTTCACATTCTAGACATTTAAGAAGCATAACTACGTTTTAAGGTAAAATAAATCTCATAATAAAGTTAAAGTCTTCATTTATATTTAAAAAAATCCTGTAGAACTTCTTTGTTCGATAACTTATTGAAGGAGGATAAGCTTGGAATATTTTCAATTGAACTTCAGTCTAGAAGTATAGAAGTGGTTTTTTTAAAAATGTAAACCCTTATATAATTGTTTTCATGAAATTTTGATTTTACATTTGGTAAAGCTTTTTTAAAGATATTTTTCTTTTTGATCCATCCATAGGACTTTCATTTAAATAAGATATTAAAAAAAACTAAGGTATAGAGTCACAAATAACTCTGACAAGAACATAAAGTAGTATTATTAGCTGTCTTGTGTGTATTGAACGCGCATTAATCAAATCAATAAACAAGAACAAGGTGAATAACAATACTTTGTTTTATACAGTCAGTATTAAGGTGTTTTTATTGTATTTATTTATTTTTGTTCTTATTACAATATATTGTGGTATAAATATCGTAGTACATTAAATATCAGAACACGGAGACTCAAAGAGGGTCGTAATATCCTGTCACTGAGAACCGGTTTAACAATGCAGTAAAAATATAACCAGATAAATAATTGAACCCGTCATTTCGAAAAGGGCACAAGTCCATTTATCCAAACTTTTCAGGATCAACAAAAATAAGTTTATAATAAAAAAAGTCTATGGTGCTAAAGAAAATTAAGATAAGAGTAGATAAATAAAAGCCATACATAAGTTTTTAGAGTTTTATTTGTTATAAAAAATAATATATAACACATATATTTCTAATTTAAATTTATGGACTTATGTCTTTTTCGGAATGAACGCTTTTTTGTATATAAAAAACCAAAGATTATCAGAATAATAATGATTTATTATAACATTAAAAAAATTATTGTTAGGTAATCATCACTTATTTTTTGGAATTCATTGTTTGCCGAAGTTGTTGGCGAAGCAAAAACCTTTGTATAGAAGTTTTGGTACTCTTCTATTGAATATGGAATATATTTTTTCATATTTTTTTCAAATCTGACATATTTTTATTGATAGGCAATTTTCCAACATATGCAGGAGTACTACTTAATGGTAAGGTTGACCGGGTACCCATCTTTTGTAATAGCTGGAAATTATAACTGACTAAGCAATCCATGGATTCACGTGTTTTCACTAAACCTGGTGTGGTATTAAAGAATGTGAAATGTGAGATTTTAGAAATAACAAAAGTTTTTTGTCCTTGGGTACTCCTTTTCCATAGGAATCCACAGATAGCACAAGTTTCTTATAATGGTTTGGCCACCATTTTTTTACATCAATAATATCTTCAGTTCTGGGCCTTCTAATTTCAAATTTTTCGCTTGCTTCAGCTAAAAGATTTTCATACTCTGTTGGTGTGTAAATCCGATCATTTTTTTGAATGTCGCTTTGCTGTTCCAAACATTCTATCGTTTAACAAGAATGAGTGACCTCTTTTTGGTATGTAATATTGTATCTCATTTATATTGCTATCTAGTTCAGCTACCAGTGATAAAAGTATTCGGACTGTGGCATGATTTCTGTTTTGGCCTGCACAACCATCAGAAAATTTAGGTGCAGTTCTTTGGCTTCGCTGCCAATATTTTTTAAAATATAATCCAGCACAAAGGTACATACTTCGTTTGGATATGCTCATGTACTTTTGTTAATGTATATCCAGGTAATGCGTTGCATCGTGATCACTGAGATTTACCTTTTTGTAAACGTCTAACTTGTTTCATAGAAATTCCATGCATACAGCAAAAAGCTTTCTTACGTACTTTTCTTATCACACCTTCAATCTTAATATGATAAATAAAAAAAAAATCTTTTTTCTTATGTTCTTTAGATCTAAACCATCTTCTCTCTATTTCCTTCTTTTCAATCAATGACTGCAAGTATGTGTCTTGGGCATTTTTACAATCAAATTTGTTAACAAACTGAATTGTACTTTCTATAAAATCTTCAGATACAAGCTCAAAAAACTTTGAATTACATCTGTAAATAAATAGAATTATTGAGGTAATATTATAATAATTATAAGATTTTTTTCCTCCAATTATTGGTGGTAAAACATGAGTAAATAAGCATAAATTTGAGAACGAATATAGTCATACTCTAAAGAACAAAAAACTAACCTGCAAGAAGCACCCTATTGACTTGGTGCCACATCATTTCCTATGTGGTTTTTGTAAGCTTCTCCGGCAATTTTGGCTTTTTTTATATTTTCGTGTTTATAATTTCCACTGTTTCTTATACCTGACACTCTTTTTCTAGATCTATATGCATTTTCAGCAAGTTCGCGATTTTCCATTTTTTGTTACAAATAAAGTGAAATTACGTCACTAGAGTTGCGCTTCGTTTCACTTGAAAAAGGCATAAGTCCGGGACTTGTGCCATTTTCAAACAGACTTTAATTTTCATTTGCATTTAAAGTTGACTTGTGGCATATGAAAATGTTTCTCCTTCAAAGGGAATATGTAAAACACTTGAATAAATAAAATTGCATTAAAAAGTGAAATTTGAAAAAAGTGTGACTTGTGCCCCTTTTGAAATGACGGGTTCAATTACAATAATTGACGTTTAGAAATAAAATTTAAATTTAACCAGATATTTCAAAACATAAAATAACGTTTAACAACATAAAGAGTATATATAAAACTTCAAAATAAAACAATATATTCAGGAGTCACAAACATTTTTAAAAGTTATAAACTCAAAGATATTATCAATTGACAAGATAACTTTTTTCAGTTTAATTTTAAAAGTAAGAAAACTCCAACTTTAAGAAAAATTAAAACTATTTGTTCCACAGAAGAGCTCGGCGATATGTTAAAAGAGATCTTCCAAAACTTGTATGACTTTATATTTTTTTGCAATCCAAAAAAAATTTTGGAATCTACTATGAATTTATTGATATAAAAATAAATTTTTAAAAAAATGGTTTTTTTAATTTTAATTACTGTACTACCCCCTTAAGACTTGGCTAATGATGGACTATCCTATAGGAAGTTTTAATGATTTAAGAGAGTAGTGTTGCCAACACATGAAGACCTTAAATAAGATACATCATCAAAGAAACCAAGTGTAAGTGAAGTATCTGATATTTTAACTCAGAAAATTGAAAGTAAATGGTTAAAAGCAAAAACAATGTAGTTGTTGAAAGTCTAAACATTTACAGGCAATCCTGCAATACAGAAAGCGCTGTATTGCAGGACTTGGGTTTAATAAATAAAGATGACAAAAGTAAAGTAATTGACTGATTGAAAATTAAACAAGGAAGGTCTAAGAACCGGGAAAAATGCATTCAAGACAGTCAGGACCTGAGCACCGAAACTACAGGATTGTATTTTGATGGAAGAAAAGATAAGACAATTATTCAAGAAAAGAAAAGAACTAAATTTTACAAAATTATTTCTACAGAAGAGCATATTTCGCTAATAGAAAAACCAAACTCAAAGTTTATAGGCCACGCAACACCATTGTCTGGTACTGGTACACATATAAATATATATATTGTAAAAACTCAATTATGCAGACAGCATAATTGAGTTTTTACAAGATTACGAACATAAAGAACAACTTGTCACATTTACCGCGATTGGATGAGATGGAACCGTTGTAAACACTGGAGTCAAAAATGGTGTGATTTTGCTGTTGGAAAACAAAATAAGAAGATCACTGCAATGGTTAGTTTGCTCATTCCATGAAATTGAACTGCCTTTACGCCACCTTTTTTATTCTTTAGATGGTAAAACTATGGGTTCTAAAGAGTTTAAGGGGGAATTATAGGTTAGAAACTGCAAAACTGTCTTAAGTTGCCTGTAGTTTCTTTTTTACCAATTAAAAATAACCTTCCCTTATTAGAAAATGTAAGTGATACAGATCAAAAGTACTTAATGAAAATGTGTATTGCTGTGACTAGTGGAAACTGCTGTTTAGATTTATCATTAAAAGCCCCTGGAAAACTATCTAACTCTAGAGGGCTTACTTTAGCAAATCGAATACTTCTATTCTATGTGGCAACTGAAAATTCTACTAACAATCTTGAAATTCTGGCTGAGTTTATTGAAAAAGTGTATGCACCCGTCTGGTTTAACATTAAGTTAAAACCTTCATGTTTGAATGGTTCTGAACATCTCTATAGGATTATTTCTTACTCACATTATCTAACTACTAATCTAAAAAATAATAGATCCATGGATAAATGGATACTTTTCTGCTCCGAAAAATATTCTATTGTCTAAGCTATGTGATGACCGCAAACATATAAAAGAGCTTGGTTTGCGTAGACTTTTAAAGGCAAGAAAAGAGAGTAGAGGTATTATTAGAAAATTTATTATTCAAAAAATAAACTTTGACGCTTATGATTACATTTATATGATCCCATTGTACGACATTAAAGTCACAGAGACCCCAATAACAAAGCAAATTTCCAATAATTCGCTTAATCAATTCATTGAGGAAATATCAGAATCAACTGTTGTTGAGAACCCATTGATTGGATTTCCTTGATTTCCATGTCACACATAAGCAGTGGAAAAAGCGGTAAAACTATTTACTGAGTTATTTTTGTCTGTCTGTTCATTTTCAAGATAAGGAATCTCAGAAGAATATGAGAAATTTTAATTCAAAAAAACATTTCAATGTGCCAACGCAGTGAAAAATAAACATTTACAAATGTTGGAAACCTTTTAATCTTGTCAAGTATTGTAAGTGTTTTAAATTTATTGATCTCATTAGAATGAATTTTTAGTTTACATGTACGAGATAATAAAACATTTATTAATTACCTTGTTTGGTTTTATTTCATTTAAATTCCTGTAACATGTGCTAACAAAGTATAATATATTGGTAAAAAATATGAAAAATACAAAAATATTCCCTAAAAACTGTTTTTGGTGAGAAACGTTTGATTACATCATTTCACAGGAGGTGTATTTGTACAAAACATCAAAAAATTATAAACAACTAAGTTTTGAATTTTAATTCAATTTTTAAAAAGTTTCAATTTTTCAGGCACTTTGCGAGGTAGCAGGAAAAAATCCCCCATGAAAAAATTTATGACAAAAGTAATAATAAAAAAACTGTACAATTCTTAATTATCTATTTTAAATCTTTATTTAAAATAAACTTTTATTTTTTAAATGTAAAACTTGTGCGGAGTGATTTTCTACATCGACTATTAAAGCGAGTTTCCACTCATCCGTTTTTCAACGGGAACGGGATAGGAAGTAAAAAAATAATCACGTGAGCATGCGTAATAAGAGTTTTTATTTGTCCGAAAGAAAACTGCGCATGCTCACGTGATCATTTTTTCCTTTCCCGTAGAAAAACGGATGAGTTTCCACTCACCTTTAAGGCAAGTTTCCACTCATTCATTTTTTCACGGGAACAGGAAAGGGACGGGAAAAATAATCACGTGGGTATGCGGAGTATAAGTTTTAATATGTCCGAAGAAAACTACGCATGAT
>NC_061170.1:28758115-28790615 GCF_022113875.1 Hydra vulgaris | reverse complement strand
ATTTTAGCCTTTTTAGTGTTAGATTAAATTTCTTCCAAAAATCACAACAAAATAAGTACTGATTTGAAAAACTGAAATAAATATACTTTAATTGAATCTTGAACCACTTTTCCAATTTGAAATTTTGACGCTTTGTAGTTTTGTGGCCCTAAAATGTGTTTGTGTGTGTGTGTGTATATATGTGTGTGTGTATGTGTGTGTGTGTAATTAAATATGTGTGTAACAATTTTATATTTTTTAACAATTTATAACTAATATATTTAATTAAATAAACAAGGATAAAGAGTTTGTTCATGTAAAAGCAGAAACCATATGTTCTTCGACTATATACAACTGCTCGTGTAAAACATTCTCATCGTGCTTTTTTCAATCAGAAGATACAACAAATGTCAATAATTGTTGTCATTGTCGGCTGCTAAACCAGTTAATGCAAATGCTTAATGATCCTAAATTCATCCCAGAAAATAGTTTATTAAGCAAAAAAAAACTTATGAATAGTTTAATCTATCTCACATCAAATGTTTTTAAGTTAACTTCCAAATCTGGAGTTGAAAGATATTCTGTAGTTGCTGATTCCTGTGCTTTTGTTACGATTTTTGAAATTTTGAAATCATCACGCAAAGTAATCAAATGTCATGATTCAGAGTGTCAAGTATCTGAAGGATCTACTCGTCAGATTAATAATCTACAAAATGGTTGCTTATGTCCGCACCTAAAAGTCTTTAGAGAATATTTTTATCTTCTTCAAAACACAGGAGAATCAATTTCTAATGACTCTGAGTTAGAAGATAATATTCATTTACCAAGGGAAAAGGTTTTTAATTTGTTTTTTTTAATAATTTTTTTTTGCTTTTTTGTTTATTATTTGTGTAAATTTTTGTTCTAATAGTGGGAAGATGTTTTTAATGTTGCATCTGGTTTATGGACATTTGGAATTAATGCACCAAGTAAAAAGACTGTTTCTCATGACCAATTTAATAAAAAGTTTAGCAGTGACATTGTAAATAGGCAGTCTGCTACCAATGGACATCGGTTTATACCTTCTATTGATCTAGACATCTGTGACTGTGGTGTAAGAATGATTTTTAAAATTTTTTTTTTGTTATAAACATTTGATTAATTGTTTCAATAAAAATTGATTCAAAGTATTTTTACAGACTCTTTAGCCGTGAAGATGTGTAAATCTTAGGTATCTTAAAATGTGGTAAAGTATAAAGTATATTGATAGGTCACCCAGCTACTGGTAACATGTAATCTAGTACAACCTGCTTTGCAAGGATGGCCTTCTGGTTATAAAAAATTGCTTTAACTCTTCCATGATGATGATTTTATTTTTTTTAATTTTCATAAAATACTTTTCATTTTTATTTTATTACAGGCTGGGTGGGTATCTGAATCTGTTTTATCTGGTTATACAGAATTTTACCATAAAATAAATATGTATACAGATTGGGAAGTAATTGAATGTGATATTTTTTTGAGAAAATGTTTATCCAATACTTGTACATCTTATTGGGATGGCTGTGAAGACTCTGTTTTTTGTTTATCTAAATCCACTTGTGCAGGTTATGAATTAGGTAAAAAAATCTCATCAATTGAATGTGATGTTGTTGTTTTATTTTTTTTGGGAGGGGGGAGTGATGCATTTAATTTGCTCAATAATTAAGTTAATTTTTGAATTTGAATTTTTTCAGGTTGGGAGTTTGTTGATTTTGTTTTGTCGAAAGGAACATTTAGTGGTTTTGTTAGTTTGTATTCAAACAAATATAAACGTAGAAGTACCTCTCTTTTGCCATTTATGTCTACACAGACATTTATTGATTGGTTTTTTGCTTGGGCTTCCCATATGCACATTGACTTTAGAGAAAAATGTCATATGTGCCCAGAAAATCAACAAATACCAGTTTTAGCATGTGATGCAACTAAAATCGGAATCAGCTTCAAAAATTCATTTGTAAAACCTATAGAGTCACCTGAACTTAATGAGATTATTCCTACACCGTTGCGACGACTAGATAGGTCATTTATATTTAATTCCATAAAATTAGATTCTAAACAGTTTTCAGATGCTAGGGTTTATCTAAGAAAGGTTTGTATTTTTATTCTGTCTGTTGACAACTCTGATTTTATAAATTTTGATGCTGATACATTAAAGTTGAACTCAATTCTTGTGGACTACATTCCTCCTGAATGCGTACCATCATTTCAGCTAATGGTTTCTGAATCACCTGTTCCAAATCTTTTGCGATTGTCTTATGCCAAAGTTTTTAAAATTCTTGCTGCTGATAGCTCCCTAGATTCATTAATTCCATTGCGATTTACTGATGAAATTGTTTGTATATGTGAACAATTTTTATCCAATCAGGGTGATTGTGAACTTGTTGTTAAATTTTGTTATTTATTGCGTTGTTTTTCTCCAGAGCTAGCAAGACTCGTTGAAATATCCTCCAACTTCAACAATACACCTTCTGGTGATATTTTGGTATTAATACAATATTGTTGCAACTTTGTAAAAAAAATTCATTTTAGTGATGTTCAACCAAATAATGCAGAAGTCATTGAAGGTACTTATAATCCACCACGATATGGTAGAGCATATTATTTTGAAAAACATGGGTGCCAAATAAGGAAAATGCGATTGTTTTCTGCAGATAAAAACTCTAATAGTAACCTGTTTGATGATATTCCATCAGAAATTTGCAATAAAGTGTTTCCACAAGTATCAAAAAAAGGTGTATCTTTTCTTTTTTTATGGTTTTGCCCTATGCATGGCCATTGCTATGGGTTCCATATTATTCCAGGATCTGAGGGAAGGAAAGACCCGCATGCTTCATTGTATACGCACCTTGAAATTGCTCCGGAAAATGTTGTTTATGACTTTGCTTGCAGCTTGTCAGAGTTTTGTCATAACCGTGAATCTGGATATTTTAAAAATACCTCTTTTTTTCATGATGTATTTCATGGTTATACGCACAAATGTGCAGATGTCTTTCGGTGTAACCGTTTGGGTAGTTTTTATCCAATAAATTCATCTATCTGCGAACAATTTAATAGCTTTTTACAAAATATAAAATCTTCTGCTAAATTAATGACACAAACTCATTTTTGTTTTTATCTTCAATTTTTTATATATATTTGGAACCAGCGGAAAAAAAATTTATTTGAAAAAAGAGTTATTGTATCTGAATATACTAAAGATTGACTAAAGTGGAACATAATGTATAGTATAAAACTTGCTGAAGTCATTTTTAAAAATCAGGTGCCATTATGGTTGACTTTAAAAAATTTACTGTAATCAATATGTTTAATATAAACTGTAATCAAGATGTTACAGAAAACTATTTATTATTTATATTTTAGTTAAAAAAAAATTTCTTTATAGTTCATTCTATATTTATAAAGAATTGTTTGCTGACTGATTGTCTGTTTCAGTTCATTCCATTAGTGGAATACTGAAATAGTCATTCAGATAGTTTTGTGTGTCAACATGCTACTAGAAGATTCTTTATTTGACACAGAAATTCGATTTCACTCTATGAAAAAGGTTAGATAAATGTTCTTTACTAATATATTAATGCTGTTGTTTTAGGAACATTACCTATTATTAACATCTTTATATTTTTCATATTATATATATTTTTTAATAATTTTATAATTTTTTGTTCTTAATTTTATGTAACATGTAAAAACCTAGCCAAACTTTGAAAATGAATATGTCTTGAATAACACAAGTTACCGATTTTATTTTTCAGTCTAAAATCAATGGCTTTTTTTTTTTCAATCGCTTACAAAGTGCCTTTTTTGATCATTCGAGTTTTTAGACACTTTTACTAAGTTTCTAATTTTTTTTTTTTAATATTTAGTTTGTATACTTAAACCGCAAAGTCCTAAAATTTACTTGTAACATTTTATATATCAGGACCGGCGATTCTTGTATATTAATATTGCGTCTTGGCCTAATCGATTTTTTACTATGAAGTCATTACTCCTATATGCATAATAATAAATTTCAAATATTGTAAATAATGAAGGAAAGGCATATAAAAAAAATCTAAAAAACAAAGGTTACTTTGAACTAAGTTCAAATTACGTTTGACGGTATATAATTTACGAAGTTACATTCAGTTATCGCACATTAACTTTAAAACCAAATAACCAAATAAATTTTATTATAACATAATACGGAGATAAGAAGGCATAAGGGAGAATCCATATATAGTACGTAGGCAGTAAAACCACAATCTACGTACTTTATGAATCTATGTACTTAAAGCATATATTATTATAAGCAATCATTTTTAGATTCTTTATTAGCCGATAAATTAAAACCAAAAACAAATGTTATAAAATTAGTGGTATAGTAAAACAAAGAATGAAGCTTCAGATAATATATAACATATACATATACATTAGGGTGTGTTAATTTTAATGTTTATGATGATCTAGTTTTGTTATCTCGGGGAATTAGTATATAAGGCAAATAATTTTAACATAAAAATATATGTATTTATAAAATAAATATTTAAGTCTTGATATCAAAAGACACGTACTTATCACTGGAAAAGTGCTTTACAATGTAACCCCCTTTTATTTTTTAAATATTTATCTTTCATAGAAAAGTATACTTCAATACACGACACAATGTCGTCAATAATAATTTTTTTAACTTTGTGCAACTTTAGCTAGGCATTGCTCAGTTGAGATAAACCTTTTCAAAAATAAAATATTTATAAGGTTTATTGATTTTAATATTTATACTCGACTAAAACTGGCTCTTTGGCGTGATTTAATGTTCATTTTCCCTCGTGTAAGAAAACTTGTCCTTCTACAGCTGCTCGAGTCTTTTGTTCAATTACTAATATAATTTCAATGCCTAGAAAAAAAGTCTCTCGACCGCCGAATTAACGGGAGAGGACTTTCAATATTTATTCGACCTCCCCTTCTCCGAGCTTATTACAACTCCCCTGTTTATTAATTTTGAAGCGACTTAAAATATTTTCCTTATATTTTTACTTTGAGAAAAAGATTTATTTCAATAATAGATGAAAATATGAAAAACGAACCAAAAAAACTGTTTTAAAACTCCAGTTTATAAAGCCCCCCCCCCATGTTTATTGGATTTTAGAGAAATTTCCGACCCTACCTTTTATTCGATAGACGAGAGTACAAAGTTTTAACTACGAGGCTTTAAATTACTTTTAATACTTCCGATGGATTGGGTATTACTCAGGCTTGTGGAGCCGCAAGTTTTTTTCACGGCTCGGGTCCGACTACCGAATTTTATATATATACCCTACTTGAAATGAACAAACATAATTCAAACATACCTGGGAAATTCTAAGAGAAGTTACTGGCATGCAAAAAACAAAAACATGCACACTGCCTGTAATCTTAAAATTTAATGATAAATTATTGTCCAATCCAAAAATGATATGTGATGAATTAAATAAATTCTTTGTTTCAGTTGGCCCAAATCTTGCAAAAAAAATTCCTTTCTTAAGAGAAAAAAAGATTAAAGGGTTTACAAAAAAATACTCTTTTGTATTTTTAAACTGGAATTATGTTTATAAGTTGAAAGTTTAATTTTTTTTTTCTATACCTTTTACTTTATGCTCAGAGCAAGCATTTGTAATTTTAATTTAAAATTACAAATGCTTGCTTTGAAAAAAAAATGTAAATTTTAACTTATGAACATATTTTAAATGAATATAATGAATATAATCATTTAAAATTTAAATGATTATATTCATTTGAAAACGTGTTCATAAGTTAAAATTTGAATACATTTTTTTTCTAAACATTTTACTTTGAACCACTTATTTGTTTCAGTTGTAAACTAGTGAATTTAAAATATTTGGTTTCCATCTTAATTTTTTTATTTTATTATTTTATTTTATTTATTTTATTTTTTTTTTGGGGGGGGCGGGTTATCGAATGTTGACGTTATTTTAAAGGGGGTCACTGAAAGTTTGACAATTTGTTGACAAGGGGGAGGAGGGAGGTAAAAATTGCAAAAAATTTGTTGACGTAATTAATGGACAACCCTATATAAACGTAGTCTAATTCAATTATATTTCACTTTTATCCATTGTCATTTAAACTCTGCAATTATTGCTTGGTTCAATGCCAATAAATGTAAACTGGAGCCTCTTTATCGTTAACAGAAGCATGTTGCTCGTCTTATTAATTTTAAAAACAGATTTACTCATACCAAGCCTCTTTTATTTGAAATTAAAATTCATATATACCAGCTGAATGTTCTTTGTTTTATGTATAAATAAAAAACTAACTATTCCCTAGTTTCTTTCCATAATTTATACACGCTGAAATATAAAAATAAATACATTTTAAGAAATGATAATTTAATTCGTCAACCATTTTTTCAGACTAATTTTGGAAAATCTAGTATTTCTTTTCGAGGAGCATTTCTTTGGAACAAAATAGTTTTAAAACATTTTAATTTTTAACCAGTTATTCTTAATTAATTTTTTGAGAAAGGTTCAAAAAACGATTCAGTTTTTGCTAATTTTTTATGGTTGACCTTATATTTCTATTTAAAAAATTTGAAGATATAAAAAATAAGTCTTTGCAAAAGTTTCTTTTCGTATAAAGTTACGCAACTTTTCTTTCAAGTTTATGCTATTCAAATTTTGATTGGATAAATAAGATTTTTAATCGTTACGTTTGAAAAAAATAAAAAGGTTTTATCTGAAGTCTTTTTTCTAAAAAAAATCGTTTTAAATAAATAAAACGACAGATTGCTTCAAAAAAAAGTTTTATCTGAAGTCTCTTTCTAAAAAAACGTTTTAAGTAATCGGAAAAACAGATTGTTTCAAAATATCTGAGTTTCCTTTTTTTTTATTTTTTTTTAATCGTTATTCAAGCTATTAAGAAGGCTATTCAAGATTTCATTTTTTTCACTTTTCTTTAATGAAGTCAACAAAAAATCTTCTTTTAAAGTGCCAGTCAGTAGAAGTTCAGTTAAATTCTAAAGGTTTAACAGCTCTAAAGATAAACAGGCTAAAGGAATACCGCTACCTAAAAGGCTTTATAAAAACAAACTGGGTGATCAAATTTTGAAATTTTCTGCTTTACTCTAAAACGCAGTGAATAGCTAGTTAAAAAAAATTCTAGAAGCAGTTAATAAGTATACCTCGAAGAGGTTGAGTGATTGTATCATTCTTGCTAGAGTATTTTGGCAAAAGCTAGCCTCAGAATTTCAAAAAAAAGAAAAATATTATGTGTTTGATTGATGATGGAGTATGATTAATATTAACTTTCTAATTAAGTTGTTGCAGTTGGAAAGCTTTGGAAAAAAACCCATGTATTTTCAACAGTAGATGTATACTTTATTATTTAAACCATATAAAAAATGTTTTGGAAAATTATTGTCCAATTATTTGTCCAAAAAGTTGAAACTATGGAATATAGTTGAAACTTGCTACAAAAACAAATGGATAACGATGGAAAAGCAGCAAACTTTACATCAGGTGTGCAAAATGAGTTCTATTTTAGTTTAATTAAAGTTACAAGGCAGCCCATTTAGCTGTGAACTAGACATTATTGAAGTAGATAAAGATATGTTAAAATGAAAAAAAAGTTCGAAAAATGAGGTTCTTTATTTTAAGGATACAATGTAGGTCATTATCGCGGAGATCTACTCTGTTTAAATACATGATTGTTGATATAAAAATACAAACCTCCATTTTATGTCTACCAAAGACGACATAAAATGGAGGTTTGTATTTTAATATCATAACCTAGATGATCTACATGGAAAGTTCCCGCAACAATCTCTATCGCATATGATGACTTTTATAGTTATTTTCCATTTTCAATAGTAAACAACAATAGTAAACAACTGTATGAATTACTTTCATAGATAATACTTAATTTTTTTTGTTACTTATAAATCATAAGGTATATTATTGATAAATTAAACAGAAAAAGGTTTCTACTTTTCTTATATTTAATGATAATAATAATTTCATCTATTTTTAACAATGACTTTTTTTGTCAATATATTCACTTTTATTAAAATTGAAGTAGAAGGCTAAATAATTAAAATAAAAAAAAATGATTATGATTTTCAGAATCAGCATGAAAAACTAATTAAGAAAAAATGGTTAAACTATAAAAAATTTAAAAAAAGATGATTATGAACCTCCCCTACTTAAAGAAATCATTTTGTCACATGATATACTGTCATATTTTTAAACTTTATTAATTTGATCATGGAAGTGCGTAGAGATAGACGTGCAACCTTTTGTTTTACATTAAAGAAACCGCCAAAATCAGCGAGCTAAGCGTTTTATCAAAATATTCCGTTGTTGCGTTAAATAAGTAGCCCGTTAAATAAGTAGACAAACAGTTTTGCGCATGCGTTTTTACATGCGCAGATGTGCTGTTAAGTGTCCGTTAGGTAAGTAACATTTATCGTTAAATAAGTAACCTCGTTCCGTTAGGTACAGTTAGAGTTTATTTGGATTTCATTTTTAGCCATATTTAACTATTTAATTTATTATAAAATGTCAGCTCACAGTTATTTTGTTGAAGATATTAAGCTTTATCTTTATAAAGGAGAAGTAAATTGCTCTAAATCACAGCGTAAATCATTTTTAAAATATGCAAATAAGTTCAAACTATGCGGTATGTAATCGTTGTATAATAAATTGTTGAATAAGTAATAATTATTTTTAATAAACAATAATTATTTTTATTGAATAATCACTAACTTATTATATACTTCAGATAGTAAGTTGTACTATGTAATAGCGTCAAAAAACCTGCAAGTTCTATTTAATGACAATGAAAAAATGCTTTTTTTTGTAAGCTTTAGAGATGTTTATGATTCTAATCATGCGGCTCATGTTGGCCTTAACAATACAAGAGCAAAATTAAAAGGTTCTTTCTACTGGCTAGGTAATATTATTGTCTTTTTATAATAGTACTTTTTTAATTTCTATAAGGTTTTTAAGCTCTTTTAAGTATTATACCGTTCTTGAACTTAATTGCTAGACAAATTAAATTAAAACATGAATTAATATCAGTTCATGATATCAAAAGATAGAGTACAGCCCTATTTTTTTAAATTTGGTCATGTTTTGGTTCATGTCAAACTTTTGTTTTTGTTGAATTGTTAGGAATGGTTAATGACATTACCAAATGTGTTAAAGAATGTGACAAGTGTCAAAGAATGGAAAAAATAAGAACTATTGCTCCCGAATTAAAATCTATCAAGGTTAATGGACTGTGGGATTTTTTAGGCATAGACCTAATCAGACCTCTTCCAATTACAAAGCTTGGAAACAAATATATTTTAACAATAACTGATCTTTGGAGCAAATATATTGAAGCTTTTCCTATTCCTGATAAGCCGGCATTTTATGTTTCTAAGTGCCTTACTACTTTGTTCTATAGGTTTGGTCCTCCAAAAAAAATTCTATCAGATCAAGGTAGGGAGTTTGTAAATAGTTTAAATGAACAATTATTCTTTTTATTTCAAATCAAACACTTGATAACCTCTGCCTACTACCCTCAAACCATTGGACAAGATGAAAGAACTAATCAGACAATTAAAAAATCTCTCTCTAAATTATCTAATGATACCCAGGACAATTGGGATGAATTGTTAGAAGCTGTTTTATTTGGTCTGCGCACATGTGTGCAAAAGTCAACTAAATTTACACCCTTTTTTTTAATGTTTGGCAGAGAAGCAAACTTATTCTCTACTTTATCACTGAATAATAGTGATTCTGGTACTAATGACAATAACATTGTTGAAAGTAATGCCTTGGATGAGCAAATTCAAGAAAAATATAATAATAAACTTCATATAATAAAGTTGTTACAGAAGTAAATAACAATATTTGTCATGCCCAAACAAAAATGAAAAAGTATTATGCCTCAAAACAACTTAAAGGATAGAAATCATTTACATTTAAAACAGGCGATCAAGTTTTAGTTAGAAATTACAGAAAAATAGATTGTAAAGGAAGTCGGATGGAACATGATTGGTTGGGACCTGGAATTATTTCAGAGTTAAAACAAACTGGTGCTACTTTAACCGCCAATGGTAAAGTTTGGAAAAAAGCTGTTTCTTTATCCAACATGAAGCCTTATATAGCTGATAAGCAACTATTGTTGGCTGAATTGCTTTTAAAAAAACATGATTATTGTTTAAAAATGAAAAATCGATCATATAAAAAAGAAGATTTAAAAAAAAGGAGTTCTAAAAAGAGGCACATATCAGAATTGAAATGTTATGACAAAGATAAAAAATATAAATCTGGTAAAATGGAAATCACTACATCATCTCTATCTGACGATAAAAGCATTTTAAAACATAAAAGATTGATTTATCCTGCAATTTTTCTAGATAACAATTTTTATTCAACATTATCAGCACAGTCAATCAAACAATGTATAGATATTTTAAATAATCCCTTTGGTTGGCTAGATGATACTTTAATTGATATTGCACAAAGTTTTCTTTCGCATCAGCTTCCTAAAGTAGGTGGATTGCAAAGTTCTTGTATTTTTAATTCAAATAATTTTGGTGGTTTTGTTTCTGGAAAGTTTGTTCAGATATTTAATGTGAGGAATTCATATTGGGTATTAATAAGTAATGTAACCTCTGATAATGGTTCAAGTTCTGTTCAATATTATGATTCCCTTTTTACTGGTTTTAATAAAAGTACTGTTCCATTACTAGTACACAGAGTTGCACGATCAATGTTGATAAATGAGGGTATTGCATTCATAAATTTAAAAGTCATGAGATGCCAGAATCAAGACAACGGAAATGATTGTGGGCTTCATGCTAATGCTACAGCCTTATGTCATGGCATTGATCCAAGTGTAATTCTTTGGGAACAAAACAGTATGAGATCTCATTTTTTGAAGTGTGTTGAGAATAGAAAACTAGAGATGTTTCCTTACACTTTATTAAATGATACAAAAACCTGCTCAATATCATTTCAATGTGATGATCTCTGTCCTTGCGCATTAAAATAATGATTCTGTTTTGTGTCTTAACATCAAGAAAATATTTAAATTATAAGCTTGTACAATATATGCGAATGTTTATTTACAATATGTAATACGTTGACAACATGTGATGATCAAGTTTTCATTTATTTTTTATGTTTAAAAAACTTATATCAGAATCCCTGTAAATATAATAATTCCTATAAAATATAATAATCCCTAAAAAAATAATATAATAAATTTATTGGTCTTAATTTTTATTGTGGATCACTATTTTCTGAAGTTTGTGTTTTGTGAGGACATTTACTGTATCAAAATATTGTAAATAAATCTAAAAAATAATTGCCTTTTTGAAAAAAAAAGGATAGTATTTTAAGTCTAGTATTATTTGAGTCAGTACTTTAGCTTGTTATTAATTTAGTTTTAGATTAGACTTTACTTTTGTTAGACTAGAGTTTGCTCAATTTTATATTAGAGTTATATATAGAGTTTTTAAACTGAATATATTAAGGAAGCTTTTTAAAAATTTGTAAATTGTTTTTTCAATTTTAAGTCACTTAACTTTATTAAAGTATTGCTATTTTAAATATTTAATCAAAAACTTTTAGTTTCATTTAGATTTGCAATATTTGTGTAATATTAAGACATTTGAGGTTGTTGAATCCATTTCAGGTTATAAGAGTATTTTAAACTAACTTAGTATTACCTTTTTTTTTATTATTTATTTTGAATACAAAGATTTTTAAATGAAATTTTTCAATAAAATATTTGCATATTTAATTTACTAATTTAAAAAAACTTAATAAATGCATACTACATTATTATTTTCTAGTAAATAATTGTCCTTTTTTTTAGAAATGACAAGCTAAGCTCCTTGGTTACAAGCGGTAAAAGATAACCTTTTAGGTAAACTCAATCTCTGATGTTTGTTTGCAAAGACAAGTAAATTCCAATCTAGCAGAGGTAAACGTTAAGGGACAGATTTAAAAACAAAGTAAATGTAAATTAATTTTTAGCTAATAAATGTTTATAGTTTTATTATGTTATCGTAATTAATTGTAAATCTTTTTTCCGCATAAATTTGTCTTGGATGTGTTTTTTTCATTGGAATTAAGAGTTATGGAATAAAATTATTGGATTTTGCTAATTTTTGCAATTTTTCATGAACTTACCATTCCAGATTAAATAATGCGATGAAAGTAACTGTTTCATTGAGCATTTTCTATCAGCTGCAAAAATCTTATTGATTTTTTTAAAAATATTTCTGACGTAGGCTGCTTTATTTGTAATGCTGTTGCTACAAAACAACTCTTTAAAATATTTACCTTTTCAATAATTTAGTATGATGCCTTGGAATCTTACTATTGATTTTTTAACAAGAAACTTTTCTAAAGTAAAATTACAAAATTTAGATTAAAAAAACTCATTTTAACTTTAAATTAATATTTCTTTTAAACTTAATAACATTACACTTATCTGAAATATTTTCACACCTTGTAGTATTATTATGCGATATTTGTTTAATGTCAAACTATCCTATTGATATTTGAATAAGGATAGGGAAACCCAGAGCAAGATAACTAACGTTTTATTATTCTTAATTTTTGCAAAGTATTTTTTAAAAGAAAATAAAAATGAAAAATCCTCAGAACAAGTCAGGATATTGTTACCATAACAAATGAAAACTTAGTAACTACAAAACAGAATTGTTAGTTCTTGGCCTTGGCCTTGTCTTAAGGCCAAAAAAAAAGACTTTGGTCGTGGTTTGGCCTTGAAACTTTTGTCCGTAAAAATTTCGGTTTTTAACCTTGGTTTATTTTTATAACATGTGGTTTATTGTCACAGCAATTGTTACCTTCAGTTTTGTTAATAGTTGACCTTAACGTAAGCCAAAAATTTAAGTCTTTGGCCTTGAAAATGTTTGCGTAGGCCTTAGCCGTAAAAATCTTATTCTTGGCCTTGCCGTTAAAACTCTTGGCCTTATCCTTGACTTTGTAACTTTTGGCCATGGCCATGCTACTTTTGGCCTTGTTAACAACATTGCTACCGAGCACTTTTTCTAAAGTATTGCAAAATAAACACGCATTGCAAAAAGCATTCCAAAGAAGGATACGTCATTAGAATAACATCTATAAGCAGTTATCCTAACCGTAACATCATTTTTTTTTTTTATGGAAAAAAAAACTTATGCATATAAAACGACGTTACCAATGTTTAAACAAAAAAAAAAATGTTAATTTATATACAAACTACTAAATGAAAAATATGCGGTTTCATTTCCATCCATTTACAAATGTTTTTTTTGTGATTGAAAAATTAATCGTGCCTCAATTTCTTAAATTTATTTTTACTAAATAAAGTTAATGCTATAGATAAACCGTAAATTGGTTTTAAAATAACATTGTATAACTTACCTTGACAACGTTTTTGTTTCAGTTTGACATAAAGTTTCGCTAAACGAAATTTGCCTTGATTGCTCAATTTGTCTACTTTTTTAACGAGCTACTTATTTAACGCATATAGGCGTTAAATAAGTATCCGTATACTAACGCATGCGCAAACATTACATTTTGTCTACTTTTTTAACGGGCTACTTATTTAACGCAACACCGTCATTAGAAAATAAGTATTAAAAATGGCGGCCAATCAAAGATTTTTAGTAAGGATTTAATAAACGATTCTGTAAAGTGATTTTTGTATAAAATGAATTATTTATGTGCTTGCAAATTATTGTTCAAATCAAGCATAGACAAATGATGTTTATTACAAATACAAAGATATAATAACAGATTTTTTATAATACTTAGACATTTTTTTTATATTACAAAAAAGTCTTAATTTTATCTTTAATTTATTTCTCATTGAGTAGCATTTTTAACAATCTATTTGTAAATTTTTCCTAACGATCTAATTGTAAATTAATTAAATTTTCTTTAAATATATTGTAATAAAAACAACAACAACAACAACAACAAAAAACAATAATTGCATGATTGAAATTTTTTTTTTTTGTCAAACACTTAATTAAACAGTAAAGTTTGCATATTAAAAAAGACTCAGGGGCCGCTAGATTTAAACTAACGAATAATTATGTTTCTCCGAAATTCAGCGCCACGGCTACGAAAGTCTTGTATTATTAGCGTTAAAAAGTATCACGTTGGAAGCCTAGATGTAATTCAATTTAAATTAGTTGTTTAGGGTAAATTATATTAGGCACGTCACGCTAAATTTATATGGAGATATTTAAAAGGGAATCTGACGCTTTTACACTAGATCAAAGAAAATATTCGTTTTTTAGTTAAAATATAATATTCGCTTTCATTGTTGATCAAAAAAAATATTCGCACTTGAAAGAAAGTAAACTCCTACCACTGTTTTAAAACAAAAATGCTTTGTATGCAAAATATAATCATTATAATGCATTTTAGCAAAAAAAAAAAAAAAACCAACAGAAACCTTGGATTGTTGCACTTCCACTGACAATCTAAATATCGAAAAACCAAGAAATAAAAATTTAAACAAATGAAATGCTATATTTCAAATATTTTATTACACAAAAGATTTGTTCATAATAAATTCATTCACGCAAGTCTTCTTACAATTTCATATTGCATTCAACAACGATAGCTCATAATTTCTCACCATGATGAACGTTTTTATCAGACACAACAAACAACGGCTGCTTTAGATTTTTATGCACTGCTTTATGTTTGTTCTGATGTAACACTAAGCTGCATATTGAAGTATGTAAAAAATCTTCTTTGCAAATACATTATGGAAATTTAGTTTCAACGGAATGAAGGAGTTTAAAAACTTTTATATTTTCTTTTAGTAGATTATATCAATTTTAATCAACAATCAGCATCTAAATCAAACAAAATCAAACATAAAATTAACTTGGTGAAAGTAATAGTACTACATATTCGGGTCCTTTAATATTATTATATCTGGTGATCGGGTAAAAATCCCGATACTTTAGTTCCATAAGCGCTTGAAAATTAAAAAATCAATAAAAACTGTCAGGTCAGGTTATCCTAACGTCAAGTCAGGTTATCCTGCCACTGGTAACATGTAATCCAGTATAACCTGCTTCATGTTAAGGTCAAGAAGGGCATCCTGTTGTAAAACATTGATTCAACTCTCTCATAATGACATTTATGTCATTATGAAAACCATCCGAACCACACAAGTGTGGAAAAATGTAAAACTTTAAAAAATAAAAATAAAAAAACTATACCTTCTTTAAACTTGTTTTAATTTTAATTCATTTAAAAACATTTATACTACTAACATTACAATAACATAACTAGGAGATTTCTAATTTAAGAAAGTGAAGAGAAGAGCAACAATTTTACTTACAGGGTGTTCATAAACACTGTTTTCAGGTGATGGATATATATATGGATTATAATACTTAAAAATTTAATATAGGGTCATGATGCGGAAATAAATGACAAAAGAGTTACGTATTCGGATTCCCACCGGGTTTAAAATTTCCAAAAACCGAGGACCTTTTTTTGTGCGTGTTTTTTTTTCCGTTTTTCGAGTCTATATCTATAAAATTCACAATAATTTGCAGAACAACAACAAAAATTATTCCCAATACCGCAAAAACGCTGTTTAAAATTAATTCCTGGCAAAATCAAATCAAAACAAATTTATTCTGAATAAGGTCTTACATCAAGGATATTTACAAATAGTAATGATACTAATCTGAAGTAAACACCTATAAAATTTAATTTAAATAAATAGTGATAACAATAAGTATAAAAATTAAGAAAAAAGTGATAAATATAAGAAAAGGAACAATAGTTATTGTAAAAATTATATAACGAAATTAACCACAAAAATAAAATTCATGATAACATCAACAATAATATTAACAATAATGAAAATTAAAATAAAATTAACAATAAAATCTATAATAATTATTATTATTAAATATAATAATAATAATAATAATAATAATAATAATAATAAGAATGTTGAAGGAACGATTTTTGAATTGATAGGAACGATTTCCGAAAGACATAGGAACGATTATTGAAAAGCGTAGGAACGATTTTTGAATAGGAACGATTATTGAAAGGCGTAGGAACGATTTTTGAGTACGCGCATTGTAAAGCCGTATGGGCTCTTTGATTTGTTTATATTTTTGCGTAACTAAATTATATTTGGTAATTCAACGTAATAATCGAAGAAAATTCTGACAAGTTTTAATTTTTAAAGCATTAAAGCCTTGGTAAATTAACATTTAATAATGTATTCAAATGTAAGTAATGATGCTCTTTAATATTTAAAATAATTTACTATTGTTATTTTTGTTTTTATATATATACCTTGGACTTTACTTTAGACCATAGTTTAAGGAATTGTTAAAGGTATATATAGACTATATTATAGTCTAAGGTATATACCTTAGTACAAAGGTACTAAAGCTTATTAGGTCTTTTTTTAGTAACTTAACTTTATTATGAAAAGGTTTTATTAATTATTTATTATATATCTACTATTATTTGCAAACTTAACATTGTATAATTTACGCAAAAGCACTAGGAAAAGGATTTAAATTATGATGTATTTTTTAAAATAAAGAAATAGCTCAGCTAAGTTAAAGCAAAATTTTAAATAGTCTCATAGGTTTTATGCTATCATTAATAAAAAAAAAGTTTGTGCTACTATGGGTAAAAAAAAATATAATATAGTTATGTGGGATAAAATTTTTAAAATTTTTTAGTAAATTTTTGACATAGATTTGTTGAAACAACTGTGACTAAATTATGGATTTTTCTTAACTTAAAATTTCATAACTTTGTCAATTCTTATCAACTAAATTTTGTAATCTTATTATCTTCAATGAGAAAAATATGTCAACTCAAATTTGTTTTCTTATTCTCTTCTGTGGGATAAATAATTTTTTCAAGCAAAAAATAACTGTTATTTATCTTAATATTAGCATTATATTTAAATTTTAATTGCTTACCATTTATTTTAAATGTCTTTGACAAATACGCTTATTGTCTTATTATTATTTTATTTTTTTTCAGGTCTCTTTTTTTTGTCCTTAAAGGGTTTAATAGTTTAATGCATTTGTGCCATAAACTGCAGATGTCAAAGGTTTTATGTTAAGTAGTTTTTCAAAATAACTCACTATTGTTTATAATTATAAAAGTATATACCTATTCTTAACACTTCCAGTGCTGTTGGCTGTTCAATCAATATTTATTTATGGAGGTAGTGCAAAAGTGAAAATTAAATAATTTTTAGCTTTACCATTAAAAAAACAACTTCTTTTTGGGTCACAAAACACAATAAAAAAATGGTAACTTGGAATTAAAATAAAAACAAAAAAAAAAACAAAAAAAAAAAAAACAACAACTGATAAATTTAGTTATAGATATTAGTCTATTATTGACTTTTCTTAAGACAATGAATAACAAGTATTTTATATGACCTATACCAAATACAGATATAAAAAATATAGATATCTAAACACAAATAACTCATTGTTAAACTATAACAATTGACAATCCTAGATTTATCTATAGGCAGACATCTAAACAAGCTGTGGTTAAATTATGGCAACTAAATAATATATGCATGATTAGGATAAAATCTAGTGAAATGAAAAAGTGACATGAAAAAATTCTGCACCTTTTTGAAATAGGGTTCCAAAAAGCAATTTGGCCTAGGGCCCCAATGGGAGTAAATCCGGCCTTGACAATAGAATAAGTTTTACTAAAAAATCAAACAATAAGTTACATGTCAATAATTCAGTCAATCTGTTATTGAAATGTCAAAAAAATCATTAAAGTTCTCAGATTAATGACTAATTTAAATTATTAGGTTATGGACAAATTTAGTTAAAAATTTACCTTATTTAAATAATGTGTAAGGAATACACTTAATAAGATAAGGATAAATGAATACTTAACTTTTACTATATTTCAAATAATATTTCTGATGTTTTCAATTATTAAAGATTTGTTACAATTATTTACAATAAAATAAGTAATAAAAAATAAAAAATTGCATTTATTTACTACTTGATAGCAATAATTTAATTGTTGAAAAATCTTTTATTTCTTCTTATTAAGTCAAACTTGTGTGGTAACAACATAAACAAATGTGCCCTCCCCTGGTTTAATTTGGGTTGGTTTTGCCAAAAATATATACCCATATAGAGCATTCTAAAAATGTACTTGCGCATCCAAATTTTTGGATGAAATTTGGCATGCGGCAAGAAAATTTTTTTTTTAACAGTTATAAACTGTTTTAAAAAAATTAACTAACATACCTTAGCTAAAACCTTGAGGCTTAATCAACAACAAGTTTTTAAAACACTAAAGTTTATAAAAAGTTTAACAATTATAAAAAAACAAGACCCAGAAAAAAGTTTAACTATTCTTCTTTTTAAATAATATTTAAGTTGATATCAAATTCTAAAAACTAAAGACCACTAAACTCGTTAAAAAACATGACACTGATTTAGGCAGAAAAAAAACGTTTCCATAAAAGTTGAAATAATGCATACCTAATAATAGCATATAATTTAAATAACAACAATGTTGTTGTCAATATATGTCCTTATCTCACAAACAGGTATTTATTTGCTAATTGTTTATTTCAAGTAAAATAAATTGACAACAACAATGCTATTTTTTTTAAATAGTACATTTTAAAATTTTTAATTCCAAAATCTGTTTTTAAAATTAGCATTGAAATATATTTAGAAGTTATATAGTAGTAATATATATATTGAGGAAAAAGTTAGACTTGACTTTATAAAAATATCACTGAAATTTTGACAGTTGTTGTTGTTGCTATATATATAGGGAAGAAAGTGGGTACAAAGGTTTCTGAAAATATAAATTCTGTTTTCCTACTATGCAATGAAATTGTTTATTTTATAAACAAAAACCTTGCTTTATAGAGAAGAAATCATGAAGTCAATATATTAACAGAGGAATTAAAATATTTTCGTGCTTGTAGTCAGGAAAACGAATTTAAAAAAGTTTTTATTGATAATGTAATAGGTTAGTTAGATCTTTTATTTTATTTTAAATTTTGACAAAAGATTTATGATCAAAATTTTTGTTGTTGTTGTTTAAATTTAAGTTAAATGCTGATTTAGGATATGGAGTTTTCACTATACGAGAGTTTAAAGCTGGCGATCCTTTGTTAGAGTATAAAGGAAATCTTATAACAAGAAAAGAAGCTAAAGAATTAAGCAAAAGTTATTCTGCAAAAAATAAAGGATGCTTTATTTTTGATGTTTACTGGAACAATAAAAATATGAGGTATCTTTTATAGCTTAATAGTAAATAAATAATGTAAATAAAAAAAAATATGCTACTGTTTAAACCTAGTTAGTCCTTAAAAATGTGTACTGATAAGTTTGAAACATTTATATAGTTTTTTCTTGATATTTTAGACAAACTTCAACATTAAGATGGTACCCCAAAAAATATATTAAAATCTGATTGGAACTAGAGCACACTTTCATTTTTACAACATAAATACGTAATTTTCAAAAGTTCTATCAAACTTGAAAATCTTTGCCTCGATTACCCCCAAAAAATTGAAAATAATTGAATTTTTGTGAAGTAATCACTCAAAATCTACTAGTTATTTTAACATGAAATTTGGAACATTTTTGAATTATGGAAATATAATTCATTTGAAGAGAATAAATGAAAAAAAATGAATATTTTAGAAGTTATGCATGAAACACTAAAAAGTAAGCGAGCTAAACAACACTAATATAACAAAATTTCAAGATCTAAAATGCTTTGAAAAAAAATCTTTTCTCAAATGAATTTTTATAATATGAAGAACAATCTGTGAAAATTTCAGCACTTTTGCATAATTATTTAAAAAGTTCTCATTTGGCAAATTTTGTAAACTAGTGGAAAAGTATATTTTGAGATTTAGTGATATAAAAATTAAAATTACTCAAAAAGCATAAAAAAATTATAATTTAAAATCCTCCAGGTTCATATGATATTTTTTCAGTTTTCTTAACATTTGTTTGAGTATCCTTTTTTAATACTTTTTTTTTTTTTTTTTTTTTTTTTTTTCGATACTTAGGTTCTAAATATAATTTTTATTTCAGGTTTTTTTCCAGTTTTTGTAGGATTGGTTTATTTTCTAATTTTTTCAATTAATTTCAATTTGTTCTTACGATTCAATAATTTAACTTCTTGTTTCATTTTCTAATTCAGTTATTATTTTACTTCTATCAAATGTTTCAGCAATTTTTTAAAAGGTATAACTTATTAAGTATCAATATAAAAGTTCCAAGACTAGATAAAGTATGGCAATTTGGCAAAATAAAAAATGGCAACGAGGTAAATGGTAAAATATATTGTTGCAGTGTATTAAAACACTTTCTTTTTTGAGAAAATTTTTCAACAAGAGTTGTGCAAAATGTTCCTTTATTATTCTTGTCCTTTACTTAGATTTATACAACATGGATTATACAACAAGATTTTTTATTGATTATACATTTTTATTGATTATACATGGATTATACAATAAGATTTTTTTACAATAAATTCAAGGTTCATTTTTATGTCCTTAAATGTATATATTCAGTATTCACTATTCATACAAGATTTATACAACATGGATTATACAACAAGATTTTTAAAATAGAGAACTTTTGATGTTTTGCTGTTGTTCATATTGGGAAAAATGAGGTTTGCAATAGTTTGCCGACCTGTTAGAGGTCGGCATCAAGTTAGCAAATAAAATTGATAGAAAGGTTATACCATAAAACATAGAAACAGGGTTGGCAATTTTTTGCTGATCTTATACATTTCTAGTTCAGCATTGCCAAATGCTAACTCTAATTCTAAGAGCTATCTTTCTTTAGCATTGATGCTACACAATCAACATGCATGGCTAAATTTATTAACGACTCTCCAGATAAATATGCCAATTGTCAACCCAAGACATGCGTTGTAAATGGAATACCCCATCTTTTGTTATATGCAAAAAAGGATATTGCTAAAGACTCAGAACTTAGATATAACTATGGGGACAGTTCTAATCAACAATGGAGAAAATTGGTAAATTTATTTACTTGCTTTTTTTTTTCTTTTCAATATTTTTATATAAAGTAATTTGTTTATGAAGTGATAAATTAAATATTTTAGAAATTAATAGTTTTGTAAAGTATTATTGCGATTTTAAATTAAAAAAAAAATTCTAGGCAAAGTATCAGGAACCATTTACTATGAGTGAAGTTAATGCATATCTACGAGGACAGGTAACTGTTCAATTCTACTAGAAACATTGTAATTTTTTTAAATTTAAGTTTTCTTTTTTAAATTTAAGTTTGTTCCTGATATGGAAGGTTTTAAAATTCTACATAGAAGGATATATGTGATTATTTTTTAGAAAATATTTATTTACATTATATTTCTTTTTAAATTTTTGTATTAAAGCCTTTGCAGAAAAATCGAATTCTAACAGCATCAATGGCAAGTTTTTTTCTTTATATACAATTTTTACTTCCAGTTTTATAAAATTACACTGAGAGTTAACACACAAAATTTGCTATTAACAGTGATCTATTCCTATCATCTGGTTTTTTATCACAAAACTTATACTGAAAATCCTTTGAACAAAATTTGCCAAAGATAAACTAAAAAATGAAGTAAAAATGCTAAATTTTATCTTTAAAATGTTTTAAGATGATCTAAAAGCTGTTTTTGAAATAAATAAAGCTAAAGATTTTTTTCGTCAATAAAATAGATTTTTCATATAAAATAGTTTTATTTTATTTAAGTGATATAATTGTTCAAAATTAAATTAGTTTTGATCAAGCTTAATCACGTTTTTTATCTTTACCAAAAATTTTTCGATAAAGCCCAAAGCACTTCAGTTAATTTTAATATAATTTTGCTTATTTAAACTTTGATTGACTTATCTAGACTTAGTTTTGCTTATCCTTACTTTAATCCATTTTTGAAAAAGAAATTAAATACAACTAACAAAAATTATAAATGTAAAAAATTGAGCTTCAATCTGCATGTCATAAATGAATGTCATCTACTGTGCATCCAGCAATTACTTTATCAAAAATGTTAAATCAAAGTACTATATATTTGTTTCATATAAAACAAATCAGAATAAATAAAAATCAATGTGATAAAATTATGAAAAAATTATTGATGCACTGTTTATATCAATTTTTGTGGGAAGTGTATTCTATAATAATTTTTCAGATATTTATACAAATTATATGATAATTTACTGTAGTTAATAGAAAATGATTAAATTATAATTATACAAGTAAGAATTATATTTGATTTTCAAATAAATATGTGTTATTTAAATACTGTTTTATTTTTAGTTGTTTTCATCATTTAATAATAAAAAGTCTGAGTTGAAAAAGGTTTGGTTTATTTGTATTTAAAGAAATTATTTTTTTATTCTTTATTGCTTTAAAAGTTTATTTACTATTTATGTTTTTTCTTAGGTTTAGTTCATTCTTTCAGATGTAATTAAAATGATTGTTAGAACTTGGTATATTTCCACTCTGTAGAAAATTATAGAGTCACTCAAACTAGATCTAAGGCCAGGTAAATAAAAAAAAGCAATTGTATTTTCTTAGTAATTGGTCAGCTTTATGTGAATAAATTCTTTAGCAATTTTGCTCATACTTTTATTCACATAGCTTTACGTGAATAAAATTTAAGCAAATTTGCTAATTTTTTTTTTTTTCTTGTGGAGATAAACAGTAACTTCAAAAACTCTAATTAAAATCAATTGCTTTTTTTTATATGCCCTGTCTCTATTCTCATGTCCATCCTTTTTTTTGATAAAATTTATCTTTTTTTTGGCTATACCAATTTGTATTGGTTGCAATTCAAACCAAAATTTGTAAACTTTTCTAGCTCTTATGATATATGTATAATTTTTACTCAATTCAGAAACAGTAGTTTCAGCTGGTGCAAGAACTTCAAAAAATTTTTTTCAGCGCAAGTATATCATTTTTTTAAAATTGATACACTTATTATATAGCTATAAGTCAAATTTGTATTTTACAAAAGCTTTTAAAAGTTACCTATTTAACATTACTCTCTAATTTTGATTTTCTTTCTTTTTCAAGAACATGATTAAAATGTCTAAAACATGTGTTGAAACAAAAATAAGTTTTACAGACATTTAAAACACTTTTTTTTTTGGAATTTAAATTCGTTTCCAACAAGGCTGCAAAAAACCTCTTATATATAAGAGGTTTTATTATAAGGCTATCAAAAAACCTCTGTTGGGAGTTTTTTCAAAAAACCTCTGTTGGGAGTTACTAGAATAACAAAGGATAGATTTAAAGAGCAGGGAAACAATTGACAGAAGACTTGAAAAGTTTTAGGTTGTATGAATCTGGACAGATACAGTAAAAGAAGGTGTTTTATACCGATTTGGTAAAAAAATGTTTAAATAATTATTATTATTATTGTAATTCTTATATTTAAAAAAATTCCTAATGCATTTTTGTTTGTTATTTTAAGGTTTATGTTTTGTTAAGAAAGTTATCTATAACTATAAAATTGCTAAAAAGCAGTTACTCATACTCAAAATTGATTATTGACTTATTTTGTATATTTTTATATTTTGTATCTTTTAAAGCTCTTATTTTTCTAATTGAATTTTAATGTTTTTATTTTATCCAATGTTTCGAAACAAAAGTTATTTACTTGGGATATGATTTAATTTGTTTTAAGTTTTTAATATTTTAATACTAACCTTATCTAAGTATTTTGTTAAATTAATATTTTGTTAATTTTTATAAGGTTTTTTTTGACCTTTAGGATTTAAATAGTTGCATTTTGTCATCTAATCAAATGAAAATCAATAATTTCAAAAAATGGTAAGGAAATATTTATAATGAATATTAAATCTAATGTTCTGTTTAATAAATTTAAATGTTGAGTTAATAGGTTATTTAATGAATAATAATATTCAAAAAATTTTAAAATTCCTATATAAATTCTAGTAAGGAAGATTTACCTGAAAAAAGTAATAAAGATACAATTTCAGGAGGCTTATCACAAGCATTGTAAGTTAACTGTTTTTTTGGTTATATGTTTTTTTTTTAACTTTTTACCTTGATTAGTGCATATCAATTAAGTGTTTTTAATTTTGGTTTGTAGTGGTTTTGAGAAGTGTACTGAGTTAGAAGAACAATATAATCAAGCATTAAAGTATGGAATAACCACATTATAATTAGTTTTGTAAACTTTTTAACAAAAACAAATATTTGTGTATTTATTTAATATTTCTGTTTATAGTAAGTCCTATTTAAGTTTCAGCAATGAAGATATTTTATTACCAGATGAAACATTTTTAAAAAACTCATCTCAGATATAGTAAGTTATTTAGTTTTTGCACAATTAATTTGGATTTAAAATTAAAAAATGACTCATTCTTAAACTTTGTCCAGATTTGTGCTTATTAATTAAATGTTTTTTAAATTTTGGTTTGTAGTAGTTTAGAAGAAAGTGCTTGTGAAGATAACTCTGAAAATTTGTATTCAAATTCAGTTAACAGGTTAGAGTTGTTTTGATCACAAAAGCAAAGTTGAATTTTTTATTTGTTTTTTCCAAATTATTAAATTTAAACTTTAAACTTAATTTTTAGTAAAAAAGTTTCACCTCGAATGATAGTTGCTGCCAGATGCTTGACAGATATATCAAAAAGAAAGTAAGTTAAGGTTTCTATTCTAGTAACACTTTTCCAGTTTATTTAGTTTTTCTTTGTAAGTTGATGCTTCTTGTTTTTTAAAACAAATACCATTTTGAAAAACGTTTCAAGTTTAAAAGTAGATTGATGTCATTTAGGTATTATGAATAAATCTTTTTCTAAAATTGAGATAATTTTCTTTATAGTGATTCTGAAACCAATATCTCTATGTTCACTAGTGAAACTTCACTCACAAGGTAAGTTCATTGCTTAGTTATAATATTATTTGTTGAAGCAAACAGTAAAAAAAGGAAATAAGTTACTTTTAATTCAAACATCACCATGAAATTTTTTTTTTTTGCTTTTTATTTTGTTGACAAATTTTGTTTTACAACCAATTGTTTTTAATTTCTATTACATTAAAACTGTTACATTTTGATTAACTTTTTTGTGGTAAGTTGATTTGTAATTTCTTATTTTTTAAACAGCAAATATTATTTTAAAAAAGAATTTTGAATTTTCTTTCAAGATAGAATAATGTTAGTTTGTATAAGTAAGTCATTTTTTAAATTGTATTATTGCTTTTTATATTGGTTTATAGTGATTCTATAGCAATAATTGCCATATAAATTCTAGCAATGAAGACTTACCTGGAAGAAGTAATAAAGATGCAGTTTCAGGAAGCTTATCACAAGTATTGTAAGTTTATTTAGTTTTATGGTTTGGTTTTGTTTTTCAATGAAAAAGATTATCTTTAAACTTTTTACCTTGATTAGTGCATATCAATTAAGTGTTTTTAATTTTGGTTTGTAGTGGTTTTGAGAAGTGTACTGAGTTAGAAGAACAATATAATCAAGCATTAAAGTATGGAATAACCACATTATAATTAGTTTTGTAAACTTTTTAACAAAAACAAATATTTGTGTATTTATTTAATATTTCTGTTTATAGTAAGTCCTATTTAAGTTTCAGCAATGAAGATATTTTATTACCAGATGAAACATTTTTAAAAAACTCATCTCAGATATAGTAAGTTATTTAGTTTTTGCACAATTAATTTGGATTTAAAATTAAAAAATGACTCATTCTTAAACTTTGTCCAGATTTGTGCTTATTAATTAAATGTTTTTTAAATTTTGGTTTGTAGTAGTTTAGAAGAAAGTGCTTGTGAAGATAACTCTGAAAATTTGTATTCAAATTCAGTTAACAGGTTAGAGTTGTTTTGATCACAAAAGCAAAGTTGAATTTTTTATTTGTTTTTTCCAAATTATTAAATTTAAACTTTAAACTTAATTTTTAGTAAAAAAGTTTCACCTCGAATGATAGTTGCTGCCAGATGCTTGACAGATATATCAAAAAGAAAGTAAGTTAAGGTTTCTATTCTAGTAACACTTTTCCAGTTTATTTAGTTTTTCTTTGTAAGTTGATGCTTCTTGTTTTTTAAAACAAATTTTGAAAAACGTTTCAAATTTAAAAGTAGATTGATGTCAAGAATAAATTTTTTAAAAATTTATTTAATATTTCAATTTTAAAAAAACTTTTTTAAAATTGAAATATTTCTTTTTATGATGGTTTATAGCGATTCTGAAAGCAATAATTTGATAAATGCTAATGAAACTCCACTTATAACGTAAGTTTATTGTTTAGTTATATTTTTTGATAAAGAAAATAAAAGCAACAGAAATATGATTGTTGACAAACTGATTTTTATTTTATGAACAATAAAACATGGATAATGCTGGTTTTCTAAATAAATTTTTTGTAAAGATTTTATATTCATACTTAAAAATTTTAATATTTGTAAATATAGTAATAATTAAAAAATTCTTTTTTAAATGTTTGGTTTGTAGATGCTTAGAACAGAGCGCTGATGTTTGTAATTCAAATAATAAATTATTAAAGTATGTAACTTTGCTTGTAATCTTTTAAATTCTTAAGTTTTTTCAATTTAAAAATTTTTCAGAAGTTTATACCTGATTGATTGTGGTTTATCGTTTTTTCGTATTTTGTTTATAGTGGGTTAGAAGAGAGCACTGTGATTGATTGGGGATGTAGCCAACATTTAATGTAAGAATGCTGCTTTTCTCTTTCAAATAACATAATAATTAAAAAGTTTGTTTTCTTTATTAAATTTTAATTATTAATATGAGATATGCACTAATTCCTGTAAGATATTTAGCTTTGAAGACTCAACAAAAATGATTAATGAAGATACAATATTAGCAGATATATTTCATATAGAGTAAGTTTAAAAAATGTTAAATACAACGAAGCAAAAGTAACTTATCTAAACAGATTAAATGTTGTGTGTACTTATTATGTTTTTTTTTTACTTGATTTGTAGTGCTTTAGAGCAGTGCACTAAGTTTGATGGACAAAGTAGTCTTAAAGTATTAAATTATGTGATTCACAAAATAGCTTAATTATTTCCTAATATTTTAATAATTAATATTTTAACATAATAATAATTAATTATAAATATGTATTAAATATCTCTGTTTACATCAGTATTTTTTTAAATTTCAGCAACCAAAACAATAAAATACAATGTAATAGAGAAACACTTACCGAAAATTCATCACAAATATAGTAAGTTGTTTATTTTTTACTATCTCTGTTAATTTGATTTAATATAAAATATGACATTTTGTCATTAAACTTTATGCTCTGGTTTATGCATATTAGTTAAAAGTTGTTAATTTTGTTTTGTAGTGGTTTAGTAGAAAGTACTTGTGAAAATAGTGCTAAAAGTTTGTTTTTAAAGTAAGTTTATAGATAGTGGGTAGTTTACTGCTTAGTTTTATTTTTATTCAAAGTTATTGCTTATTAAACAGAAATAAAGAAGTTTTTAAACTATTTTCAATTCTGAGTCAAAATTTTCAATAATTTGACTTAATTTTATATTAGATTTGAAAATAAGAAAGTTTGTCCTTTTTGTCATGAGTCAAAAGTAAAATTAACAGATCATGTAAACCGAGTACATAAACGTCCAATTGAAATTAGCAAAAGTGTTGTTGGTTTATATAACTTGAGAAAGGTTTGTGAAAAAAAAAGAACTAAATTAAAATGTAAAAATTACCATACAAAAAAAATGTGCCCTATACCAAATTGTTTCAAAATAACAAAAAATGTTGGAGAACACTTAAAAGGTAAAATGCATAATTTAAAACCTGGCCCTGAATATTATATGCTTCTAAAAAGTGCTAAGAGTTACAAATTACAAGATCCTTCTGAGTCACCAAGTAAAATTAAAGAAAAATACAAATCATTTTCTCCTGCAACTATATCAACTGTTACAAAAGATCAGCTACAAGTGGACTTTAATATTCAAACTCAAATAGCTACTGATCCATTTGAAAGAGAAGAATTAATAAAGTCTGACTCAAAAGAAGAAGAATTAAGAAAGTCTGATCAAGTTTTAAGCAGCCATTTATCTACTGAATCTACTGAACCATCAGTTGTTGATTTTGTTACTTTTAATAATAAAAATGAAATTGGTGATATTCAAAGTGATGCTTTTGATGAAGATGATAATAATGATGATGATGGTGATTATATACCCTCTGAGCAAGAGAGTGATGAAGAAACATTAAAAAAACTTTCTCCATCTATTGAAGATTTGTTAAACGATTTTTATCATTATCTTACAGGACCTGATAGAGCTAGAAAAAGTAGATCTATTGAAAGGGTTAAAAATGACGTTAAAAGGATTTTTTTGGCTGTTGGTTTAACAAATTCAATAAAATTATTGTTTGAAAATGACACAGATGTGATAAGAAAAAACTATCTTCAAGTATATTGTGTAAACAGAAAGTTAGAAGCTGGTTCAATTAAAACATACTTAAACTCTTTAAAAGATTTTTGTTCATATCTTATAAAATCAAAGTATCGTGAATTTGACCTGTCTTTTGAAACTATATTTCAAACTATTTTAAATATTGAAAATTGGAGAAAAAATTACCGTGCTAAAGACAGTATAAGAAAACATAAAAGAGCTGAAGATGACCTTTTAATGCTTGTTACCCCTGAACAGGTAAAGAAATATGAGCAGAGCAAAAATGCATCAACTGCAAAAAAATTACTTGAGGATTTGAAAAACAATCCGAATAAAGAATTGACTATGTTTGATTATTGTTGTTATAGGGACCATGTCTTTTTTATTATACACTTTGCCAGTGCCCATAGATCAGGTGTAACAGCAAATATGACTATGGAAGAATTTTTTAAAATGAAAGTTTTTAAAGATGGTATGAAAATGATAAATGTATGGGATCATAAAACTGTTTCAACTTATGGTCCAGCAAGAGTGACTTTAAATTCTATTGAATTTGAATGGATTGAAGTTTTTGTGAATCATGTTAGAACAAAATTACCTGCTATTCATTCAGATAAAGTATTTTTATCATGGTCTGGGAAAGAAATGTCTTCTGGGGATATAAGTGGAAGATTACATTCGCTTTGGGTGAAAGCTGGTAATTTTGATGGGCGCTTTGTACCCAAAAAGCTCTCTGCTAACATTGTCAGAAAAACAACTTCCACATTAGTTCGTAATAGCGAGTTTTATAAAGATAGAGGTGTTGTGGCTGACTCAATGATGCACAGTGAACTAACTGCTGCCACTCATTATCATACCAGAAGTCAAGAGCTTAATGCAATTACTGGTGGCAATATTGTGCGCAAAAATTTTTGTCGTTCCCCACTAACTAAAACAGACGAAGTTGATAAAAGTAGTTTAACTGAGGAAAAAAATGATCAGCTTCTTACGTCAGAGAACCTCTTAAGTAAAAATGATTTTAGTTTTTCTTTGATGAACACGCCTAAAAAAATCTGGAGTAAGGAAGAAACAAGTTCTTTAAATTTATTATTTCCTGATAATAAATCTCAAAATATATCGTATAACCAAGTAAAATCAATGCTTGCCAAATCTCCTTCAATTAACAGTTCACCTAGACAAGTTTATGACAAGCTGAAAAGAATGAAAAGAAAGTATCTGGAAGATATGCCAGAAGAATCAAAGGTTTTTTTCTTTTAATTTTTATTGGTTCGGTTTTAAGTCTTTTTTTCTTTTTTTTTCTTCTAAATTTTGCTTCGTAACTTCTCAAAATAATTATAATCTTATATATTGTTTAAATTTAATTTTTTTTCATACTAGGTCAAGAAAAATTTGCAGTTTGAACGCAAAACTTGGTCTTCTGAACAGATAAATGAGTTAAAAGTTAATGGAAAAGAATTAATTTTGGGAGGACCTTTATCACGAAGCCGAATTTTAAGTGTTCTAAAAAACTCTAAACTATTAAAAGATTTCACCATCACACAGTTGAGAACACGAATTAATCATGAACGAAATTAAACTTAGCTGTTTCTTGACTATAACTTATAAATAAACAGTTATTATTTTTTTATTTTTAAGTATTTAAATAAACATTCCAGCTTTGTTATTTCTTATATTAGGTTCCTTTTTTCAATATTAAGCTTAACTTTTATGATTACTAACGTGTGGCTTGGGAATGTTTCCATAAGGCCATTTCCTTATTTAAATACACCACTATGGAGAAATAGTTGAATCAGTTTTTACAACCAGATGTCTTTCATGGCATTAACCTGTTATGATGATCAGGACTAAGTATTTTTAATGTGATACACTAGGTATATTATCATACAAGGTTTGCAAGTTCCTCCAACTTTTCCCCACAAATAAATCAAGGGGTTTTATATCATAGCTTTCTTTGTCCTAGAAAAGTTGTCTTTGCCACAGTTAAAGAGCTTTACCTGCCATAATCAAGTATCAGTTTAACTTCATTACCAGAACAAGGATTGATTCATATATATTAAATGTTATCTTGCTTACATTCAATCACTAACAATATGATAAAATTTGAAAAAGTAGTTTTTACAAAAATGGGCAGAATTTTTAAATCATCATAAATAGAGACAATTTAAACTTAGATTAAGGTTTATTACTCTGTTAATTTGAAACTAATGACAAATTCTCTTAAATTATTTCAATCGAAAAAGATAATTTTCTAAAAAAAAGGAACACATGATAAAAGTGAATAAGAATGATTATTATGAATATGAATAAGGACTTTTTATGATGTCACTAACAAAAATTAAACCTAAAATATAATAGCACTGTTATTTTTACCTTTTTTATTATGACTGATAATAATTATTAATTTAATACTGATTAAGATTTTATAAAAACAAATTAAAAATCTAAGGAGAGCTCTTAAATTCAGTGTTATCCCTTGGACATCTTTTTAACACACATTTAAGATTAATTTTTAAATTAATCTTAAATGTGTTAATCTTAAATCTTTTAAATTAAATTTTAAATAACTACAAGCAATCTCTCACAGTAAATGACAATACAGTTACAGTTGCAGACAACGTCTTACAGTCTTACAGTTAATGACAACCAATAGAGTAAAGTTTTTACTGTCAATTGAAAACAACGTTTAAAATGCCAACTCAATCTAGTTAGTGTGTAAAATAGTTGTATTTATTCATATTATATAATATAAACTATTGGTGCCACCAGTTAGTGCTAGTGAATATTTTAATATTGTTGTATTTCTATTACAACAAAATAATAAACTTAAATGATGTACTCTTTTTTTTTGCAGTTGAAACCAATGAAAGTTTCTTTCAGAAATTAATGGCAGTGAAGTGGTACCTACAGTTGCAGCTCAAAATAAGTAGGTTTGAAACTGTCTTTGTGTTGATTGTGTTCTTTCTTTTAATATTTTCTTTACTTGATAAAATTAGTAAACTTTGGCCAAATTTAATTAGTAATTTAGTAATTTGCCTTTCATTTTTGTTTTTCAGTTCTACTTATAGAGCAATACGTGGTATAGATACAAAGACGTGGTATTAAAAAATGCTACAGTTAAAAAAAATCGTTTTACGATTTTTTTGAGGTAATTGTGAGCCTAAGGCTGATGATAAATAGTACATCTGGCTCCGTATATATGTATACACACAAACACACACAAGCTATTTACAAATCGATATTTCTATATTTAGGGTAAACTTTAGGCAAAGAATGCGAGGAACTGTTAAACTGTTATGAACATATTATGCACTATACCATATCATGCACTACACGTGGCGCTCAGTTTACTCGACGATCCAACTTAACAGGATATTATCCATTTTTCTAATATATATACATAGATGCAAAGTATTCAAAATGATTATATTGTTATTTATATATTTAGGATACATTTAAACTAAAGACTATGAAGAGCTGTAAAACTGCTATTGGCAACAGTTGATAATACTAGACGCATGTGTTAGTAAGTAATTTGAATCTCTGGTTGGAATTCTTTTAAATGCTTTTATGCTTTTTACCCATTGTTGCTGTGGAAAAGCTCAATACCAAAGATTTAATAAAGGCAGAGTTAGGCAGGGTCGAAGGATATTTTTCGAACTAATAATCCATTGTAGTGAAAAACGAACTAGTTCAATCTTTTAAAAAAAAAAAGTTTTTTAGATCATAATCGTCTTTGAAGTAAAAAAGTAAACATGCCCAGTGGGCACAAGAAGCGTTTTAAACGTCTAAATCACGTATTAAAACGTTTTAATACATATTCTAGACGTTTAAAACACGTCTCGTGCCCATTGGGTGATTTGAAGTAAATTTCCATTTGTTTTATTTTTTTCAAGAAAAAAAATTTGAAACTAAATCTGTAGTTTTTTTTTTTTTTTTTAAAGCAACATTTAATTTTTCTTGCCGCCATTTGTGCTATAAATTGCTGACAACGTTATTTTATTGCATAAATATGTAACTCTAAACTTTCAAAATTCAATTAACACC
>NC_061170.1:28729647-28757115 GCF_022113875.1 Hydra vulgaris | reverse complement strand
CACTTAAAAGGTAAAATGCATAATTTAAAACCTGGCCCTGAATATTATATGCTTCTAAAAAGTGCTAAGAGTTACAAATTACAAGATCCTTCTGAGTCACCAAGTAAAATTAAAGAAAAATACAAATCATTTTCTCCTGCAACTATATCAACTGTTACAAAAGATCAGCTACAAGTGGACTTTAATATTCAAACTCAAATAGCTACTGATCCATTTGAAAGAGAAGAATTAATAAAGTCTGACTCAAAAGAAGAAGAATTAAGAAAGTCTGATCAAGTTTTAAGCAGCCATTTATCTACTGAATCTACTGAACCATCAGTTGTTGATTTTGTTACTTTTAATAATAAAAATGAAATTGGTGATATTCAAAGTGATGCTTTTGATGAAGATGATAATAATGATGATGATGGTGATTATATACCCTCTGAGCAAGAGAGTGATGAAGAAACATTAAAAAAACTTTCTCCATCTATTGAAGATTTGTTAAACGATTTTTATCATTATCTTACAGGACCTGATAGAGCTAGAAAAAGTAGATCTATTGAAAGGGTTAAAAATGACGTTAAAAGGATTTTTTTGGCTGTTGGTTTAACAAATTCAATAAAATTATTGTTTGAAAATGACACAGATGTGATAAGAAAAAACTATCTTCAAGTATATTGTGTAAACAGAAAGTTAGAAGCTGGTTCAATTAAAACATACTTAAACTCTTTAAAAGATTTTTGTTCATATCTTATAAAATCAAAGTATCGTGAATTTGACCTGTCTTTTGAAACTATATTTCAAACTATTTTAAATATTGAAAATTGGAGAAAAAATTACCGTGCTAAAGACAGTATAAGAAAACATAAAAGAGCTGAAGATGACCTTTTAATGCTTGTTACCCCTGAACAGGTAAAGAAATATGAGCAGAGCAAAAATGCATCAACTGCAAAAAAATTACTTGAGGATTTGAAAAACAATCCGAATAAAGAATTGACTATGTTTGATTATTGTTGTTATAGGGACCATGTCTTTTTTATTATACACTTTGCCAGTGCCCATAGATCAGGTGTAACAGCAAATATGACTATGGAAGAATTTTTTAAAATGAAAGTTTTTAAAGATGGTATGAAAATGATAAATGTATGGGATCATAAAACTGTTTCAACTTATGGTCCAGCAAGAGTGACTTTAAATTCTATTGAATTTGAATGGATTGAAGTTTTTGTGAATCATGTTAGAACAAAATTACCTGCTATTCATTCAGATAAAGTATTTTTATCATGGTCTGGGAAAGAAATGTCTTCTGGGGATATAAGTGGAAGATTACATTCGCTTTGGGTGAAAGCTGGTAATTTTGATGGGCGCTTTGTACCCAAAAAGCTCTCTGCTAACATTGTCAGAAAAACAACTTCCACATTAGTTCGTAATAGCGAGTTTTATAAAGATAGAGGTGTTGTGGCTGACTCAATGATGCACAGTGAACTAACTGCTGCCACTCATTATCATACCAGAAGTCAAGAGCTTAATGCAATTACTGGTGGCAATATTGTGCGCAAAAATTTTTGTCGTTCCCCACTAACTAAAACAGACGAAGTTGATAAAAGTAGTTTAACTGAGGAAAAAAATGATCAGCTTCTTACGTCAGAGAACCTCTTAAGTAAAAATGATTTTAGTTTTTCTTTGATGAACACGCCTAAAAAAATCTGGAGTAAGGAAGAAACAAGTTCTTTAAATTTATTATTTCCTGATAATAAATCTCAAAATATATCGTATAACCAAGTAAAATCAATGCTTGCCAAATCTCCTTCAATTAACAGTTCACCTAGACAAGTTTATGACAAGCTGAAAAGAATGAAAAGAAAGTATCTGGAAGATATGCCAGAAGAATCAAAGGTTTTTTTCTTTTAATTTTTATTGGTTCGGTTTTAAGTCTTTTTTTCTTTTTTTTTCTTCTAAATTTTGCTTCGTAACTTCTCAAAATAATTATAATCTTATATATTGTTTAAATTTAATTTTTTTTCATACTAGGTCAAGAAAAATTTGCAGTTTGAACGCAAAACTTGGTCTTCTGAACAGATAAATGAGTTAAAAGTTAATGGAAAAGAATTAATTTTGGGAGGACCTTTATCACGAAGCCGAATTTTAAGTGTTCTAAAAAACTCTAAACTATTAAAAGATTTCACCATCACACAGTTGAGAACACGAATTAATCATGAACGAAATTAAACTTAGCTGTTTCTTGACTATAACTTATAAATAAACAGTTATTATTTTTTTATTTTTAAGTATTTAAATAAACATTCCAGCTTTGTTATTTCTTATATTAGGTTCCTTTTTTCAATATTAAGCTTAACTTTTATGATTACTAACGTGTGGCTTGGGAATGTTTCCATAAGGCCATTTCCTTATTTAAATACACCACTATGGAGAAATAGTTGAATCAGTTTTTACAACCAGATGTCTTTCATGGCATTAACCTGTTATGATGATCAGGACTAAGTATTTTTAATGTGATACACTAGGTATATTATCATACAAGGTTTGCAAGTTCCTCCAACTTTTCCCCACAAATAAATCAAGGGGTTTTATATCATAGCTTTCTTTGTCCTAGAAAAGTTGTCTTTGCCACAGTTAAAGAGCTTTACCTGCCATAATCAAGTATCAGTTTAACTTCATTACCAGAACAAGGATTGATTCATATATATTAAATGTTATCTTGCTTACATTCAATCACTAACAATATGATAAAATTTGAAATAGTTTTTACAAAAATGGGCAGAATTTTTAAATCATCATAAATAGAGACAATTTAAACTTAGATTAAGGTTTATTACTCTGTTAATTTGAAACTAATGACAAATTCTCTTAAATTATTTCAATCGAAAAAGATAATTTTCTAAAAAAAAGGAACACATGATAAAAGTGAATAAGAATGATTATTATGAATATGAATAAGGACTTTTTATGATGTCACTAACAAAAATTAAACCTAAAATATAATAGCACTGTTATTTTTACCTTTTTTATTATGACTGATAATAATTATTAATTTAATACTGATTAAGATTTTATAAAAACAAATTAAAAATCTAAGGAGAGCTCTTAAATTCAGTGTTATCCCTTGGACATCTTTTTAACACACATTTAAGATTAATTTTTAAATTAATCTTAAATGTGTTAATCTTAAATCTTTTAAATTAAATTTTAAATAACTACAAGCAATCTCTCACAGTAAATGACAATACAGTTACAGTTGCAGACAACGTCTTACAGTCTTACAGTTAATGACAACCAATAGAGTAAAGTTTTTACTGTCAATTGAAAACAACGTTTAAAATGCCAACTCAATCTAGTTAGTGTGTAAAATAGTTGTATTTATTCATATTATATAATATAAACTATTGGTGCCACCAGTTAGTGCTAGTGAATATTTTAATATTGTTGTATTTCTATTACAACAAAATAATAAACTTAAATGATGTACTCTTTTTTTTTGCAGTTGAAACCAATGAAAGTTTCTTTCAGAAATTAATGGCAGTGAAGTGGTACCTACAGTTGCAGCTCAAAATAAGTAGGTTTGAAACTGTCTTTGTGTTGATTGTGTTCTTTCTTTTAATATTTTCTTTACTTGATAAAATTAGTAAACTTTGGCCAAATTTAATTAGTAATTTAGTAATTTGCCTTTCATTTTTGTTTTTCAGTTCTACTTATAGAGCAATACGTGGTATAGATACAAAGACGTGGTATTAAAAAATGCTACAGTTAAAAAAAATCGTTTTACGATTTTTTTGAGGTAATTGTGAGCCTAAGGCTGATGATAAATAGTACATCTGGCTCCGTATATATGTATACACACAAACACACACAAGCTATTTACAAATCGATATTTCTATATTTAGGGTAAACTTTAGGCAAAGAATGCGAGGAACTGTTAAACTGTTATGAACATATTATGCACTATACCATATCATGCACTACACGTGGCGCTCAGTTTACTCGACGATCCAACTTAACAGGATATTATCCATTTTTCTAATATATATACATAGATGCAAAGTATTCAAAATGATTATATTGTTATTTATATATTTAGGATACATTTAAACTAAAGACTATGAAGAGCTGTAAAACTGCTATTGGCAACAGTTGATAATACTAGACGCATGTGTTAGTAAGTAATTTGAATCTCTGGTTGGAATTCTTTTAAATGCTTTTATGCTTTTTACCCATTGTTGCTGTGGAAAAGCTCAATACCAAAGATTTAATAAAGGCAGAGTTAGGCAGGGTCGAAGAATATTTTTCGAACTAATAATCCATTGTAGTGAAAAACGAACTAGTTCAATCTTTTAAAAAAAAAAAGTTTTTTAGATCATAATCGTCTTTGAAGTAAAAAAGTAAACATGCCCAGTGGGCACAAGAAGCGTTTTAAACGTCTAAATCACGTATTAAAACGTTTTAATACATATTCTAGACGTTTAAAACACGTCTCGTGCCCATTGGGTGATTTGAAGTAAATTTCCATTTGTTTTATTTTTTTCAAGAAAAAAAATTTGAAACTAAATCTGTAGTTTTTTTTTTTTTTTTTAAAGCAACATTTAATTTTTCTTGCCGCCATTTGTGCTATAAATTGCTGACAACGTTATTTTATTGCATAAATATGTAACTCTAAACTTTCAAAATTCAATTAACACCATTACGTCCAAAGATATTGCGCAGCGAAGAGAGTTTGGTGCAGATTTTTCAAGTAAAATCATTCCTAGACAATGAAGCACATTTTTACATAGCTTTTAAATATTGATCGTCAAAATTGCAGTCGTTGAGGTCGTAGAACCCACAAAAAACGAATGCATTTTTAAGTGATTACTGTTTGACGCGCATTAACTTGACTGCATAATAAGTTAAAAATGCGTTATCTTCTTGTACCTTAAAAAGTTTAAAAAGATGTAAACTATTTTACAAATTTTAGGGAGGATAACTAAATGGTTTATCTCCTATGGAATTACAGTATCGGACAAAACAAGTGCAAAAAAATAATCCTTATTTAGTTTCTTTATATAAAAGTGCTTCATTTTTTCAATTTAGAGAAATAACTATGTAACTGTTTAGAGACAAAGTTCTTCAAGTTTTATTCATCACAAAGTTCACTATTTGTACACAAAAATTAATAAGTTAATCAAAAGTATTAAAAAAAGTTGATTTCCTTCTAGACAAAAATAAGTGCAACTCCGCAAAATGTTGACCATGCTGTATTTCGCTATCAATACTTCGTAGCGAATCCTTTGTTGTCGATCACTGCCTTGCATTTTCGAAGCATAGATTCGATCAGGTGATCAATAAAACTTTGTGGAATTGCTGCCCAGGCTTTTTGGATTTGTTCAAACAGTTGATCCTTAATACGAACACCTTCACAATTAATTCTGCGGTTGACAATCTCCCACAGGTTCTCAATAGGGTTGAGATCCGGAGATTGAGGCGACCAATCCATCACCGATAGGTGATTGTCTTGAAACCACTGCTTGACTACTTTTGCATATGTTTCGGATCGTTGTCTTGCTGAAAAACCCATTTTATTGCCATATTCCATTCAGCATGAGGTAACATAACATCTTTCAGGATATTTTTATACATGAAACGGTCCATTATTCCATAGATTCGATGTATAAGACCTAGACCGTTAGCAGAAAAACACCCCCAGACCATTGCATCGCCTCCACCATGCTTGACAGTCTTATGACAGTTTCGTAAATCGAGGCGTTTTCCGGCCGGTCGACGTACACGGCAAATGCCATCGCTCCCGATGATGTTGAACTTCGATTCATCACTGAACAGAACAGTTCGCCATTTCTGCACATTCCAGTCAATATGAGATGTAGCAAACAGGAGCCTTACTTCTGATTATTTAGTGAAATCAGCGGTTTTTTTGCAGGGCGTCGAGAAAACAATCCGGCTTCAACAGCACGTCGTCTGAATGTTTGGTCCAATACAGGCAGCTTTAATTGCTTTTGTATCTCGACTTATAAGATTCAGGGATCCTTCTTAACGGATCTGACGATCATAGAACCCTCTCTAGAAGTGGTGGAACTCGGTCTACCACCTTTGTTATCTGCTGCCAACTTCCCCGTAGAACGATATTTGGAACATAGCCTTGATACGGTCCATTTTTTAACGCGATATTTATCACAAATACTTTTTTGTGACATTCCACTTACGTAATTGCAAATAATTTTTTTTTCGTAGTTCCAATCTAAGACTGTCGGGAGCCATATTTGCACTTAAAGTCATAAAAATAATAAGAATAAATAATCACGCTTCTTAAGGCTTACCGTGATACATTTACCTTGTGATTATACAATGATGCTCTGTGGAACACAACGTCTTGGTTGGATGATAACTGTATTGATGTAACGAAACACTTGTTGTATTTCACTTCTTGTATTGATGTTTTTCGATAAAACACTTTGATAAAACTCACTTCGATGATAATACTGACTGATTGACTTCCATACACTGACTGAATTACATGTTGGTTTACATGTCTCTTACACAGTAAAATGAACCTGTGTAAACCTATTCTGGAAGATTCTAGATGCTTCTTTTTGATGCTTCTGGAAGCTTCTGGATGCGTCTGGATGCTTTTGAATGTTTCTGGATACTTCTGGATGCTTCCAGATGTTTCTTCTGGAAACTTCTGGAAGTCTGCATGCTTATGGAAACTTCTGGAAACTTCTGGATACTTCCTTTAATTATTAAAAAACTTCCGTGACGTTGACACGGACCAGACTTAAAAAAATGAAACAAACCAAAAAAGTTGCACTTGTTTTGTCCGCTGCAAAATGGCACTTGTCAACAAAATTCTGCCTGTGTGCTGTCACCTGTCAGCTGATTGCTCATGTCATGGCATGCTATGACTCCAGACTTCTGAACTGTTTGCTGTGGTAGTATAGTTCGTTCCGTTTTTAAGACATGTAAAATTAGTAACACCTTTTTAGAATTGTTCGATGTTGGTTGCAAATGTTTTGTCCAATACTGTATATCCTTTCAAGAGTTTAAAAAGCATTTATGCAGCAAAAGCTCATTTGGTATAACGGTATTACTAGTGACTTAGCACTAAAGTTGTATATCTTAAATTAAATTTAAAAATTGTTTTTGAAAAACATTTAGTTTAAAATGTGACCATGTTTGTTTACCTTTTGTGCTTAGACTATTGATTGTGTGCAGTATGTGGTTTTAGCGTAAAATGTTTTATAAGTTTAGGCAATAAAAGAGAATAAAAATTAAGCTAAAATCAACAAAATCATAATTTGTACCAATAAGAGCATTAAATATTAAATCCTAGCGGGCATGTTGTCCAAAAAAGATTTTTTTTAATAGTTCAAAGACTTCTTTTTGAATCAAACAACCACTCGGACCTGAGACGTCCACATGGTTATTTTAACTTTGGAACACAATACGTGAAAATAAAATTTTCACGTCTTGTGTTCCAAACTTAAGTATGTCTATTCCTATGTCAAATAAGGAGACCTTGCAATTAATTATAATGATGGAAGCCGGGGGAAAAAAATATTCAATAAACTTTGGCCTCCCAACCCAAACGTGAGGGCAGTTATGTAGTAAAATTTTTAAATTTACTATGTTATACTAAATTCAAATTCATCAACAGACTTTTAATTTTATTTGAAAATATTATAAATCACAAAAGTTATAACCATGCAAAATTTGCAATTACAACTTTTGTAATTTACAACATTTTCAAATAAAATTAAAAATCTGTTGATGAATTTATATTTAGTAGTAGGTAGTAGAGTTTAAAATTTTACTACATTGCTAAAATCACGTTTGGGCAGGGGGCAAAGTTTTAGGAGTGTGGTACCTACGTATAATTGCATTTAATCTAATGAGTTATTAAAAAATCTCCAAATTTCTTTTTTTAAAAAAAGCGTTAGGAGCTAATGAGGTTTTATGGAAACATACAGGGGTGGGACCGCAAAATGTGAACACTTTTCTGATTGTAATAATTAATTTTCTGTTAAATATGAACTATTTTAAATAAGAATGTCCAATGGTTGGACATTCTTATTTAAAATAGTTCATATTTAACAACTCTTTAGACACTTTCTGATGAGTGAGAGAGTACAACTACATCTAACGAGAAAATAGTTAAAGCATCTATTGATCAAGGAGTTTTTCCTGATTGATTAAAAATTGCCAAAATTATTCTAAGTTTTAAAGGTGACAGAGCTAATATCATTAATTACCGCTCATCTCCGTCCTTTCTACCTTCTCAAAAATTTTAGAAGATATTATGTACAATAGAATGTTCAATTATTTAAATAACAATAATCTATTATACAAAAACCAAAAAAAAATAACTCAACTGAACGTGCAATTATTCAGTTGTTACACAAAATCTCTAATTCTTTTAATAATTCTCAATTTACATTTGGCATTTTTATTGTTTTATCTAAAGCGTTGATACTGTAGATCACGATATATTGCTTCATAAAATTAAATATTGCATAATAAATAGAGAGCGCCAGAGTATATGGCACCCTAGGCGAATCTGACACACAGCGCCCTCCTCCCCAGTTTACTTGTACATAGGAATGCTTAAGTTATGTTATTATATTTTGTATATACATTCGGAAGGATATATTCATGCATAATCTTAAATAAACGTATATTCATGTAACTTTACAATATATTAATAAACAATTCCAAAACTTCACTTTTCGCGCTATTGTTTTTGCAAATGTAGAAACGAGTTCCGTCAGTTCAATGTTTCCAGTAATACCATGTTCACTTCACACAACAGAGTAGTTAATCCAACAAGTCTTTTTTGCTGCATTGAAGTTCCCACAAATGTTTTTATCAGTTTGAGTTTTGAGAAGCTTCGCTCACCGCTAGCCATGGAAACTGGAAGTGTCAAGAGGATTCTTAAAGGTACAGCAGTATTGGGGGCACAATCTGTCAGATTATTTTTAATATAAAATTTTGTAAATCTAGCAATGTATATATAGCAATGTACACCTTGCAAACGTGCCAAAATTTTCTATAAATGAGTAATAAAAAATTCGCATTGTATTAATTACTACAAAATTTCATTCTGCATAAAGTATAAAAAGAAAAAGAAATCACAATAAAAAAAAGTATCAAAGTTGATTCTTTTGTTTTATTTGACGCAATTTGACTTTAGCTTTATTTGAAACGATTTTAAAGAGTACTTTTTTAAATCTCCTAAATTTAATAGAGATTTGAAAAAGATTTTGGCAATGTTTTCAATATATTTATTTTTTATGTAGCAAGTTTTAGTGTCGCCCTAGAAAACTTTGCCGCCCAAGGCGGCCGCCTACTTCGCTTAGTGGTTAAACCTGTTTTATCAAATTGAAAACAAGTTGTCTATTATAATAATATATCTCACAAAAATTTGTTGAAATATCCTTTGGTGTTCTGTAATGTTCTATTCTCGGGCCACTTTTGTTTTTGATTTACGCAAATGACTTTTATAAAGCCCTAAATCTTTTAAGTCATGTTTGCAGATGATACCAATTTATTTCTCTTAATAATTTTTACTAACTCTTTTCAACTATGAATGATGGATTGCAAAAACGTATCAAATTGGATCAAATGTTACAAATTAACCCTAAACATAAACAAAACAAAATGGATTCTGTTTCATCCCCTCTCCAAAAAACGTTACCCCCAAATTTGTCGCAAATTTTTTATTGATTAAGATGAAATAAAAATAAACTTTTAGGTGTTTTTCTAGAAGAGAACATCAAACGGAAACAACATATTAATTTCATTTGTGCTAAAGTGTCTAAAAGTATTAGAATTTTATTCAAGGCTAGAATATATTTAAATAAAAAAACACAACTTTATTACTCATTTTTTCACAGTTATATAAATTATGCATTTATTGCCTGGGGTAGTTCAGCCAAAAGTAAGTTAAAACGTCTTTACCACCGTCATAAACACGCTATGTGTTTAATTAATTTTGAGGATCGATTCTCACATACTAAAATGTTTTTTTATGGAGACGAGAATACTCAATGTATACGAATTAAATGTATTTAATGTTTTATGTTTCATTTATATGTCAAAAAAACGATTTATAACCTTTTTTTTTTTAAAGATTTTTAAAGATTTTTTTTTTAAGATTTTTAAAGATTTTTTTTTTCTTATGAAAACCATGAACAAATACGCCTTAAGAAATGATAATTTTTTAAATAAACCGCTTTGTAAAACAAGATTTAATCAATTTTGTATTTCAACACATCTCTGGAATAAGATTGTTTTACCAAATTTTGATTTGTCGATTACTTTCTCAGTCTTCCAAATTGAATTGAAAAATTTTATTCTCTCAATTGAAAAAATTTCTGAATACTTTTGATAACGTAGCTATTACAATAGTAATAGTATAGTAATATTTATTGCTGTAACAATTACAAATTTGTTTAAATATAAATATTTAAAAATAAAATAAGTTGTGGAACGCAATGCAAGCATCGGGTTATAGACAGCCCACACAAATTAAAAAACACAAGTTATGAAAAATGTTTATCTATTCGCGCTTTGAAAACATTCAACGATGTTGCTTCAATGATTACATTTGGTAACAAATTCCAATTTTTACAAACTCGATTGGTAAAGAAATTATATCTTGGTAAACATGATGGTACGTATTCTCTTTCTAGCCTGTATTTATTACCCCTTACAGAAAAAGCCGGGCCTGAACTAGTCACGGATGATGCCGGTTTTGGATTTTTGTACCAATTTATTTGGTCTATATTTTGCTTGAATCAGTATTGTTGTATAAGATCTCCTCTAGCAATATATAATAAAATTTTATGAGACATAGTGAATATTTATATTATAAGTTTCTTTTTTTCTTTCTGGTATTGTAATGTGTGTTTTTGAAAAAAGATTCTGGCGATAAGATCGTTAGGATCTTTTATCAGATACCTTTGTTTGCATTTTAATTTTATACATATAATTTTTTGTTATCTAAACTTTGAATTTATAAGTCTACGGATTTTACATGTTGTTAAAGATTTTATTTTGTAATACGAGCACAAAAAAAAAAAAAAAAAAAAAAAAAAAAAAAAAAAACTTACATCGCAATTTTTTGCAAAGTCAATATAAAATTTATAAAAGCCTATAAAATTTTTTTGCAAAAATTGTGAGATTACTTAAAGAATTAGACTTAAGTAAAGTTTTTTTCTTGATCAGAAATCAAGAAATGGCGAGGTTTACATAAGATATCTAATGCAGATGATATTTTTGATTCAATCTGCCAAATATGATTTCTCCATGATAAATTTTTATCTATTTGAACACCAAAAAAGTTGAACAGGAAAAAGTATTGAAGATACTTTTTCCTGTTTTATAGTTATGTTGTAAATGAGGAACTCTGGAACTTTTAACGGTAGAGATATTGGTTGACCTGTTTTATGAAATAAAATGAAGTTAGTTTTTCAAAGTTTAAGGGTAGTTTATTTTCTCTGAACCATAAATTAAAGTTTTCAAGTTCAGTATACATTGTTCCGAACATTGATTTTAAATTACTATGATTATAAAACAAAATTGCATCATCAGCATAAATTATTGAAGATAATATGGATGATGCTTTATGAATATGATTGATGTAAGCTAAAATCAATAAGAATCCTAAGATTGAGCCTTATAGAACCCCGAACTCAATAACAAGAAAACTTGAATCTTTGCTTATTATAAACTGTTTTTTTGTTACTTACTTTTTTACCCATTTATACATTTGTTCTTTAATACCATAATGTTTTAGTTATGATCGTAAGCATGGTCATCTGTATTAAATGCCTTTGAAAGGTTTATAAATACTCGTAGTAAATGCTCTCCTTTATCAAAAAATTTTATTTGTAAGTTCAATAATAACATGCTCTGTTGAACAACTTATATATATACCAAATGGATTTTTATGTAAAAGTTTGTTTAGCATCAACTAATAATAAATTTGATTGTAAGTTACTTTTTTATAAACTTTAGAGAACATTGATAGAAGGCAAATTGGACGGTAGTTAGACATGTTACTAAAATCTCCATTTTTATAAACAGGATTAACGTTAGCAACTTTTAACATTTCAGAAATTGTACTGTGTTCAAAAGGAGATAATATTAAATGAAAAAGGGGTTTTCTAATACATTTAATGACGTGTATTGGTTCATTTCGTCATATCCGCACGACTTATTTTGCTTTAGTTTAGTCAGAACTTTGTTAAATTCTTTATAGGTTTTTTTCATTTGATATTCATGATAGGTGTTTTTCTACAATAAGTTTATTAAACTTCTTATTTGGGATCACTGTTTTTGAAGCTAGACTAGAACCAAGATTTACAAAGTGTTAGTTAAGTTCATAGTAAATATCTGATTCATTTGTAATGTGTTCAAAAAGGTAATCATGGCAGAATTTGAGTCAATTAAAAATGACATCAAGTCAATTCCAGTTTCTAAAGTGAAAATTACTGCTACATACTGCATACAAGATTTTAATTTAGAAATGGTAAGCAAGCGGTTATGAGGTTATGGCTGCATTAAAAAAAAAAGGAAATGGATGTTTTAATCTAAAATGAGATGGATTTTTTTAAAATTTCCTAAGCTGTGGAGGTGCTGGTAACTCATATGAGAATACATCGCGTCAAGTATAGCAAGTTGATTAATCTGCTAAGATAATGGGTGTGAGTGCTAACCTTATTAGAAAACTACCTCATTAAAACTGATAGACACGGCGTTTTCGTAAATCTTTGAAGCAAGAGAATGTGACGTCACTTTGTGGCAAAAAACTAGAAAAAACAAACTAGTAATAAGATTTTATTTAAATTTTTTAGAAAAATCACTTTCATTAGAAATATATATAATATATTTTTACGGGATATATTCTTATAAAGACTAAATATAGTAATTACTATGTCATTTCTTTAAAACTATTTATTTATTAATATTATAATAAATACAAACTCTTATCCGTGAAGTAATATATCTTTACCAGTTTTACTACTTTTTGTGCAATTGTATACACCCTAATTAAGATTAATTAAAAAATATAAGATAAATGCAATAGCAATCTCGACCTTAAAATGATTTTTTTACCTCAAACTGACGTCACTAAACTGACGCAAGACATTTTTCGGCTTCACTTTTAGATTAACAATTTTTTATATAAAATGCTCTTCCTGGCGTAATTGTTTTGAGATAAAGCACTGAGAATTTTGTTAAGGGGGAAAACCTCTCAGAAAAAAATTTTTTTTTTCAGATATTTCAAAAGTAAATTTATTAAGAAATCAAATGGTAAAAACCTTATTCAAAAATCGCTATTTTTTATATCAATAAATGACACTTTTGTACAACCACCTGAGTTCAAAATTACCTAGCAACGCCCCTAGTTACAGAAAAACTGTGAATAAAACACATCTAGTATAGCTTTTTATCCGGGTTTTTTTTGCAGTTTAGTTTGAAATGCTTCCCATTATCTCTAAAGCCATACTTTAAAACCACATATTTGACTGATAGTGCTAAAATTAGTCATCTTTTCAAGCTTCTACACAATCAACTCAAGCTTTCTATATAATTAAAAAAAATGGACAAGTCTAAAACTGAATATAAAAGTGATAGAGTAAAATTTTCTACAAAACTTCTTCGAAAACGTAAATGTACATTTTCTGGTTTAAGAAAGCAAGAAAAATGTGTAAATATTGGTGTAAATAATGTTAATAGTAATAATGAAAATATGGTAGACTCTGTAAATATTGAAAGTGAAAGTGTATTTAAAAGTGCATCAAAAAAAAAAGTAAAGCAAGTAATGGTTCCAAGTGGACAAGCTACAGGTTTATTGATTTAGAAATTCTTGCTTCCATTTTTGATAAACTTGGGTGTCCAGAATGTTTGCGACCATCACAGTTGTCGTTAAGCGAAAATAAAAAGTCTTGCAAAGGATATGCATCAAATTTATCATTAAATTGTGTTTGTGGTTTCAAGTTAGACTTTGACACATCAAAAAATGTAGCAGGGTTTGATATTAACAAAAGATTAGTGTATATCATGAGAACACTTGGTCAAGGCCAAGCTGGTCTACATCGGTTTGCCACTCTTATGAATATCCCAAAAGGATTATGCAATAAAAGCTATAATGTTATTGTTCAAAAATTGGCAACTGCAGCACAAACTGTTGCTGTTGAAACTATGAATGAAGCTGTACAAGAATTCAGAGAAGGCAAATCTCTTAATGAGATCTTAGATATTGGAGTTTCTGTTGGTGGAACATGGCAAAAAAGAAGATTTAATTCACACAATGGGGTGACGGCAGCATTATCAATTAAAAATGGGAAGGTTTTAGATGTTGAAGCATTATCTAGAAAGTGTAAAATATGTGACAAAAATCAAGATGTTGGTAATTCAAAGCAGCAGCTAACAGCAAAAAAATCACATATTTGCAATAAAAACTATGAAGGATCAGCCGGTGGAATGGAAACAGTTGGGGCAATAAAGATATTTAATTGCTCTTTGCAAAAATTTAATTTACGATACACAGAATACTTGGGTGATGGTGATAGCAAAAGCTACACTTCTGTCAAAAACACATACAAGGGTATTGAAGTAATTAAACTAGATTGTATTGGACATTTTCAAAAGCGCATTGGATCTCGTTGTAGACAATTAAAAAAGCAAGTCAAGGGTTTAAATGGTAAAGGCGGTTTAACAAACGCTACAATTGATCGGTTGCAAAATTATTTTGGTATTTGCATTAGGCAAAATTGTGGCAACTTTGAAGGTATGAGATCTTCAGCTTTGGCTAGCTTATTTCATGTAGCATCTTCAAGCAAAAATAATTGGCATTACCCGCATTGTCCCACAGGAAAAGATAGTTGGTGTAAATACAATCGAGATAAAGCTAATGGAACCAAAGAGTATAAACCCGGACCAGGTCTTCCTATTGAAATAGTACACAAGTTAAAGCCCATTTATGTAGAACTAACATCAGATGTTTATTTAAATCGTTTGCTTCATGGAAGAACACAGAATCAAAATGAAAGTATTAATGCAATGATATGGTCTAGAATACCTAAGTCAAAGTATGTTTCGCTTACGCAATTGAAGTTTGGACTCTATGATGCTATTGGTGCCTTTAATATAGGATTAAAGTCTAGTATACTTACATTTGAAAGACTTAATATGATACCAGGGCAACATACCATTTCTGGATGCAATTACCTGAACCAGAAAAGAGTTATGATGTCAGAGTATAAAAATCAAGACACTATCAAAAAAAAAAGGAAGATTTTAAGAAGCCGCAAGCTTAAAAAATTTGACAAAGTTGAACAGAAAGAAGGGAAATTTTATACGGCTGGTGTTCATGAATAAAAAAATACAATCAGCATGCTCTTTTTATATTATATTTTTTGTATCTTTGTTATTATATAATATTTTTCATCACAATTTCAACTTATTTGGCATTTTTCTCAGAACGCGTGTTTTTAATCTCCCGGCAGAAGTATCTTGAGAACCGCTTGACCGATTTTAATGAAATTTTCAGGGAGTATTCCTCTCATAAAGATGTATGCAATGAGCAGACAACTTTTTAAAAATGTTTTTTAAACTAAAGAAATTTAAAAAAATATCTATCATTTTTGTGCTTAAAATTTTTGCCAAACTTAAACAGGCCTACTACCTGACAGAAAAGTTATTTTCAAAAACTGTCTGCTTATTGCATAGATCTATCTTTTAACTATAAGTTCGAAAAAAATCAGCTCAAAGTATCATTCTAATTGACTGCAATCTTTGCCAGGGTGAAGAGACTAATTTGACATTTTCCCTTAGTAACCACGTTGCCATGGCAACAGAGTGCTATTTTTTATGATAGATCTTCTTAACATTTAGTATACTTTTATTTGGAACATGTAATAACTTTATTAATGCTTTACTTTAGAAAATAAGTTTTTGAGGGGTTTTCCCCCTTAATACTACTAGGTGGATTATTATCCAAAATTGATCTAACTAACCAAAATTTTCTCACCCATACACAATATAAAACTTTTATTTATGGGAGATTTTTATTAGAAATTTTATAATTTACCTCTTCCGGGTAAGTTGCTTTCACCACTGTCTAATCTTCTTTTAATAACAGTTATTTATAAAAAAAATATTTATAATTAATTTAAAAACAAATTATATACATAATTGGAAGTTGACTTTAACATAGTTTAAATTTGAAAATAATATTTATGTTAGTAATAAAATTTTTAACGTTAATATAGAAAAAATGTTTATAAATAGTTTAAAATAATTTGTAAACTGTAGTTTAAAAAAAACTCTGTTTTTGTAATTTAATTCCTTATAACTTAATTTAAATTAATTTAGATATTTATAAATTTTTATACAACTTTTATGTTAAACATGTATAACATTTATACAACTTTTATGTTAAAAAAATTTAATGAAAAACACCATAAACATTTTTATATTTTAGTATTTTTAAGGTGGTACACCACCAAATATTCTAAAATGTTCAAACTTAAAAAAAAAGAGATAAATTTTATATCAATAAAAATTACATTAATATAGAATGCTATTTTATACTTTATTTTACTTTGCCTCGATTACTTTGCCTTAAATTTATCTAAAAACATTCATTTTAATGGGTCCATTCAAAACACAATTACTTGAAATATATTAACACAGCATCCATGAAATTTTTTACTTATGTTCTACGCATGTAAGGTAAGGTATTGACATTTGGATTTAAAGATTTTCAAATTACATAAAAAATTATATCAATTTTTTTACATCAAGTAAAAAAAAAAAACTTTTTTAGAATTTTTATTAAAAAATTAAATTATAAAAAATAATTGGAGCAGAATTTAAAAATTTTGAAATGTTATGCCCAAGGAAAATTTAAAATAAACATTTCCTGAAAATTTGAAGTGGTTTGCACTTCTGCTTCTCAAGATATCATGTTTACAATCAGACAATTTTTTGCAAAATTTGAAAACAGAGAAAAACGCAGAAGAAAATTAAATATTCTCATCAATCTTTAATATTTTTTTACTTATTTAATCGAAAAATTAAAAAGTAAGTTGAGAATAAACTTTATATTATTATTATACAACAAGCTGCCTTTCAAATGAGCGAAAAATCAAAAATTCACTTTTTTTTTACAATATTCAGAAAGTATTTGGTGCTGTACCACCTTAAATGTTTCAAAAATAATAAAAAAATTATTATCATTTTAAATTTGTTGAATTAGAAAATTGCAGCATGAGAGATATCTGTTAAACTAGAAGGTGCATAGTTTAAAAATTGAAAAATTCATTATCTCAAATAATTTAAAATTATGTACGTTTAATATCTTTTTTCTTCTCAGCAAATTGATGAGATTTTCCTCAAGATGGTATACAAACAAGTAGCACCATGATACAGAGCCTTTGTTAAATGTTAATATATAAAAGTATTGATATAATTTTCTAAGGTTTGTCACAATAACAACAAGATATTTTATATTTTATGTAAACAAATGCTCTGCAAACTACGGAATGATTTTCAACATTTGATTCATCCACTGCAATTAATTTTTGAAAAATCTCAACTATGTTACGAGCAAGATCTTGTTACGAAGAACTGTCATTATTGGCATAATTTCTTGTGCGTGTAACACTCATTCACAAATTTATACAGCCATTTTGATAATACATTAATATTAAAATTGCTCCAATGAGGCAATCTTTACCGATATTCCATTTTTTTAAATACAGTATCTAATTAGTGCAAATTGAAGGACTAAAAGAAATACAAAATAATTATTGCATAATAATTTTTAATAATCTCTAAAAATTTCTTGTAAATTTTAGGCAAATCCAAAAATCAGTTTGACTTATGAGTTTTTTTTTTTCTAATTAACAGCTGACTCTAACTTTTTACGAAATGTTCGAACACTAATAAACAATCAACATCAATTATAAAAAATAAACAAAATAAATTCCATCATTAATAAACAATGTAACAAGCTAAACTTGCATAAATTGAACAAGCAGATTTTGGCCAGCTAAAACAGTTTGAAAAATTAATTTTTGTAGCTATTTCAAAAAAGTTTTAATTTAAAATTTTCAAGCAAATACAACATACTTAAATATACTTTTATTCTAAAAAATGTTAAAACAAAAAATATTTTTTCATTTTAATATTTAAAATCTTCAAAATTTTTTTGTGAGAGACTGTTGATTTATTGTAAAATTATTCAGACATTTCGGTGTAATAAAAATGAGTAATAGAAAATTTAAAAACATTTCTATGATAAATTTTCAACCAATTGGCATAGATTTTAAAAATAATTTGAAACAGAATATTAACTAGTTTTCCATATAGTAAAGACTTTAAAAAAACATCCAATGGTGTAAAGATCTTTTAATATACAATTCAGACATTATGTTTATCTGTAAACTTCTTTTAATGTAAAACTGATCCAAAACATATTTTAAACGAGTTTGATTCTTCTGACATATTTCACGAAAATATTCCCATAAAAATAGTGTTATAACTTCTGAGTAATATTTACATTGATCAATGAGTAATATTTACATTGACAGAATTGGTAAAAACTCAATACATCTAAAGTAAAAAACCTATTTATCAATAACTACATTCGTTTTTAATTGACTGCTAATTTTAAATTAGCATTGAGGTTTTAAAGAGATTGCAAAGAAATTATATTAATCGATCCAAAAATAGTACAGTTTCTTTAATCCACAATGAACAATGGCTTTTTAAATTTCATCGAAACTTTAAACCATTTAACAAATATAAATATTCTAAAATTTATGCTTAAAATTAGCAACTTTGAGTTCGAAATTTTATCCACAGAAGGTATAATATAGTTAAAAAATAAACAAACGCAATTAAAACAGCACTCTAACATATTTCTGCCATTTCTTTTACAAATTAGACTAACAGTTGCGTAAGAGTTTGGCAAAACAATAATATTTGGCACGCGTTAAAATTTCGTTCCTATTACGGATTTTCAGCCAACAATATTGTAATAATAATAATAATAATAATAATAATAATAATAATGATAATAATAATAAGGAGCAACACTAGTACTTATCAAACATATAATAATAAAAAAATAATAAAAATAATAACAATAATATTCTAAATATAAAAAATGCGAGATATATATTCATATATATCTCGCATTTATTATTACGTTGGCTATAAAATAAAATGTCGAAATCTGAGTTTCGATATCAAATAAACATTTATTTTTTGAATTGCAATAAGGATATAAAAATATTGCTAAAATGTGTGCAAAGATCGAAGAAAAAGACAGATACAGATAGCTCTTGTATTAAAAGAAGAAGGCTATAGCCTCAGACAAATAGCAGAAAAGCTCGGAAGGTCTCACTCTTGCATTATTAACATAATTCAACGATACAAAGAGACCGGGTCAATTAATGATCGTCATAGGACTGGACGCAATAAAATTTCAAATGACCGTGATGTTCGCTCGTTAGTGAGATTAATGAAAGAAAACAGACAAGCATCATCTACAGACTTGTCTATGAAATGGACACTGTCAAATGGTCTGAAAGCAAGCCCTAGAACTGTGCAAAGGGTCATCCATAATTTAAATTATTTATGGCGTGCTGCTGCAAAAAAACCACGCTTAAATAAAAAACAAAAATTTGCCAGGAAAGAGTGGTGCAAACTACATAAAAATTAGTCAACAGATCAGTGGAGCCGTGTGGTCTTTAGTGATGAAATAAACGTGAGGTAGACAACAGAAAAGGTCGCGTAATGTTGCGTAGACTTCCAAGCGAACGGTTCGATGAATCATGCATTTTGAAACGAACAAAACAAGGCAGTGGTTCAATAGGCATTTGGGCCTGTATTAGTGCCTGTGGAGTTGCCCTTTTTCATTTATTTGATGGTAGACTCAACAAAGAAAGGTACATCGAAATTTTGGAAAACTCGCTTATTCCTAGCATTGATTTATGGCAGTTGCAAGATGGATTTATTTTCCAACAAGATAATGCGCCGTGTCATAAAGCGCATGTTGTTAGCGATTGGTTCAATTCTAATAAAATTCAAGTGCTTCCATGGCCTGCCAATAGTCCAGACTTAAATCCAATATAGAATTTATAGTCGTGGCTTAATCACAAGCTTGGTAAAGAACAAGCTTGTGATTAATTCAAATGATGATCTCTCATCATTTGAATAATGTGCCAGATGAAGTAATCAAAACTTTACTGAATTCAATGCCAGAACGAGTACAAGAGTGCTTGAAAACGAATGGAGGAACAACACATTTCTAAATTATTTTTTTATTGCTTTTTGAAATATTTTTGAAACTGTCTTTAAATTTTGTCTAATTTTTTTCTCCATTTATATTTTTTACTAGTCAGTTTTTTAATTTTTTAACATTATTTTGTAAAAAAATTATAAATTCTTTTATAATAAATATAAAATACAATAAAAATTCTTTCTAAAAATGTTTTTCATTTTTTGATATCTTTTTCCAAAATAAAATTATACTAAGGTTAAAAATAAATTTTGAAAAAAAAAAGAGTGGTCTTTAATTTTTGGCCACCGCTGTATATACATACATACATACATAATGCCCTGGGAAGGTATCAATTTCCTACCAAATCTCGTAGGAAGATATGGTATTATGAAAATCCATATCTGTTTGATAAGATTGAAGGAATTTTCAACGTAAATCCATCACCTGAATAACAAATACCAATACCAAAAATAAGTTTAAAGAAGATATATAGTTTTTTATTCTAAAATTTACTTATTTATCTATGGCATTTTAAACCAAAGCTAAGGAAATATGGTACTTATATATAATTCCTAGGTGTTGATAAGTGTAAGGACAGACCACTTTACCAATCCTTAGATAGTCAGTCAATGCATGCACACTCCAATGCGCCTATACCTAAATCATTATGTGTGTCTCTGCTGATTCATCAATTCTAAGTAAATTACTTAATAAAACAAAAACAAGAAAATAAAATATAGTTAAATAACAAAAACAGCATTAATCAATAAAAAAATAAAGATAAAATCATTATTTAAAATAAACATGTGTGATAAGTGACCAGGGCCGGGTTTATGACAAGGGCTGCATTTAATTGATAGATATTATAAGTATATATTTTAATCATCATTATCATCATTATGTGGAGCTCCATATCTATCTCTATTGTGTATTAGATACATGTGGAGAGGTTAGGGTTATTGCTTTCGGCATTTATAAAGCATTTGATTAAGTTTGGCATCCTGGTCTTATCCATAAGCTCTCTTCTTATGGTATATCAGGTAACATCTTTAAGATTATTAAATCATACCCTATCAATTGTAGTATAAAACAATCATCTTTGGTTAAACCGAAAAGTCAATGTTTTTTTATTTTTTTAAATCATTATATAGCCCCATTTTATACAACTTACAATTGAGCAGAGATTAAGAATGGATTGTATTCTATTTTTATTTTACCCCTGATTGGCACGGATCTAGCAGAAATTTGTGGCGAGCAACCTGCAGAACTCAGAGCAAGACCTCCCATATGCTGAAATAATGTGGGATTGTTAATTAAATTTAAGCAATTAAAAAACAAGTTAAAATATGTGAAATTTTGAAATAAATTATCGAAAATTTTAACTAAATAAACTTTTATGTAAATAATTCTATTAACTAAATTTAAAAAAATCATTTTAATATTATTTTCAAAAAATACTAATTCAGATTCTTTACCAATTGCGATTATTTATTAATTGAAATTTAATCAGGGCTGGCACAATGAAATTTTTTGTAATGTATTATATTAATATAATACTTTTAAGAAATTGCAGGTTTTTGTATAGTAACACAAGCGTTTGCACTCATTCCGAAGTTAACTGGCTTCTTTTCCAGTTGTTAATAAGCCACGCAGTACAAATTAACCACTCCAAAAACACTGTTCATAGGGGTATCACTGAACAAAATGTGTTTGTTTTTCCATATAAAGAAATTAGAATTTCCTCCAGTATTCAAACACATTCATGACTTGCGAGCAGAGGTTCTTTAAAGAGACTTAAACAAATCTGAGAAGGTGCATGATTTGGGTTGTCTGGAAAGTGATTTTGAAAGTTAGAAATGCCTAGACCAAGCCAAGGCATTTCCATTGTGTAACTGTGTATATTGGAGTCTTTACTAATCAAAGGAAGATAGCCATAAATATTAAGACCACAAGTTGAGAAAGCCTAACTCAATATAGTCTTATAAGGAGCAAGTAAGTCTGGTGAATTTGCAAGAGGTAAGATTCAACAGAAGAAAAGTTACTACAAATTGCCTCATTTCCATTAATAAACACTTAGATGTAACAAAGGGCTACAAATGTGGACTTGACAATGCACACCAAAAGTACAGGAATACCATACATGCAAAACATGGTACTGTTAGTGTACAGCTGTTGTTTGTTTTCAGCCTCTCTGAGAACTACCACAGAGTAAGGAAAATCTGACAAGAAGCCAGCCTTAGAACCATAAAACTGAGTTTTAGAGCTGCACCCTCATTAGGAGATAATAGAATGAGTTTCCTATCCATGCAAACAGAGATACAAGCAGAACTAATGTGTCTAGTAAAGAAGATCCAGCATTTAAACCCGAAACAGTGGATAATAAATACATCTACGCCAGTCTAATAGATGTAGAAGAGATAAAAAGCTGGCCACCAGATCAAATCTAATAATCCCTTAAATCTTTGCTTATGAGGCCTTCTGCAAGACAGTAGCAGAATGCATTTAACATCTGCCAAAGATGGGGATTTTTATCAAGACACAGTTCTCTAGCTTTTACTTAACTAAGAGCCTTAAAGCTCTAAGTGTTTCAAGTTGGAGTTGACTTATCCTAGTCTAATGCCATAAAAGCATATCCTACAAAGCAGCAGGACATATAGCAGGTTGTATTGGATTACATGCCACCAGTAGAATAACCTAACCTGAAGGAGTCCTGATCTGACCTTAGACTTAATCTCTCTCTCTCCCTCTCTCTCTCTCTTTATATATATATATATATATATATATATATATATATATATATATATATATATATATATATATATATATATATATATATATATATATATATATATATATATATATATATATATACATACATAATATAAGAGTTATACACATAATAGAAGAGTTCAATACTTTTTAAATGTGTTTTTATATTATGTAACTTAATTTAAAAAAAAAAAATTTTAACGACTGTTTTTCAAATTATTAAATGTTCCATTATTTTTAAGAATAATTTAGAATAAAAGAGTATACATAATTAAGACTTTTAAAATTGAGAATTTATTAAAAGAAATTCAGTCGCGAATAAATATATAAATTTTATTAAATTCCTTAGTTTGACTATTTAAAACGTTTAATGACATTTTTAATAAGTACAAAGTTTTTGCGCAATTATAAACGCTTTACTTAGTAATGCGATATGTAATTTTATACACAAAGTTATGTTTTTTACGTTTTTGTTGATGTACATAAAATGTGACTAAACATTATATATATAACATTATATTTATATATATTTTATATACAGAAAATACTTCTAAATTTAACTTTTTTTTTTACACAAAATTTATGATTTAGACGAGCTTTATTTTGCCCGTCTAATTGACTTAGACAGGTGCAGAGATGGGCACGGGCCATAGCCTGCTGAGGCCTGTATTTATATAACTAAATATATATATATATATATATATATATATATATATATATATATATATATATATATATATATATATATATATATATATATATATATATATATATATATACATATACATATATATTAAGGTGATGCAAAATTTAACTTTTTTAAAAATAGTCTCCTGCTCTTAACTAAATGTGTTCTATATAATACAAAAACACTAGGTTTAAAATTTTTTTGAATAAGAAATATATTTAGGGGTGCCTCATGACCCTTAAAAATTTGACGGGTCCCTAATATTTTAAAAAAAAATAGTTTTTCTAAAGTAAGTTAACCTGGTACTCAAAAGAAGCGAAACTATATAAAAACTTGAAAAATAATAATCAATTTACATAAAAAACATGTTTTAAAAAATTATTAAAAAAAACTTGAAAATATTGACTTTTTTTATTATCACCTTAAAAACATTAGTTTTTAGGCAATTATATCTAAAAAAAAATACTTTTATGTAAATTGATTATTTTTAAAGTTTTGACATTTTATTTTCAAAACATTAGGGACCTGTCATATATTTAAGGGTCTTGAGGCACCCCTAAAAATATTTTTTATTCAAAAAAATTTTAAACCTAGTGTTATTGTATTATATAGAACACATTTAGTTAAGAGCAGCAGACTATTTTTAAAAAAGTTGTTTTTAGCATCACCCTAATATATATACATATATATATATATATATATATATATATATATATATATATATATATATATATATATATATATATATATATATATATATATATATATATATATATATATGTATATATACATATGTATATATACATATATATGTATATATACATATACAATTGGTGAAATTCAGGTCGGTATTTGGCAATGCCAACGCAAAAGCTAACCTATCTTTGCATACAACTGTCGACCTAAATCTTTTAAAGTGTCAGCATTCAAAAATAAATTTAAATAAAAAATATATAATATTTGTTCAGTATACTATAGTTTATGAATTTGCTATATGCTTAGATTAAGTTTTACTGCTTTATTCTTCAAAATATTATTGTCTAAGGCTATGGTCTTATAAAATAATGCTTTGATAATCATTAACCTTTTTGTAACAGGAAGCAAAACTCTTGTGCCGACCTAAATTTCTTTGAATTTCTCAGATATATATATATATATATATAAATAAAAGATATATATATATATATATATATATATATAAATATATAAAAGATATATGTATATATATATACATATATATATACATATATTTATTTATATATATATATATATATATATATATATATATATATATATATTTATATATATATATATATATATATATATATATATATATATATATATATATATATATATATATATATATATATATATATATATATATATATATATATATATATATATAATCATATATATACATATATAGGGAGAGATCTCTTTCTGGCTTAATTTCAAACAAAGAAGACTGATATATAAATATATATATATATATATATATATATTTTTTTTTTTTTAACATCTTCACTTCCAACAAGGCTGCAAGCAACCACTATAAGAGTTGGAAGTTACTGGAAGAGAAAAGACTAAATCTGTAGAGCAAGATAACGATTGACTGATGACTTAAAAGATTGCAAATTATATGAATCAGGAAAGCAAGATGAAGGAAGCGAATCCCAAAGAACTGATGTTCGAGGAAAAAAACTAGAAGAATAAGAGTTTTTGAAGCACTTAGGAACAGTCACAGAAAAAGGATGAGACTTAATTGAATGGCGAGTAACACGAGAATGAATTTTAGTAGATGGCACAAGGGACGCTAGCTCTTTAGAGCAGTGCCCATTATAGTATTTGTAGAAAAGAGAAAGAGAAGCAACATTACGACGATGTGACAAAGGTTGGAGATTGGCTGCCAGAGCAGGTCCAACTATGTTTACAATTCGTTTTTGCACCTTGTCTAAAAGAGAAAGAGCATCATTAGAAGATCCGCCCCAGATGTGGCAACAGTATTCCATACAGGGACGGATTTGAGATTTATAGAGATAGAGAATAGAATCTGGAGTAAGAAAGTGTCGAGCTGGATAAAGAGATGCAACCTTAGCAGATGCTAATTTTGCAATGGATTTGATATACGGTTTAAAAGAAAGATCAGAAGTAAGAGTTAATCCTAGAAGATGAATGGTAGATGACTCATCTAGTACATTACCATTCATAAATATAGGAAGATCTAAATTATTACGATAACGATTGGCCGAATAAAATTGAGTTTTATCTGAATTAAAGTTCACCAGCCACTGTGAGCCCCAAGCTGTAGCAGAAGTGAGATCCTTTTCAAGCTCAGATACTCCCTCCAAGCAATCAGAGAGTGTAGGCTTCTTATCATGATAAGAGTAAATGGTAGTGTCGTCAGCGAATAATGCCACCTTAGATGTGAGAATATCTGGAAGATCGTTAATGTAAATTAAAAAGAGTATAGGGCCAAGGATTGAACCTTGAGGAACCCCTGAAGTTACAGGATGTGAAGAAGAGTGTTGTCCATCAAGGACAACTTTTATACTACGATTGGAAAGAAAGGACTCAATAATCTTAAAGACGTTACCAGCTACACCATAAGAAGAAAGCTTATGGAGAAGACCAGCATGCCAAACTTTATCAAAAGCTTTAGAAATGTCAAGTGCGATAGCCTTAACCTCTCCACCTCTATCTAATGCACGGTAAAACCTATCGGTTATTACTGTTAGCACATCAGCTGTAGAACGAGAAGACCGAAATCCATATTGATGATCAGAAAGTAAGTTATTTGATTCAAGATGAGAGATTAAGTGTTTGTTGATTAAAGATTCAAAAACCTTGCTTATGACATGAAGAAGACTAATGGGACGATAGTTAGATGAATCAGATCGCTCTCCGGAATTTTTGAAAATAGGGATAACAGATGCTGCTTTCCAGCATGATGGAAAACAAGACTCTGATAAGCACTTGTTAAATAGTTTAGAGAGTATGGATGAAAGCTCAGGAGAACACCTTTGCAAGACAACAACAGGAATGTTGTCAGGACCACAAGCTGTTGAAGAGTCTAAGCAGGAAATTACTTTAGATACAGAAGCTGAAGTGATGCGAATGTCAAGCAAGGGATCAACCTGTTTGACGGCTATGTCAGGTAAAACGCAACTAGTGGAATCAAGAGATGATATTGATGAAAAGTTCTTAGCAAACAATTCAGCTTTGTCTTTAGGTGAGGTGACAAAGTCTGAACCATACAAGAGAGAAGGAATAACAGATTTGCCCTTATTATTGATACTGTTAAAGATTCTCCAGAAGTCTCGAGAGCCTAATTTTTGTGATGAGATACGAGATTTAATGACCTGGGAATAGCGAGCTTTGGCGTCAGACAAAACCTTTTTACAATGGTTTCTGGCGATAGTGAACAGATGTCTGTTTTCTGGAGAATTGTTTTGCTGATAGATATGGAAGTAACGGTTTCGATTAGAAATTGCTGCAGCGCAATGTGAGGAAAACCAAGGAGAAGAGTGAGGCTTGACCTGGAATCGTCGAGAGGGAATAAAAGATTCCATGCCAGCCTGAATCCACAAAGTTATGTAAGAAGCACATTTGTCAGCAGGAAGACGAAAGATTTCTACCCAAGGGCCATCACAAAGAAAATCACGGAAAGAGTCCCAGTCAGCTTTAAGGTAGTTGTATATGGTACGATGATAGGGGGATTCTG
>NC_061170.1:28584647-28724647 GCF_022113875.1 Hydra vulgaris | reverse complement strand
CTTTATATGTAACAAAAATGGAAAATCGTGGTTGTGTTTAGATCATATCCCATTAGGAACGATTATTTATATTTGCGTATTTTTAATTGCAAGGTAGATAAAAGCTTAAAAAGCAAGCGAGATAAAAACAATAGTTAAAATTTCGGAAAATCCGCATTACTAGCATTGGCTATTCGGATATTATTAATTTTAACACCAAATATTTATTGTTGAGATTACAAAAAATATGAATAAATTTCTTCTGTAAAAAAAATGTATTTTAGATACGCGGTATAATCCAATGCTAGTTACGCAGTTTTGCACTATTTCCGACAATTTTGTTTTCTAAATGACATTGAAGTGTTATTAAATTTACCTTAAATAACGGTGCTATTTAATAAAAATACAGAATAACAATAAACAAAACTAACAATGAGCAATGTTTAAAAATGATTTAAGTACCAAAAATGCACTATATAATGCTTAAAATAACGATCTCTAATTTTAAATAAACTTTTTTAGGGTAAAACCATCAAATCATGGCCGCTTAATTTTAAACTGCTTCATGTTACCGCGAATCGCTTAGATTCTTAAAAATATTTCTAAACTCTTAAAAAACCTCTTGAGATACAATTTATGACAAGTTTGGAAGCTTTTGTTAATAAGTTTTAGCACAAATATTAGAAGGCGTGAAAAACATCAAATCATGGCCAGAGATCCAAAACATGGCCATTGCGAATTTATTCCTGGCCATTAAGTTTTACAAAGTAAAAATAGTGATAATACTTTTAAATTTAAATTAAAAACAAAAGAAATTAATTGTAAAGAGTTTCAAAAAAGAAGTTCTGCATAAATTTTTACTCATATAAATTTAGTTCTTTTTTTAACAGGTAAACAAACAATAGATTTTAAAGCGCTTCACAACATTTAATGTTTTCAAATTAGCAAATGTCTTCAAATAAATAAAAAACGGCTTCGAGCCGTTTAAGTGCCACGGCTGCTAAAATCTAATAATAATCATTTCATTTATATCGTATCTACACTCTAAACCCGAATGGTTCTTCAAAAAATCTTCAAGGGTTCTTCGTGTTGACGCTGGTGGAGAACTCGTAGAGGTTCTTCAAAGAACCCTTTACGAAGGTTCTTCGGAAGAACCTTAAAATAAGGTTCTTTAAAGAACCCGTTATAGTTTTTTAACGAACCGTTCAATATTTTTGCATTATTACTTCGTTGCACGGATACTTTTTTGACTTCTTGAACATTTTTTATTATCTGATATTTATATAATATATAACTATTTAATAGATTTTTAATATTTAATTATAATCATTTAAGATATTTAAGGTAGTTACTTAAGGCCAAAATAGAAATGCAAATTACGACTTTCCTAAGTATTTTACATATTTTTCAAAATATGGCAATAAAGAAAAAAAAACTTTTTTTAAACAATTGATATAAATATTTTTAAAAAATTAACAAAAATAAATTTTATTTTACAATCCAATATATCTATGTTTATAAAAATATATCATCAATTATAAAAAAGGTTTTCTAGTGTTAAATCCACTGTCCAATATATAAATTTTTTGCTTGAAATTAGCTGTACGAATAAACGTGAGATTTCTGAAGTCGCATTCGTTTGAAGAATTATCTAAAATTCAATAATGGAATAAATATATATATATATATATATATATATATATATATATATATATATATATATATATATATATATAATATATATATATATATATATATATATATATATATATATATAGAGAGAGAGAGAGAGAGAGAGAGAGAGAGAGAGAGAGAGAGAGAAATAACAAAATAGATAATATTGTACAATTCATTATTTGTAATGCAAATCAATTTTGAATAAAGATTTATATATATATATATATATATATAAATATATATATATATATATATATATATATATATATATATATATATATATATATATATATATATATATATATATATATATGCTTGTAAGTCTTGTCCAAAAAAGGCTTGTTAAAGTGAAATTCGATCTCTTTTCGACCACGATGTTGAATGCACGATGGAGTGCAATTAGTAGATAAGATATCTATTGCAAAATGCTTAAATAATAACTTTTTCATCACCTGAAACTCAAATACAATTTATAAACACATTTCTTTTTTTCAAATTTCAAAGCATAAATATGAAGACAATCTTCAATGTAGGTATGAGAACTTATGATTGTGCTCTCATTAAGTTAGTAGACAGAAAATAGCCTGTTCGTTTAAACATCTCATATTCCATTTTGAGTCAAATGACTTGCTGTCAGACAATCAATACAGTTTTCGATCCTCTCGCTCATCGATTTGCTATGTGGCTAACTACTGTGACTGAAAGATTGTGCATTAGATAAAGGCTGAGAGGCAAGGGCTATTGCTCTTGACATATCTAAGGTTTTCAACAAAGTTTGGCATGTTAGTCTTCTCCATAAGCTTGATTCATATGGTGTATCTGGAAGAGTTTTTGAGATTATCAAATCGTTTCTTTGTAATGGCTTAATAAAGCTCATCATCAAAAGCCAACACTCTAATTCATTTCCAGTAACTTCTGGGGTACCTCAAGGTTTTATTATTATCTAAATTATTAATTTTTCCAGCAACATTACATATAAGGTAACTCTTTTTGCTGATGACTCAACTTTATACTCCTGTCTTGACAAAAAGTCTTCTGTTTTAGATTGCTTAGAACAGGCAGCCAATCTTGAATCTGATCTCACTTCTTTGCGCTCATCATTTCATCTCTCCTGATTCCATTCTTCACCTCTACTAATCTCTTATTAGCCCCTGTATGGAAAACTGTTGTCATATTTGGGCTGGCTCTTCTTATGATGCTCTTTCTTTTCTAGATGAAAAATGCATTGTAAATATAGTTGGACTTGGTCTATCTTTTAAGCTCAAGCCTCTTTCCCATCATTTTAAAGTTAGATCTTTCTCTTTTCTACAAATACTATCATGGTCACTGCTCTAAGAAGCTTTTATCTCTAGTTCCATGTACTAAAACTCATTCTCGCTTGACTCTTCATTTAACAAAGCCTCATTTATTTTACTGTATCTGTCCCTGCATGCTCCAAAAACTTATATTTGTCTAGTTTTTTTCCACACGCTTTAAAGCTCTTTCAACCCTTAAAACTATCTATCTTTTTTCAAACCTTTGGAGCTCTCTCTCATCTTCGTGTTTTCCTGACTCATACAAACTACATCTTTTTAACTCTTCTGTTAACCGTCTCCTTGCTCTATAACTATATTATTTTTTTCTAGTAACTCCCAACTTAATAGTGGTTGCTTGCAGCCTTATTAGGAGTGAATCAGAATAAAATAAAAAAATCATGATGATAACCATGTATTTAGACTCAATATAGGTACAGTCATCTTGTAGTATATATGTATCAAGCAGTTGATAATCACAAACTTCATTTGGTAAACATATTGGCAAAGATTCATACTCTTTAACTCTGAATGTGCAAAATAAATATATGTGCATATATGCAGATGTCACAAAGTAGCAGCTTACCGCAAAATAACCAGAGTTGTCATAATTAAATAATATTTTGAAAAACAAAGGAATTTCATCAGTTTTTAATAAAGATAAAAAAAATGTATTGTACAAATGAAACTGAATCCAACTTATATTACTAGCATTACATTTACAAATAGTTTCTTTTTTATCAAAAACATCATTGACAACAGTGAACTCCTGATACCTTGAACCCCGGATAACTCGAAAAACTTTCGAGTTCCCCTTGAGCCCTTACTAACACTTTCTTATAAAAATCACTCGATGACTCAAGCCCCTGATAACTCGAACATTCACCTGATAAGTCAAACTGTTTTATTTGTCCCAGTGGCTGATATTTTACCTATAACTTGATCTTTAAAAGAAAAATAACACAACGTCTTATTAAAGTGATTAATTTTTTTTATGAAATCAAATTTATTTAATTTTCTGCATATCACTCAAAAGAAATATTTTGACATATTGAATGTTCCGATAACTCAAACATTCTCTAACTTGAATTGATTTCTTGGCCCCCTGGAGGTTTGAGTTATTGGAAAGTATATATATATATATATATATATATATATATATATATATATATATATATATATATATATATATATATATATATATATATATATATATATATGTATATATATATATATATATATATATATATATATATATATATATATATATATATATATTGTTTAAGTGACATCGTTAATAATATATTTTATATTCAATTGATTAAAAACATCATGTTCCGCTATATATTATCTTTATTATTATATGGTGATATTTTGGCTTATATAGTATAAACCATTATCAAACTGAAAAAACTGTTATACAAAATTCATAAAAACTAAAATCAAAAATGACGTCATTGCAATGTTGCAGATTTAGACTTAAGTTTAACAAAAAGTGGTCTCCAATGGCGTGTCATCACTAAGTTACCATTGTCACGATTTGTTGATAATAAACATAATGGACTAACCAATCAGACAAGAATTTTTTAAGATATGTATTTTGTCCCATAAAAAATTACATTTATTTACACAAAGTTCAATAAGCTTGTGAATATCTACTAATGACAATTTACTTCGCATCTTAAGATTATCTTTATCTTTGCTTAGAATATCAATTATAGAAATTGTTGCTTTATCTAGTGGAATCAATGGATATAAATTAATAATATCAAACGAAACTTGAATTTCATTTTTATCTATAAACCATTCTTTAGCCTCAGATATGAATGAAAAAGAATTTTTTTTTTAGTAAATGTAGGTTGTATTATTTCAAAAAGATGTTGCAAAAGTTTATGTGCTGGTTTACCAATAGTTAAAACTATAGTTCGCATAACTAACCTTTATCACTTTTATGTGCTTTAATGCGGTAGTGGTGTAGTGGTAGAGCGCTCGCTCCATAAACGAGTGGTTCCGAGTTCGATTCCCACCACGTCCCTGGTAGTACCGCGCTCAACTCGTTTCTCCGCGCAGCGGACTTGTTTGTCAAGGTTCGTGTTTCGGAGTAATAGAGTTGAGAGAGGGTTATAGCCACAAATAAGTAGCCTCCTTGTCTGTAGTGGCCGTCTCGGCCTTAAGGAGGTGAATTAAAATTAAAAAAAAAAAAAAAAATATATAATCTAGGTGGAACAGCGTCAGAAGGATATATTTTATCATAAGTTTTTTTTATCAATTTTTTTTTCCTTTTTTAATTTACTGAGAGTTTGTTGAATTAAACAAAGAAAATTTTGTGTAGGATCGACAGCAGAAATAGTGCAGTTACCAAGTTGATCTTTGATTTTTTTTATTGCTGATTCTGAATCTAAAATAGCAAATCCACATCCTTTATCAAAAGGGTATATCTATATTTAGTTCAAGTTTTTTAGTTCATTTAAAGCTAGATATTGATTTTTAGAAAAATTACTAGCTATTTTTACATTTAAAAACTTGTTTAATGTTTTGCTTACATTTTGTCGCAAAAATTCAGCCTTTTCAATATTAACATTTTCCTACAATTTTAAAGCACATTCTTCAGTTGATACTATAATGTCCATGAACAAAATTTGATTTTTTGATGGTACAAATTGTGGGCCAAGATTTAATAAATTTTCCTGGTTGCTAGATAATAACTTAGCAATTGAAATACAAGGTTTACAGTGCTCTTATTCACAGGAGTATATCTTAAATTGCGACAAAGGTAACTTAGTGATGACATGCCATTGGAGACCAATTTTTTTTAAAGTTAAGTCTAAATCTGCAACGTTGCAATGACATCATTTTTGTTTATAGTTTTAATAAATTTTGTATAACGGTTTTTTCAGTTTGATAATGCTTTATACTATATAAGGCAAAATATCACCATTTAATAATAAAAATAATATATAATCGAACATGATGTTTTTAATCAATTATATATATATATATATATATATATATATATATAATATATATATATATATTATATATATATATATATATATATATATATATATATATAAGTTTGGACCCTTTTTCATTCATATACAAGATGTCAGATAGGATGGATGACTGGAACCCACCTGAATCATGGAAGAGAATAACTTGCATCATGAGGATTCGTGCCGACCATCAAAATAAGGATATTATGGCTGCTGCCCAATGCTCCCTAAACACAGTAAAAACAATCAGGCATGAAGTAGAGACTTGCAATGGTGACTACAAGGATGTAGTAAGAAGAGAGATCCCTAGCAAACGATCTGATTGCATTCGTACAGCAGAATTCCTCGCAAGTCTGCAGAAACAGGTGTTGAAGAACCCTGGCATTGGAATTCGGGTTTTGTCACGTGAAATGAATGTTGCAGCCTCTACTATGAAGCTTGCATTCAATGAAGACCTTCGCTACTACTCATACAAGCGCCGCAAAGGTCAGCTACTTACAGAAAAGGCCTGTGAAAAATGTTTGATAAACGCGAAGAAACTTCTAGACAAAGTGAAACATCCTGTAGAACCACAAACAATTTGGTTCTTTTCCGATGAGAAAAACTTTTGCCAGGATCAAAAACACAACACGCAGAAAAACAGATAGCTTGCATGCAGTACAAAGGACATTCCTTGTGTAATGGAGACTAAATTTCCCTAAACTGTGAGGGTTTTTGGTGTATCCTCTGAAGGTGATGTGATGCCTCTGCATTTTTTCCAAGAGGACCTCAGGTTGACTTCAGATGGCTACATGCTGAACACTGTAGTCAAGCCCTGGATAACAAGGGTAGCCAATGGTAGGCCGTATGTATGGCAGCAGGATTTGGCCCCTTGCCATACCTCTGGAAAAAGTCAAAAATGGTTGTCTGAAAATTTATATGACTTCACCAGTCCAAATGTTTAGCCTCCAAACTCCCCAGACTTTAACCCCATGGATTATTTTGTATGGGGTGCAGTTGAAAAAGACACCAATCGCACTTCCGGTAATACAAAAGCCCAGTTAGTGGATAAAATTAAAACAGTTTTTGAGGTTCTTCCCAGGGAGACTGTAGCATTAGCTTGTTCGAAATTAGCATTAGCTTGTTCGAAATTAGCATTAGCTTTTTCGAAAGCAGGATTGAAGCAGTGGTCGATGCTAATGGTTGTTATTTTGAGTGAATTTTGTTCATAGTATTGTAATTTACTATGCCTGTAATTTTTTTGTCAACTCATTAAATTTAACAGATACAAAGAAGATTTTCCTTTTTCTTTCGAAACTGTCAAACTTATCCCGAACACCCTGTGTATATATATATATATATATATATATATATATATATATATATATATATATATATATATATATATATATATATATCACCGTTCTCCTAAATGAGCAATAAGTGTCAACTCAAATTCCAAAGAAACCACAATATGCCTGTGAAAGCTTATGACTCCTGGATTCCAAAAATATAAAAAATCAAATCATCCTATTACGTCCGAGACAGAAAATCACTTTTGAAAATTTTTATTTTGCACATATTCATGAAATGACAGCATTCTCAAAATTTTACATTTTTACAGCATATCTTAACATTCAAAAAGCTCTTTGAAAATAATAAAACCTACCTAACATAATAAAGGAACAAAAAATATGAAATGGTGAAAGATTTTATGTTATAAAATTGGTAGTAATCCAAATAGGTAAAAAATCACTTGGGTAAAATACTGCTTTTCTGAAAGTTTTTTCTAATAAGTTAACTCTAGAATAATTTCAATAATAGTTTTTTTAATTTGCACTTTTTGAATAATATTGGTAATTTTAAATTATTTTTAAAAATTTACCAAAAATTCCGGGAAAAGGCTGTTTACTACAAATCAAAGCTTTTGAAGGTAGATTTTTTAACCTTTTCTCCTGAAATAAATTGAAAATGCCTAATCATGCAAGAAGTCATGATGAGAACAGAAGAGTTGTTTGTATCATGTGTCTTAGAAAAGGAAATTGTCAATTGACACCATTTGGTCAGCAAAATTCAAAACAACTACAAAAAGCAGTTTAACTTTGATGATTTAAGAATTCCTTAAGGTCTTTGTGATCCGTGTAGGCTGGCTCTTGGAAAGTGTGATCAAGGGCAGAAGGTTTTTTTGCCTAAGCTGTTTCAATTTGAAACCATTGATATAAAAGTTCACACACGTGGTCAAGCTTGTGAATGCTTGATTTGTGACATAGGGCGACTTAAACTCTTGAAAGAACAAAAACTGGAGAGAAAACATCAGACAGAAGATGTTCTACATGTCTCTCTCTTATTGGTCAAGGTTTACGCCATCATTGCTCTTCATCACAGTTCCATGAAAACTTAAGGGAGCTTGCAAAATCTGATGGAATTGTGGCAGAACAAATTGCCAGCTCAACAATTGTCAGCAGAGAATCTTCTCCTTGTGGAACTATTAGACTTGTGCAGCCAAAAGGAGGAGGACTGCTCCAATCACACAAGGTTTGTATATAATTCTTCATTAAGGTCGACCATCACATTTAAGTAACTGAAATATTATATTTTACTCTTTAACAGGTCCTTCTTGCTCTAAGCAGTTGTTCAAAGATTCAGCTGTAGTCACCGCAAAGGATCTTGCTCAAGTTCAACTAAATACAGGATTGTCAAACAATGGAATAAAAAAACTGACTTCCACCATTAGGCATGTTTCGTCTGCCAAAGTTCTGGAACCAAATATATTACACAAGTTCCAGGATCTCGGAAAAAGTCTAGAAGAACACTTTACACAAACCCCAACAACATTCATTAGTTCAGATCAAAAGAAGTCTCAAAGTGTTGTTGTCCATTGCAAGAATCTCCAAGCACTTACTGAAGATCTTCTACTTTCAAGGACAAGTACTTTCAAAACACATCATTAAACTTGGAATAGATGGTGGTGGAGGTTTTCTTAAAGTCTGCCTTGGAGTTATACAAAATGAAGCAGATAGTGAAGCTGTATCTCCACCAAACAAAAGATTTCTGACATCTTCAACCTCCAAGGATTTTGGAGTAAAACAGCAACTTCTGGTTGCAGTTGCTGAAGGAGTTCAAGAGAATTACTCCAATGTAAAGCTCATTCTCTCTCTCATTTCAATCAGTGAAATCAACTTTGTTGTCTTGTGTGATATGAAGTTGGCAAATATAATTTGTGGATTGCAATCACATGCTTCAGCTCATCCATGCACATGGTGCACTGTGGAAAGCTCTAACCTTGCAAACCGGGGTACTCTGAGGACTTTTAGATCTTTGAAGCAAGCACACAAAACATACACAGCAGCTGGATCCGACATCAAGAAAGCAATTGTTTGGAAACGTAATTCATGACCCTATTCTCTCACTTGATAATGATGCACTTGTGCTTGATCTCATTCCACCAATGGAGCTTCATCTACTGCTTGGGGTTGTTAACCATCTGTTCAAGATTTTAACAGACCTTTGGCCTGAATCAGCTGAATGGCTACAAGCTTTGCACATTCAGCCCCAACCTTTTCATGGTGGTCAATTTGCTGGGAATGATTGCCACAAGCTCCTCAAAAATTTCAACCTTCTCTAAACACTGGCTGAAAATGACAGTGCCTTTCAAGTTTTCAGCATCATTGACAGCTTTCGAAAGTTTAGTCCCATTGTTTCTGCAAGTTGGATTGCACTTATGCAGAAAAAATTGATTCATTCAGAGATTCATATTTGGCATTGCCAAGAGGAAGCATCACTCCAAAAGTACATGCAGTGTTTTTTCATGTTAAGGACTTCATCCAAAAAACAAGGTCTCTTCTTGGAATCTACAGTGAGCAAGCAACAGAATCTATTCATCATTGTTTTCAGAACCATTGGCAACGATACAAACGACCTATCAGCCATCCAGATTATGGAAAAAGGCTAGAAATGTGCCTAGCTGATTTTAAAAGCAAAAGTCTGTGAAAAGTTAGGAATTTGTAAAGAATTTTTTTTGTCAAGAATGTTGTTGCTTTAAATGTGGAATTTATTTTAATATTTCTTTTGTATTTACCTACATGATCTTTTACCTATTTGGATTACTACCAAACTATTAATGAAATTATTCTAAAGTTAACTTATTAGAAAAAACTTTCAGAAAAGCAATATTTTACCCAAGTGATCTTTAACCTATTTGGATTACTACCAATTTTATAACATAAAATCTTTCACATTTTCATATTTTTTGTTTCTTTATTATGTTAAGTAGGTTTAATTATTTTCAAAGAGCTTTTTGAATGTTAAGATATGCTGTAAAAATGTAAAATTTCGATAATGCTGTCATTTCATGAATATGTGCAAAATAAAAATTTTCAAAAGTAATTTTCTTTCTCAGACATAATAGGATGATTTGATTTTTTATATTTTTGGAATCCAGGAGCTTTCACAGGCATATTGTGGTTTCTTTGGAATTTGAGTTGACACTAATTGCTCATTTAGGAGAACGGTGATATATATATATATATATATATATATATATATATATATATATATATATATATATATATATATATATATATATATATATAGGCTTTGAATGGCTAATGAACTTTAACTCAGATAAGACTTAATAGTTTTTAGCTAATTGTTATCACAATAACCGAGATCTTTCTATTTTTATGAACGGTAATATACTTGATGAATCATCTACACTTTGGCTCCTAGAATTAACTCTTACCTCTGATCATTCTCAGAAACCATATATCAAATCCATTTCAAAATAAAATAGCATGCATCTCCTTATCAGGCTTGTCACATTCTTACTATTGATTCTGTCATACTTTTATAAAATAGTTGCCATATCTGGGGTGGATCTTCCAATGATGTTCTTTCTCTTTTTGATAAGGTGCATAATCGTAAACATAGTTGGACCTGTTCTTGCAGCCAATCTCCAAACATTGTCACATCTTAATGTTGCTTCTCTTTCTCTTTTCTACAAATACTATGATGGCCCTAGTGTCTCTTGTGCCATCTACTAAAATTCATTCTCATGAATTTATGCGTCAATGAAGTCTCATCCCTTTACTGTGACTGTTCTTAAGTTTATTAAGTTACCCCAAACTTAATAAAGAGAAAGAGATTGATCGCAAATTGAACTTTATTGATATTATTATTAACTCTCTAAATTATAAATTTAATACTTCAAAATTTTTCAAAAAAAAAATACACAGTTTTACAAACTAATTTTAAAAGCTTCACTAATATTAATTATGAACAAGGATTCATTAAAACTCTGATCAATAGGGCCTTCAAAAAACAGCAAGTTTTCATCTAGAAATTGTAAAAATTAAATAAACTCTCCAAAAAAACTCTTTTGCCTTCAACTTAATTGACAAAACTATCAAAAATTGACTAAACAATCTTATCTCTCCTAAAGAAAACATGTCATCTCCAAAACCATCTGATATACATTACTTTAAACTCCCTTATATTGGAAAATTTTCAAATACATTTTAACATTAATTAATTAAATACATTTAAAATATTGTAAAGATAATATAAAAGCAAGACTAGTTTTTACAACTTTTAAAATAAGTAGTATGATTTCATCAAAGACCTCTAACCCCCCAAATTTAAAAACCTTTGTTGTCTATAAATTTGTTTGCTCCAGCTGTAATGCTGGATATATTGGTGAAAACACCAGACACTACACAACAACGGTTTCAGAACATTTAAATTTAGATCAGGCATCCTATATTTACAAACATCTTACTTCAACGCAAAAATGCAAAAACTCAACTGACTCTTTTTCTATTATTGTCAGAGTTTCTTCATGGTAATTACTTATCTTATAAAAAGTAATTATGGTAACAATTGTAAAAATATTAAATTTTTAATGCCGCCAAATAAATTGTTTATATATAGAAATTGTAATTTTTTTTTACCTGATGATATCAATTAATGTTGATAAAAGATGTTGTTAAAAAATTTTTTTTTTAAATTGTTATTCATTTAAAAATTATATAAATATATGTATATATATATATATATATATATATATATATATATATATATATATATATATATATATATATATATATATATATATATATATATATATATATATATATATATATATATATATATATATATAACTATTGTTATTATATTGTTAAGAATTATGTATATGAAAGAAACACTAACCTTTAAGAACTATTACATCCATGAATTAATACAATAACCCACTGTAAAATCAATAAAGTTAACAAAATAAAGACAACGTAATAAAGCAATTTTAAGTAACAAACAATAATATATGGCACGTGTGTTGTGTTGTTATTAATATTGCTTCGCAAATTTTTTTAAATGTTGTTCGGCAAAATACGCAAGTAAAAATTAATCGTTCCGAATGGGATATGATCTAAACACAACCCACGTGTGTTGTGTTGTTATTAATATTGCTTCGCAAATTTTTTTAAATGTTGTTCGGCAAAATACGCAAGTAAAAATTAATCGTTCCGAATGGGATATGATCTAAACACAACCGAAAATCGTAAGCTTGCTGAAAATGCATATAAATCTAGAAAAAGAGTGTTTGGTATAAGAAACAGTGGAAATTATAAACACGAAAACATAAAAAAAGCCAAAATTGCTGGAGAAGCTTATAAAAACCATAAAGGAAATGATGTGGCACCAAGGCAAATAGGTGCTTCTTGCAGTTAGTTTTTTGTTCTATAGTATAGAATGACTATATTCGTTCTCAAATTTTTGCTTATTTACTCATGTTTTACCACCAATGTTTGCAGGTAAAACATCTTGATATATAATTATTATAATATTAACTCAATAATTCTATTTATTTACAGATGTAATTCGAAGTGTATGGAGCTTGTATCTGAAGATGTTATAGAAAGTACAATTCAGTTTGTTAACAGATTTGATAGTAAAAAAGGCCAAGACACATACTTGCAGTCATTATTTGAAAAAAAGGAAATAAAGAAAAAACGGTTTAGGTCTGAAGAACCTAAGGAAAAAGAAATTTCTTTCATTTATCATATTAAGGTTGAAGGTGTGATAAGAAAAGTATGCAAGAAAGCTTTTTGCAGTATGCATGGAATTTCTATGAAACAAGTTAGACGTTTATGCATTTTATTAAAAAAAAAGAGCAGCCTATAGATCACAGAAATAAATCTCAGGGATCATGGTGCAATGCAATACCTGGAGATACATTAACAAAAGTACGTGAGCATATTGAATCATTTCCTGTTAAATATGTGCACTACTATAGTAAAAATGCATCATCTTATTATTTGGATGAAAAACTCAATGTGAAAATTATGCACATGTTATACGCACAAAAATATCTGATTATCCTGTTAAATATAAATTCTACCTTAAATTTTTCAGAGAAAATTTTAGTTTATCATTTAGTAGAAAGCAAACAGATGTCTGTGGACTGTGCGAAGAGTTAAAAATTAAACTGAAAAACCCACACCTTAATGACAATGCAAAAAGAATCTATCTAGCAAATATTGAGATCCACAAAAGACAAGCAAACAAATTTTACAAAAAAATACAGGAAGTTGAAACTAAGTGCAAAAACGATCCATATGTGTATGGGATTGCATTTGATTTTATGCAAAATTTGCCACTTCCACATATCCCTGTCCAGGAAATATTTTATCTACGTCAACAATGGCTGTATGAGTTTTGCATATATGATTTTAAAACTGGTAAATCAGTATTTTATTCATATTGTGAAGGAGTTGCTAACAAAGGTTCCAACAAAGTATGTACCTTTGTGCTGGATTATATTTTAAAAAATATTGGCAACGAAGCCAAAGAATTGCACCTATTTTCTGATGGTTGTGCAGGCCAAAACAGAAATCATGCCACGGTTCGAATACTTTTATCACTGGTAGCTGAACTAGATAGCAATATAAATGAGATACAATACTACATACCAAAAAGAGGTCACTCATTCTTGCCTAATGATAGAATGTTTGGAACAGCAAAGCGACATATTCAAAAAAATGATCGGATTTACACACCAACAGAGTATGAAAATCTTATAGCTGAAGCAAGCGAAAAATTTGAAATTAGAAGGCCCAGAACTGAAGATATTATTGATTTAAAAAAATGGTGGCCAAACCATTAAAAGAAACTTGTGCTATCTGTGGATTCCTATGGAAAAGGAGTACCCAAGGACAAAAAACTTTTGGTATTTCTAAAATCTCACATTTCACATTCTCTAAGACCACACCAGGTTTAGTGACAACACGTTAATCCATAGATTGTTTAGTCAGTTATGATTTTCAGCTATTACAAAGGATGGGTACAAGGCCAACCTTACCATTAAGTAGTACTCTAGCATATGTTGGAAAATTGCCTATGAATGAAAAAAAGATATCAGATTTAAAATATAGAAAAATATATTCCATATTCAATAGAAGAGTACCAAAACTTCTATACAAAGGTTTTTGCTTGGCCAACAACTTCGGCAAACAATGAATTAAGTGATGATTAACTAACAATAATTGTTTTTATGTAATAATAAATCATTATTATTCTGATAATCTTTGGTTTTTTATATACAAAAAAGTGTTCATTTCGAATAAGACATAAGTCCATAAATTTAAATTAAAAATATGTGTTATATGTTGTTTTTTTATAATAAATAAAACTCTAAAAACTTATGTATGACTTTTATTTATCTACTCTTATATTCAGTTTCTTTAGCACCATAAACTTTTTTTCTTAAAAATTTGATATTGTTGATCCTGAAAAGTTTGAATAAATGGACTTGTACCCTTTTCGAAATGACGGATCAATTTATCATTGTCAATAAATATAGCAATTAAAAACAATTATTATGGCAACTTGATTTAAGTAAAAAAATAGCCACATTAATTATTTTATTGTTCTGATTAAACACAACTAATTATTATTTAACAAAAAATTTCATCATAAATATGAAAATTTTTATTGAAAATATAATATTTTTAAATTGTCAAAATATGATACAACCGTGTCGAAATTGAATGCAACAGTGTCAAAATGTAGTGATACATTGTCGAAACAGAATGATGCTATGTCGAAATGAGGTGGTAATATGTCAAAATCAGGTGAAAAACCGTGTTAATCAGTGCCGTGGCTAGTGGCTTTAGCCCCCCCCCCCCCAAACATTTCATTAGGGCCCCAAAGTTTTTTTAAATGCGTTTAAATTGACACTTTTTTTTTTCAAAAAGCGCAAGGCGTATCTTTTATAATGCACCGAACATATTTTTAAGTAGTCGTTCACGAGAAAAAAAACAATAAAATTAACCCTTTAATTAAGTATATTTTATAATTCTTATATTTATTAAGAGTTTAAAACAAAAAGTTTCTTTGACTACTGTGAATGTATTAGGCATTCACAGGTCAAAAAAAAGGTTTGCGTCGTGTTTTCATACTTGCAAACTTATTTATTAAGCCTTCATAACTTAGTTTCCTTGCCACCTCGTTCTCGATTGACAGCATTGCTAGGGAAGACAAACGTTCATCGACCATTGTTGATCTACATAAAGATACAAAGAAATATAGTTATATGTGTTTACGTATAAGGAAGTAAGAGTATTTATACTGACCTATGAAAAGTTTTAATTAATTTTAACTTGCTAAAGCTACGTTCTGCACTTGCAACAGTTACTAGAGAAGTAAGAATGATGCGTAACGCAATAACTAGATTAGGATAAGTTTCCTGCAGCTCTTCTTTGTAGACGTAGTTAAGGAAGTCATATGCAGATTTCAGGTGTGTATTTTTGTCCTCTTGTACAACTTTGACAAATCGTTTCAACTCCATTTCCAAATCCTCAGAATCTATATCACCGAGCTTTGTTTGCAAATTTGTGCAAAATACAGTAAGAGAATTTTCATTACAGGCTTTGATAAGACTCTCAGACCGGTAAAGAAAGTCAAAAAGATTTGTGAAGATACTGACCTGTTCAAAACGCTCCTTTACTGATGCAATTGACATGTCAATGAGTGGCAAAAAGAAATCTGCTTTATACTGATGCTCAGGTTGCCGAGTTTCATCAGCACACTCGTATGAATACATTTTTTTTTTCGTAAGCGCACTGTTGGAAAAACCTTTTCAATGCCCAATTCTTTTGCAATTTCTTGTGCTTTAATATGTGCGTCAGTAAATCCAGTCTCACGATACTCATAAAGAAATGTATTTGTTGCTTTTATTTCACTAGCCAATATGTCAAGAGAGGTTGTAGAAGACTGAAAAAACTTACTTGATTTGTTGATTTGAAATAAAACGTCATACCAAATAATGATTGATAATAAGAAAGGCCATGTCCTAATATATTCAATCAGAGATCGTACTTCTGTGGCTGTTGCCCCATCTTTCTTTTCAAAGGCATGTTTTTCCAATCTGTCAAGTGCCTCTAAAATTTCTTTCAGATAATAGCGAAGTGGTTTAACACAGTTTATTTTACTTTCCCATCTTGTATCTGATTGTGGTTTGACAGAAATTTCCACACACGATTTTAAAATTTCCCATCGAGGAGGAGACGATGAAAAGAGGGTATACAATCTTGTAAGAACTCCAAAAAAAGATATTGCACTGATAGATGACAGTGTACTATCAACAATAAAAAGATTCAGTGAATGATTTGCACATGGAACATATATAGCCTTTGGATTCATTTCTAGAAGCCTGGCTTGAACACCTTTAAGTTTTCCTTTCATGTTAGCACCATTATCATAAGATTGGCCTCGACAATCAAGAATATTTAGATCCCATTTTTTTGCCTGATTTAAAAAGGCATCCAAAAGCCCTTTTCCAGTGGTATCATTTACTGTGAGATATCCAAAGAAATTTTTGGAAATGTTAATACCTACTTTAGAAGTACATGTCACTGATCTTAAAATTATGCTCATTTGTTCTTTGTGCGAAACGTCTGGCCTGAAATCTAAAATAACCAAATAGTATTTTGCTTTTTTTACCATAGAAAGGTTTTCTGATTCAATCTCCTGCGCTAAACATCTAATCAACTCGTTCTGTGTGTCATTGCTCAAATAGTGAGCGTTTGTTTTTTTGTCCTGAATTCTTAACAGAAGCTCCTTGAGGACGGCATCGTACTTAGCCAGTAATTCAAACACCCCAAGAAAATTTCCATTGCTCTTTGAACCAATTGCCGTGTCTGAACCACGGAATGCAAGATTTCTTGCTGAAAGAAATAACGTAATGTCCAGTATCCTTTCCAACACAGATCTCCAAAATACCCGCTCTTTATGAAGCAACTTTTGTTGTTGCTCGTCTATGGTAGCTTGATTTGCTATGCCTGCATTGTCAAAATTGAAAAAAAATTAATATTTTAGCAATAAAAAAAGTAACAAAACAAGTTAAATGAAATATCAGTTACCTTTTCGTAATGTCATCCAATGTTCAAAGCATTTTAAATGTGCACTGCATGTTTCGTGTTCTTTAAGTTTATTTGATAAGCCTTCCCACGTGTTTATTCCTTTTCGAAATGGTGAAGAAGTTATCCCAAAAAGTTTGCAACAGAAACAAAACACTTTATCACTATTTAAAGAATATATAAGCCATGATCTTTCAAAGATTTCTCCATTTTTCATTTTGCGGTTATAATAACTCATGGAAAATCGTCTTCTTTCTGAATTTTTTGGAAAGTCGATTTCAATCTTTTTTAAACCTCGTTTAACAACATCACACTTCTGAGCGTCAGAGGCCAATCAGAAGGATCATCACTGAGAAATATTAGTGGATTTGTTGTGGCATTTGATTCACAGATTAAACCATGACTTACATTTGACTTTGCATTTGAGTCATAGATTAACCCATCTGACTCTAGTCTAGTACCCAAATAATCACAATCAAAATTATTTGTTGATATCAAAACACTGCTAGCCGGAACTGCTGGTTTTAAAAAATGTGTTAGCTTGGGGTATTTCATGATTTTCTCCATGGCTGCAGCTTTTTCTCTTCTTTTAGTGGCACCACTTTTCACTTTTTTCATTCCAATAATTCCAAAATATTGTAAAAAACTAAGAATGAAAGATAATTATATTTTTTGCTAGGCATAAAACATAAGTAATAGAAATAATAGTAATAAAATAAACTTTACCGTGGTGAATTGGTAAACAGTTGAATTACCAGCAAATTATAGTTAATCAATAAATAACCTAATTAAAAATAATAAATTCGCTTGTAATCATAAAATAAGCGACATACTTTGAAATATATTTCCCCACGAAACGCTGTTTAATGGTTTCTTATTAACATCAAACAAACCGCTAAATAACATCAGACAAACCGCTAAAATAACATCAGACAAACCGCTATAGTGGTTTCTCAAAAAACTTCTAACAAAACAAAAGAACTCGAGAGTGTAAATTGTATTTGCGTAAAAATGACTTTTGCTTTTTTTACTTTTTAGCATGCATAACTTAGTTAATATAATGGTTAAAATGCAAATCTTTTTACTTCACTTAAACCCTTTTAAAGTTAAAAGATATTTTAACTTTTAAAAAGGGCCCCTAAAAATACTGCCCCCCCCCCAATTGGGGGGTTTGGGGGTGCCTAGGCACGGCTCTGGTGTTAATGTATACTGTTTTTTAACATAATGCATGCATACGCATTTGATCTTTAAATCAAATCACCTGTATATTTTGTTTGTGTGCAGCTACCTAGTTAAGTATAATATGAAGCCGTTTTATGTCAATCTACCCTACTTTACGTGTATATCAGTGAAATTATTTATACTTTAATGTTTATGTAAATGTAATTTACGTTTAAAAAAATTTAAACATTAAAGTAGCGCAATTCCTATAGCGTAGAAATATTTACCAAGTCAGTTTTGTAACACCACGTGATTAGAACGCTTTGAACATTTTTGTTTGTTTAACTTGCTTTCACAAGGTGAGAAAAATAAAAAATAATTAAGAATGGATGGCCTTTCATCGTACATATCTGATGAAGAGGAGCCTGCAAATTGCAAAGTTGGTTCTCCAAAAGCTGAAAGCAATAAATTAGAAAATGATTCAAATCAAATTTCGATTGAAAATTTGAAAACAAAATACCAATTGAATATCGTACCTCCGGTTATTGATCGAAAGGTATGAAAATTTTTTACTAATAAAATATAATAGTAAAATGTATATTATCTGTATAAATAAACATAAAAAAATTTTATTCCATAACCAACTTTGCATTTCTGAAAATAGTTTAAAAAAATATACTATGCTTATGAAAAATTGAATAAAAAACTGACTGATACAGTTGTATTGGTTATAAAAGATTTTCAAAAACTTAAGTTGACAATAACAAAACCAGCTAGAAAGTAATTATACTTTTATATAATTAGTTGTTAAATTAAAGGATTAGTTATTATGTTCATGCAAATTAAACTGTTTCAGTTGCCATGCTTGTTTGTTAAACAAGAAAAACTTTCTGTTAAACTTTTTTTTGAGTCAAAAAACTTTTGAAATTTAAAAAACAATTTTAATTATTTAATAAGCAGTTTAAGCTTCGTTTAGTTGAAGTTCTATTTACAGTCAAAATCCTAAAATTTCTTAAAAAATTTTGTTTTCAGTTTATGTGTTTTCTTTGTTAAACTATTTAAACAAAGCAATAAATTGAACAATTTCATTGGATAACTGAGGCTAAAGGTCTTCGTGGTATATTTAAACTAAACAAATGGTTTTGGCTTGCAAATTGTAAGATTTTAAAGTGTTTACTTAAGACAAATAACCAAATCTATCATCACTAACACTGTATACAGAGATTCTCTGATTTAAGTCTGATAATAGCATGTCAATAATTGCAAGAAATGTGTATATTTTAAACTTTTTCATAGGCATCAATCCAGCCTCAGCATTATCGGTCTCTACATCACGATAGTCCCATATTCTGTTTCGCTTAATTTTTATTTTATGCATTTGTTGATATGCACCATTTTGATGCATATCAACAAAAGCATAAAAGAAGCATTAGGTTTGTTCAAAACCTCTTGAACAAATGTTTTTAGGGATTGCAACATCTTTGTAGCCATATTCAAATCTAGTTTTGAATCTTGGAGGTATTAGCTTGTTTTGTCAAATTCCTTCTAAAACCATGGACCATACATCGACCATAGGTCTAGTCTCCAACTTATTCATACTTGCATTAAGTTTTTTTGCTTCCTATCACTTATCAGCTTTTTCAGTTGTTGGTTTCCTTTCTGCAGTCCATCTTGGTGAGCAGACCAACGGTATCCAAAAGTCGTTTTAATGTAGGTATTCGTAAAGGTGTAAAGCCAGTTAAATTCATTGGTGTGCTGAAGCAGAGAAAAACACAAACAGTTTTTGAACGAAATCAAAAAAAAAATAAACTGCAACTGGACAGCTGTTGGCCATATTTTGAACAACAAGGTTTAGAGAATGTCCACAACATGGAATATATTCAGCTGGAATATATTAACTGTTTTCTTTACAAATCCAGGCTTGCATACAATTGTATTTTCCACTCTTATTTTATGTATTTTCATCCAATTGTCCCCTACAGTTTTTAATGGTTATGCAATTCTCTTTTAAAAATGCAAGTAGCTCTCACCATTATGCTCATATATCGGAATAAATTTTATAAAATGTTCAACTGGTTTGCTTGCTATTACATATCGAATTATCAATGTTACCTGGTCTGAATGCGAAACATCCTGTGTTGAGTCTACTGATATAGAATAGTATTTTGCATATTTTATTTCTTGTATGACCTGCCTCATTAACTGATCACTTATAATTAAAATAAATTCATCACATATTGTTGATGACAAATATGATATGTGGCCTCTATCTTTGTTAGCGTTGTTAAATGTGTTCTGAAAGAAATAAATCATACTCTGCAAGTAACTCCAGGCATCTTAAATGATTTTTATTGTTCACAAATCCAATAATCTCATCATTTCTACAAAAAAAAAAAAAAAGATCTCAATAAACTTAGACACTGGTGAGGAACCAAACATGTTCAGATTTTTAGCAAGTTAAAGCTAAATTTTATTCACCTAAACATAAAAAACTTACTCATTGTGATTAATTTTTTTTTAACACATGTAACTTTGTCTTGAAATTTTTAATGAAGATATTGCAGAATGATTCAGAATTCCTATTTGTTCTAACACATTTACCACATAGATTAAACTTTTATGCAGTGTGTTAGATAGTGCTATTATTGTATGGCTTCCATGCGAATACATCAAGGAAAGTTTACCTATAGTATATAAGCGTGATTTTTGATTATTCTGAAATTTTTATTGAACAATGAAAATCCCCACTAGCACAAGCCTTAATTTGGTCTGATTATAAACAACCAAAAGACTTTTAAGTTTCTTGTTGGAATTTCTTCCAGTGGGTTTATCACTTTTTTTTTCTGATTGTTATGGTGGAAGATATTCTGATAAATTTTTAACAAAAGATAGTGGTTTATAAGACTTGTTAGAACGTGATAATGAAGTCATGGCATCGTGGATTTCACATCCAAGAAGAACCTTTGTTAAGGTTTTGTACTTTGATCGTTCCTCCAGGTGCTGGTCTTAAAGTCAAATGATTGCATCTGAATGTAATAAAACTAAAAAAATTGCTAACTTAAGAATACATATGGAAAGAGTAATATATAGATTAAAAACTTATAGAAATTTAAAGAATGGTTTTTTTATTTTAATTCACCCCTCAAAGGCTGAGAAGACCACTACAGATGAGGAGGCAGATGACAAACAATGCCTCTGCGTGGAGAAACAAGTTGAGTGCGGTACTACCAAAGAAGTGCCGGGGGTCAAATTTGAAACTTCACTTATGAAGCAAGCCCTCTACCACTACACTACTACAGTATAATACCGTTTATATATATATACGGCTTTTCCTTTAACAATGTTGCGTCATGTTGATGATATTATGAGGGTGTGTGCTGCACTATGTAACTTAAAACCTGAGCAAGTCAATAATGCAAGAGGTGAAAATATAAGAAATTGAAATTTAAAAAAATAATTTATTTTTATTTTTTGCAATATTTTTTTTATGATTTTAATGTCATTAATTATTAAAGCAATTTTTTACCCTTCCTGATGTTAACATGAAGTAGGTTGCACTAGATTACATGACCAGTAACAGGTTGCACTAGCTTACATGACCAATAGTAGGGTGACCTGAACTAGTTGCTAAATAATATTAAATTCTTAAATTTTGTTTACATATTGATTAAAAAATACACTTGAATAAAAAATTTCATTTGAATAAAAAATATTTTTAGTTTTGAAAATTGGGGAGGTGTTCATAATAACCAGAATGTAAAAAAAGAGGTGGTAATAATACACAATGAAATTTTAATATACAACGAATGGCTCCAAAGACTTAAGACTAACTTAATCACTATTTTAAATGCAAATTAGAAATTTAAAATTTTAAAAACAAAGAAGAATTCACAAATTAATAATGTTAATCTAATTTATAAGAAAAACGAGTCAATGTTCATTGAATAAATTCTAGATCATCAGGCTTGGTCGGGAAGCGGGAGCGATCGCTCTCGATTGCTGACCACGTAAATAATATTTAGTTGCGAAAAGCTGGCCAGATTTTTAGTCGTTTTGAGAACATTTTAAAAAGCAAAAAAAAAAAAAGCGACGAAGATTAATTGGACCGATGAGAGACAATTACAAAAAAAATAAAATTAAGCGATGTTTTTTATATAAAGTAACAACTTACGATTGTTTAAAAGGGAAATAAATATTCTTTATTTAACTAAGTTTGCAAGTTTTAGTTTTACTTAAGCTAAATTTTTTTATAAATAAAAAAGTTAATTTTATAATACCTATTTTATGTTTCGAGTAGTTTGAAAAGTTTAACATATTTGAAGCGATTCTTCTTAGTAAGATAAACAAATGAAAAAATTAAATCATCAAATTACTATAGGAATTAAATAATCAAGATAGAAATCAACTAAAAAGGTTAAAAATACTTAATGACCAGGAAGCGAAACTGCTTCGCAATATCGCTGATGATGTTTAGTGAGTGGGCTTTTTAATTTTAATTAGTATTTAAAGCAGAAAAAAGTATATTAGTTGTGACCTCAGGCGCAATGCTTGTTCATCCGCGAGTTACTTTGTATGCGTTTTTTGTGTTTAGTAACCAGAAACTACTTATATGTTTGTTACATAATTAGTTTTATTAACTTTAACGATTATAACTTCATTGAAAACGCAATTATTTTTGTAAGTCTTTGTTTAAATCATAAAAATTGCTTTAAAAGATACATTACGATAAAAAACAAATACACAAAATTACATTTACATAAAGAATACAATCTCTTTTAAAATAAAAAATAAGAATATACTAATAAAATCAATGATTTATAATAAACTTTTAAAATTTTAACAATTTAATCAATTATATTTAAAACATTTATTTTCGTAAACAAATAATATATATTCTTAAAACAATGCTAGAAATCTCAAAACGTAACAAATCGTGTATAATACAATTTTTTAAAACATTTTAACAGAATACTCTAGAACTTTATTTCGCTTAAACAGCGTATTTTTTGAACCAATAGAATTAGTTTGTTCGTTAATTTGGCGGGTTTTGAGAGTTTGCAAATATTCTTTTTATTCTTTCGCACAAAGATGTTTTGAGAACCATCAAGTTTTTTATGTTTCCATGTATGTCCGTAAAACAAAAATTTTTTGTTTCGTACATAAACTTAAATGTTCTCAAAACGACTAAAAAACCTGGCCAGTTTTACGCAACTAAATATAATTTCCGTGGTCAGTATTCGAGAGCGATCGCTCCCGCTTCCCGACCAAGCCTGGATCATGTGATTTCCACAAGTTTTTTAAATTTTTTACAATGTGAAACCTTATTAAACCAAAATGAATCATAAGCTAAACTCTCCAGCAAACAGAATGATAAAAAAATCTGCTTATAAATCAAAAATGTTTTAATATTTATTAGTAAAATGTTAATATATTTAGGGCCAATGACACTAGACACACTGACCCCCTCCCCACCACACCACTTTTTTTCTAAAGAATCTATTTTTTTAAAAAATTCTAGATATTGAGGACTTTTTTTTAGAAATTGACGATTGTGCCCCTCAAAGAATATAATAATACTCTTTAAAATTACACTTGATTCATTTTTTATTGTAAAATGTTTAATAAAATTTCTATGAGGTTTCCACACCATAAAATATGAATGATGGTGCCTTGTAACAGCCATTTGTACACTGCATTGCATATAATATGCATAATTCTTGTTTATAGAAATTCCAACATCATTTTTATTAAATATGGAAATTTTACGCTTGGATCAATTGAGGACAAGTAATTTATAGAAAATTAACATTTTACTTCAAGACATGCAGGTGAACAACACAAATAAGTAACAAAATGATCAGGACTACCACCAATGAAAAGAATATCTCTATCTAAAAATAATCTACCGTCATGCAATGCTACCCCTTTTTGACTTATTTTTAAAATTTCATAAAAACTATTAACAGCATTTTCTTTCATTTTTTTACCATACTTTAATGCGGGTACATTTAGAATAACAAATGATATCCCAGATATTCGATGATTTAATTCTGACATATCCGCAACTATTTTACTTTTTTGTTTTTTTTTGTCTAAACATATAACATATAACAATAACACCTTTTCTAAACTTGTACCATTGTTTGTTTTTATTTTGACCTCTGGTTAACTGCTCAATATCTTTTGATATTGTATATTATCAACACTCGTTAGATTTTATTGGGGGAAGTACTAATGTCATTTACAACTTCTAAATTAAAGTTAATCTCTGGTTTAGGTATAGCATTAAAAAGAATGGAATTAGGTGTCTTTTAACACTTCAGCAATATCCTGGAGATTAAGCTTGGTAGAAGAATCAGAAATAGATTAATTTTTTTACGCAAACTGTCTACAAGCAGTTTTTTTTATTCCAATGCTGAGAAAAATCTTGTCTGCTAAAATCTAGATTTTTAATTTTAACAGGCAAAACATCTTTACGATTTGGAAGCCATTGATTTGAACCCAATGTACAATCGGATATGTTAAACCCATTCTATAAACAGCTTCAATTCTAAACATTGCTGCAGCCACATGGTTACAAGTTTAGCTCATTCCAGTCATACATTTACAGTGACAAGATTGGATTTTTGTATTTTTTTCTATAATTAACCACTGTTTATGGTATGTGTCATTAATACATTGTGAATGCCTACATGCACCCTTTATTGCACAAAGTGGACTCCTCATTTATGCAGTGATTCTAATTTTTGAAGCCAACTTGTTTTATAAAAACTGAAAGCTTTTGAGTTTTTATAATCATTTAGGTCATTGCTACATAATTCAAATGGGTCAAACATCAGATAGTTAAAAATATCTGTATACAAAACCATAGGTCAATATTTAATACCACCTTTTTAGGTAACCAACCATATGTTAAGATAAATGGATCACTCAATTTAATATTGTTAATAAAAAGTTTTTTTTTATATTTGTTTTTGAGTTTTTCCACTGACTATGTGGCAGTAAGTACAGGCTCAATAAATTTTTCCATTGCAGAAAATGCACAAGCGATCAATTCCCTCTTTGTTCCAGAAACACACAAATTATAAGTCTTGAATATTGCTTTAATTCACATACTTTCATTTTATTAATTAAAATCAAAATCTATTATGTGTATAGTCTTAAAATAAACAATACAAACAAAAGGAAATCTTAAAAAGTCTTCTTGATGTGTACTAAGAAAATCGCAAATGACAGTATATTTTTATTTTACCCACAAAATTTGAGTCCAGACCTCAAAATTTTTATGCTGTTTTTTCTGATCGTTGTCATAGCAAATAGTAACATAATAAATTCAGATGGATTGTTAAATAATTCAATTTGGTCAACTTTTTAAATAACATACTAAATCATTCAGTTGGATTGTTAAAAAATACAATTTGGCTAAGTTTTCAAAGAAATCATTTTGTTTGTATAATTAGTGCAAGTTATTTTAGTTATATTAGTTATATCAAGCTTCTAATCTATTTTAATATAAAATCTTTTCAAAGCATTTAAAATTTTAAAAATGATATCCCAATTAGCTATTTGAGATATTTTAAATTATGCTTCTTTGACATTTAAACAGAATTTATTTTAAGAGTAGAAAGAGTAAAAGTTGTAATGTTATTTCTAATTTTGCGTGTCTCTCTATCTTCCCCTTCCTTTCCCCCACCCAATTTTCAAAAAGTTTTTCAAGTATTTTCAAATGCCTCACATGTGTATTTTTTGAAACTGAAAAACTAAATAATGATTTGTAAAAGCATTGTATGAGAAGTTATTTAATATAATCTTATAATTAACAGAGGTTTGAAATATTTTTTTAAAAAGTTTTAATCTCTTTATACATCAACTTCTTAAGAAACATAAGTAATATCTTATTCTCTTGATATTTTTGCATAAATGTCATAATAACTTAAATGTTGTTGAAACATGATTCAAAGTTATTTCATAAAAATAGCAACAACCATTTTGTTGTTGAGTATCAAACATACATGTTGTTGAGTATCAAACATGTTTATATTAAAATTTTAATATAAGTTTATGGTTAGATTCTTTGATAGTGTTTTACTTCATTTGTTTATTTAGTTTGAGTATGATGAAAAAAGATACTTAGTTGACTCGTCAACAAAAGAACTTAAACTTAATATAAAGTATGATGATCTTTTTAAACCTGAGGTAATTTATCATATTTTTTATTTTTCTGTAGAATTTTTTAGTTTTTTATATACTGGTGATTTAGGGCAAAATTATACATCACTCAAGCCTTCCTGGGAAGTTATTTTTCACAACCAAAATTTTTGCATTTTTTAAAAATAGTTTATTAAAATTTTTAAAACAGAGCAATCGTATGTTCATTATCTTTGGCAATTTTTATTAACATTAGAAATTGGGCATTATAAAAAAAAATAATTTCAGACATGCATTAAATGCCGTAAATACATTTATTATAAAAAAACCATGTTATTCTTTTATTTAATTTATTCCGTCATTACAAAAATTATTAATCAAATAATATGTTTTACAGATAAATAACATTATTTTCTTATTTTATTTTAACATTATTTTCTTAGTTTTACAAATAAATAAGTTTATTTTCTAATTTTCCTATTACAGAAGTATTGAGAAAAAAACCCTCAAATAAAGCAAAAATATTTTTAAAAGCGAAAAGACGTACAAAACAAATAAATATAAGGAAAAAAAATTAACAAAGTTTCTTATAATTCTAGCGTTTATAGCAAATTAGTTTCTTAAATGTATGGACTGATAAAAATCAAGAATAAATTGCATATCAAAACTTTCAATTGTTGTTAAATGGTTATAAAAGATAATGTTTTTTTTAACAATAACTTTTATATTCTACTCAAAAGTAGAATATAAAAGTTGTATAAAATGTTGTTAAAAAATAAAGTTATTTACTTTTTTCAATTTTCTAGTTTATTTAATTAACGTTGATATTTTGTTACAATTTTGTTTCCTTTTTTTATGATTGTTTTTATTTTCTTAGTAGATAAGTTTCGCTTTTTGCCGCAAATTATTGAAACACTTTATAAGTTAAAAGATGCGAACTGTCGTGTTCAGTTTGACTAATAAAATTGCTTTAAGTGTGGACGAACTAAGCGTGCGACCGCTTGCGCTTCTCGGGAAGGCTTGATCACTGGTTACACCATACTAAAATCAGAACTTGACTTTTTACAGTTACTGACAGTTAAGGGTCATATAAAGGTAGTATCTACTTGTGTTTTTTACTACAAAAGTTTGTATTTAAATTCAGAATTTAAGTTTGGCATTACAAAATTAAGTTTGATAAAAAATATTAGCATTATAGGCTTGGCCAGAAAGACGTGCAATTTCAAGTCTTTATATGGTCACGCAAATAATATTTTTTTTGACAATTTAGTTAGGGATTTTAACAAATGCACTAAAAAAATTGGTTTTTAATTATGTGGAAAATAAATAACTTTGACATGTTTATCTTTACTGTCGTTTTTATACTAGCAAAACGCATTTAAATAAAGTAGCTAATGATTTTAATTAAAATATCATTGCAAGTTTTATAAATTTTTATATATATTATTTAATTATATAAGATTTTTTATAAGTAAAATTATTAAAAAAAAAATTTTAATTTATAACAGACGATTTTAAACAGCGATGGTCTCTTTAATAAACTTTATATAAGAATAATTAAAGTTAATCCACTTGAAAAAAAGAAAGATTTTGTTGAGAAGAAAAAAAAACTTTTTTAGAAGCCGTTTTAATTAAATAACTTTGATCTTTTCTTATGTTTCTATATTATTGAAACACATTTTAATAAAGTAACAAATCACTGTTAATGATTTTTTATAAAAATAATAATGAATATATATATATTTTTTTATATTTATATAAGAATGTATTTTTTATTATAAATGTGATTAAATATAAAAAAAATATTGTATAAATTTTTTAAATAAACGATTTAATTATTTTTTTTATGTTACTGCAAAGTAACGTAAAAAAAAAAAGTTTAGAATCTTATTTTTAACTTTTAAATGTGCGCATTTTTAACTTTTAAATTTATTAAATAATCATTAGATGTAAATGTTACTTTAATTAAAATAATGGTTTCGCGTAACATATTATAAAAACAAAAATAAAAATAAACAATAAAAGTTATTTATTCCAAACGTAATTTAGATAATTTTATCATTTTTTGTTATTTTGTTTGTTGTTTATTTTAGTAAAGTTTTAATTTAATTATTTTTATTTTAGTTTTAGTTAAGTTATTTTCATTTTATTTTTTCGTTATTTTTTTTACGAAGATTTATTTGCTTCTTTTACAAGTTTTTTTTAAGTTAAGTTAATTACTTCATAGTTAAGTTAAGATACAAATTTTCAAAACATATTAACATCTGTGGTCAAGTTTTCAAAACCAAATAGTATTTGCTTGGTCATATTATGGCGTGAAATCACATGGCTTCCTGGCCAAGCCTGCATTACATTGACTTAAAACTTTTTTAATGTTATGCTTTTAAATAAATATTTACTTGGAATATTATACATATATGGTTTATAAATATCTATTTTTAATGCGTACTTTTTACAAAAGTAACTAAAAACTCTGGCACAGCTTCTTTTAAGGCTAAATGCTTTACAATCAAGATTTGTTAGTTATATTATTGTTGCGGTTTTAACTTATATGTTTTTTATTGTAGGTTTTACCCTATTTGATTCAAATCTAAAATTTTATTTGTCGAGGGCTAACATTAATTTAATCAAGTGTAAGAACTTTAGATGATTACAAAAAAAAGTTATTTATTGTATATTTATGCAATATATTATGCAATATAACTGCAATCAATTAACTCTACTATTATTCAAGCTTTTTAAAACCTAGCAAGAGATTGCAACTTTAATGCAGTAAAAGGCCGCTATTTACAGCATGAATCTATCAGAGATGCATTTATCACTGATTTAAACTCAAGTATGATATGCCAGAGACTACTAGAAAACAAGACTCTTACACTAACATTGGCATTCGACCAAGCATGCTCTTTAGAGTTTGCGCAAAAACACTCTGTGCAGTATCAGTCTAACATACCTCAAATCAATTCAATGCGTAATACAAGAAAATATAATTATAACCAACAAACCTCACCACCAACCGTAAAACTGTTACTTCAGTGGAAACAATCGTCACCCACACAGTGCTTATCCTACTCAAAATGTTGTTTGCCACAAATGTCAAAAACAAGAACATTTCACTAAAGTATGTGAATCAAATAGATCATTTTATATAACTTACTAAATAAATTCAAGTTTAAATAAAATATTTTTTCGTAACAACCCAAGATATAACAATAAAGTATAGCAAAAATAATGATCTTTGTAAACTTTAAAAATCATAACTTTTTAAGCTAAAATGACTGTCTAAGTGTCTATTAAAAGGTATTTGGGATCGAGGATTCAATAGAAGATGTTTTTGATTCAATTGGAATAACCGGTCAAAAGTTGCAGCAAACCGCATATTCCTCATTTTTTACCCAAAACCTCAGTTTTTGAGGTTCAAATTTGAAAACCTAAAAACTTAAGTTTTTTTTTTTTTTTTTTTTGCATTAGTTTTACATGTCCAACACATTTAAAATTCATATGGCCTAAGTATTTATTGTAAAAAGTTGAAAAATGACCCGCCCTAATTTTCAAATAACATTTTTTCAGTACTCATTATCTTTCAAGTGCTTATTATTAAATCTTACTACTACCAGAGGACAAACCATATAGAGCATTTGAAGCCAATGGCAAGTTGTATCGATTTACTCTTTTTTTATTTGGTCCAACAAATGCAGCCACTGTTTTTTAACAAAATATTGATGAGTTTATAAATTGGAGCTCTTTAAAAAGCACCAATGTGTATTTAGATAATATTACGGTAGTGTATGACTTAAGCTGAACACAACCTTAATTTAAATAAACTATTCAAAGCAGCCAAGGAAAACAAGCTTACTTTTAACAGCAGCAAAAGTGTTCAATCTTCTTTGATATGTTATTTCTATTGTTGTTTCTGGCATAGGCACAGAAAAGTTTGAACCCTGCTTAATTTACCAGTACTGCAAATTAATAAAGCATTACAATGATTTGTAAATCTCTTCTCTTGCTAATTTTCAAAGTTTATCTTTAATTACTCTACAGACGCTTTCAAGCTACTAAAAAATAATTTTGCAAATGCTATAATAAAATGATGAAACAAATCCATTTGTTGCTAAAACAGATGCATTTGTTTTTTTGTTAGCTGCAACATTAAACCAAAATGGACAGCCAGTAGCCTTCTTCTCAAAATCTTTAAACAAACGCAAAAAAACAGAACCATAAAAGGCAAATTATAAAACAATAGAATAATGCAATGGCGTACCAAACTTGTTTGCTACAGCTATTACATACAGTATCAACCAGGTAAGTATAATCAAACTGCTGATTGCTTAACATGTTCCCCATTCTGCTTTACTCATTCAAAAGTTGCCAAAGAATGAAAGCATAAACTTCATTTGTTCATATATAAGCAACAAATAAGGTAAATTAGAAGAGCTTCATAATGCTCTCTGTCATTCAGATGTTTCCCAGAAGATTCATTATTTCACTGATGTTGCAGGCAACCAGTATAAAAATAAGTAGGTTAATTTTTTTATTAACATCATTCAAAAAAATCTGATTAACCAATTTTAAACAAACCATATTTGGTTATTCAAATGATGTTTTTCAAATTTGCTATAGAATAATTAGGATATTAATTATTTTATCAAATTTGTTTTTTTATCAATATAATTTTTTTTAATGTATTATAGATTTAATTTGAAAAACCTCTGTTTTCATGAAAAAGACTACGAGCTGAAAGCAGATTAGCATTTTTTCTACACTGTACATAGAAAAAGTGCATGTGATAAAGTAGGTGGTACAGTGAAAATAATTAATAACCTGTCAAAGGCCGATTGGAAATCAAATTTTGACACCAAAGGACATGTTTTTAGTTTAAACAAAACAGCTGTTAACACTCATGATATACTTGCTAAACAATTTGAGAATTGTTTCTGCTATCAAAGGAACCCGCTTATATCATTATTTCTCCCGATGTTTAAAAGCTTATACAACATCAATGAGCACAACATTTGACATTTTTCACATGCTGGAAGATACATGCTGAAAATACTTGCTGGAAGATACTTGCTAGAAATACTACTTTTCACATGCTGGAAAATACTTAAAAGCCAGTAAATGTTGACATCAATATTGCTGATTGGGTAGTAGCACATTATTTTGGTGGATATTTTCCTGTAAAGATAATAGATGTTAAAGGCGATTATATACCTGTCAGCTGTTTACATAAAGTTGGCAGTTATTTCAAATATCCAAAAACACCAGATACTCATTGGTATCCAGTTAGTGACAACATTGCCACATTACATGAGCCTGAGCTCCAAAACACAAGAGGGTTTTACTCCTATCTAATAAAAAAAAGATTAAATAAATTAAGCTGTATTGTTTTGAATTAGCAACTAATTATCAATTAAAAAGTTAAAACCAAACCTAATCGTTTAAGCGGTTTCTAATAAGTTTTGACTTTTTTCTTTTTTATTTATTTTTATTATAGAACTTATTATATTTTTCAAGCCCCCTGATGTATCATGAATATCCCCTTGATATATTATAAAAGTTTTATGAAAAATTATTCAACATTAATTTTGTAAAACAACAAAGGTCTTTTACTGTGAGATATAACAATCCTTAATTGTGTAAATTATGTTTAAAGTATCACTATTTACCAATAATACCGAGTTTTAGTTAGTTATTGCCCCTTTATTTGTGCTCCTACCCAGGTTAAAAACCAGATCAGCATGGGTGCAATTAACCATATTTTTCACTCTCGATAATTGAAAAATAGAGTTATTTTAAAATACTGCCATTTTTGTTGAGAATGCAACAAGTAAAAAATGGTTCCATTTTCAGATAGTTGGATCTTAATTGCTGTTAAGCTTAGATCAATACAAAGTGTTGGAAAAAATTATGAGCATTTCAAAATGGCTGAAAATAGGACTTTTTTAGCAAATGGGCAATACATTTTTAGATATATTTCAGTTCTAAACTGCAACAAGTGGCTTTTTTTTTTGCCTATTTGTTGCAGATAGTAGCTAATCAGAAAACTAAACTGTAAGGACTTGTTGATGAATAAAAAACTACTACAGTTAACTTCATTTTGGTCTTTTTTAGCATTTTTCAATTTTTTTTCAAAATTGAGGAGGCTATAAATTTTTTCTTAAAAAATGAGCCACTTGTTGAAAAATAGAAAAAAGTTATGAGGCTTTAAAGTAGTTTGTTTTTACAATTCTTAAATCAAGGGGGGCCACTGCGCAGTGTTTATAAAGCTATATTTTCTGAACCGTTGCGCTTGAAAGTCTGAAATTTCATCATAATCTACATAATGTAGAAAATGATATGTAAAAATCAACAAAATCTGAGATGGTGCCCCACAAAGTTTTCTCAAAATTGGTTGAAATTTAATGATTTGACCCAACTATAGATACTGTTATACGCTGCCTTCTCAACCTCTGCTCCTTATTTTGTTCACCCTCAATTTACACTGATTGAGTAACTCAGTTTAGAAGTTTAAAAGTTCAACAGTTCCTTCAGAGAAATGATTTAATCAAAACCATTGATTCGATAGGCGTGTCGATATCCAATAAGTATGAATGTTCTGGTAATAGATTCTTTCCGTATCACAGGTGAAAACACTTTTTGGTAGATATATTGAGTTGACAATTATTTGACCATTCTGAAATTTTCTTTAAAGTATTTACAAGGTTGATATTATTTCCGTCTTTTCTCGCTTGATACAACTTGCTGTCGTCTGCAAAAAGCTTGATTCCACAATCCCCCTCAATACACGAGGTTATATCGTTTATAAAAGTAAAAAATAAAATGGGTCCCAAAAAAGTTCCTTGAGGTATTGCATTTTTTACATGAATGCTGTTTGAGTATGAATCATTAATACAAACACATTGAGAACGATTTGTCAAGAAGTTTGTAACCCAATTTAGCAACTCATACTTGATACCGTAACAAAACAGTTTAAATAGTAACTTAGAGTGAGACACAGTATCGAAGGCTTTCTTAAAGTCTATATAGATGATATCAATTATCTTTTTATTATTAATAGCAGTGGTCCACTAATTAAATAACTTGTAACGCTTTCTATGATAATTGATTCCATAAATAGGTCTATAGTTTGTGGATAACGACGGGTTTCCTTTTTTAAATATTGGACATATTATTGCGGTTTTCCAGATCCTAGGGATAACATTTTTGGACATTGACATTTTAAACAAAATAGAAAAAGGAATAGCAATAACAATTGCAATTGACTTTAAAAATATGGCAGGATATCCAGGGGATTTGGAAGATTTGGGTGGAAGCTTTTGTAGATGATGAAACAACAGAGTTGTATGAAAATATAATCTTATTTAAAGAATTTTTGTGTTTTGGTAAATCTAAGACTAGTGCAATACCATTGTCAGTAACAAAAACAGAGCCAAAAAAATTGTTCAAAAGTTGCGATTTTTCACAATCATCTGTGATAAGGGAACCATCAGTTTGAAGTAATGGTGCAACAGAATTATAGCATTTGGATTTTTTATTTACGAAAGAGTAAAACTTGGCAATATTGGATTCAACAACTAAATCTTTCTCTCTGGAAATACAATTTTTTTGAACTTCTACAACATATAAACGGGAGCAGATCTTGAATTTGACAAGAGTAGACGGATTACCTGTTCTTTTGTAATCTCTATAGAGAGTACGTTTTTTGGAGGTCAATTTTCGAATGGCTAGAGGTTGGATATTGTTTTTTCTATTATAAGTTAACGGTACATGCAATGAGATAGATGAATTTAAAAAATTACGCATAGTTTGCCAGAATGTTTCAATATCTTGATTTTGTTTGGCTAGTAAATAATCAGCTTTGAAAAAATTATACTTGGTCAGTTTTTTATATGGTTTATATTTCTCCAAATTACAGTTGAAAATAATAATGCAGTGGTCGCAGGTACTTGTGAATGGGGCAATAGTTTCTATATTGAAAACGTTTTTAGAGTTGTTGGTTAGTATCAGATCTAGAAGTTTGTTAAGTTGAGTATTGTCGAATACAAGTTGGGTTAAAGCATTTGCGGAGATATATATATATATATATATATATATATATATATATATATATTTATATATATATATATATATATATATATATATATATATATATATATATATATTTAAATCATGCTTTATATAACACCTTATTCAAATAAGCTAAACATGCATATATTTTTTATAAATAAATATAATTATATAATAAAAAATTATATGCATAAGTATACGTATGCATTATGTAGACATTTTCATATAGGGATAATATATTTGTTACATAAATATGCTTTACAAACAGATACCAATTTATATTTTCGCTTTTCTTTTTAAAAAACAAGTGAATAAAATATAGGAAAATCATTATTTTTAATGTCAGCTAAAAACTGTTGTTTTTTTTTTTTGCTTTTCCTTATCCAATTATGTAACTAAAAATAACAAACATTCTAAAGAAACAAACAAAAAAAAAAACAGTACACAAATTATTTAAATTATTAATTAAAAAAAATTTTTTTTTCTTTTTTAATTTATTTTAATTTCTTTTTTTTGAAGCTTAGTTTTTTTTCGCACCTTTTTTTTTAAATATAATAAAACTCGCAAAGTTTTATTATATTAAAAAAAACTTGCATTCAAGATGAAAAACCACACACGTTTCCTGGTGAGGCCTGCATATTCAATTCGCTTATCATTACTTTAATAAAATCAAATTTCTTTTTGTTCAAAAGTTAAAATAAAAAACTTTAAAATTAGAAGTATTTCAATGTTCAAATTAATGTCTGATTATGTGGAAAAAAATAAACTTTCTAGTTCATCATTCTGCATTTTGTTCTGTTAGCTTCTGTTGCATTTAACTTTTTTTTTAAATTTATTTTTTACATTCGTTTGATAGGTTAAAGATAATTTTGTCATTTTCATTTATACAGAGAAATATCCTATTTTTATAACCAGAGAGAATAAGTTAGGGTGAGAGCAGGCATCATCTCAAGCCCAGGAAGAACACAACCTAAAACAGCCAGTCGCCTATGAGAAAATCTTTGCTTTAGAGTATTATATGTCACACCAGTGATTTCAAAAAATTCAAATGCCTACTAACATCTAGGCTAAACTTAAAATCAATGTAGATATCCAGTATTTTTTTGAATATTAAAAATAAAGTAAACTTTTTGACAATATTATGTAGATTATTACAAATATCACTATCAACATCAAGTTAGGAACCGCTTTTCATAGTCTTATTTCAAACCCATTAGTTTTTCCCAACTTTTTTTTTCTTATCTGAAGTTAATTGAATTTTACCATGTCTCGTGGTGTTAGAGCAAAGCCATTCAGTGTGATCATTGTTTAAGAACTGAATCTACAACATAGCGCATGTACATACAAGTTTACCTACTTTTTTTGCTAACCTAAATCAATTCCTTTTTTTAAATACATACAATTTTTTTGCAAAAAAAAACAAAAATTAAAAAAAAAAACAAAGAATAAAAAAAAAAAAAAAAAAATAAAAAAAAAAACAAAAAAACATTGCTAACTCAACCCAAACCCTCAGTCATTATAACACCAACTTGCATTTTCTCCCTATATCAGCAGATGTATGTACTGAAGCCCTCACAGCTCCCTAAATCAGTATGATATCAGAATGCTGATCTAAGTGATTTTTCATATTTGTATATGTATAAAGTTTTATTTCTTTATTAATTAAAAATACAATATTAAAGTTTTATACATTTGTATCTCATAGTATTCTATTATGACCAAATCTCAGAATTGAGCAGCACTAAAACCAATTGATTAATTTTGCCTCTTACCGGTTATATTTTTGGATTATCATAATTATCATAATTTAAATCAAAAAAAAAATTATGAATAATGTTATGTGTTCACTGCTGTATAGTAACTGTCAAAAAAAATGAATTTAATTTAAAAAAGGTGGTAAAACAAGTTGTATTTATATCAATAAGAAACATTATAAATCCTATTCTAGTATTTTTATTGTGATACTAACACTAGAAAGATTATTATACAAGATTTACAAGCGTCTTCTACTTCTGTCCACAATTATATTAAAGGTTTTTCAATCAGAATTTTTCTTCTAGGTAAGTTGACTTCACCTTGGTAAAGGGCTTCACCTGTCCTATAAGAATAATAATCACAAATATTCAAAATGTGACAGTAGTTTTGAGTTGCACCATTTGCCTTAGTTGGAGCCCAGTCGTACCTTAATTACTAAATACCCTTTTTTATTTAACTAGTGAATTAGTTAATCTGTATTGCAATTGTAAATGAATCTAACACTTAATGATCAGAAAAAAGCTTAGATGATCATTTAATTTCAGACATACATTGTGGCATACATTGAATTTTGAAAGGAATTTGACACTGCTTACCTTTTTTTATTAAAAAACTTTATATCTCTGCCAGATAAAACTTTAAAAACATTTATATTTTTATTATAAAATTTAAAAAATAAAAAATTTAAATATTTTTATAAATAGATTTTAACATGACTTTCTAATAGGTATTAATGGGATTTGGTACTTTGCTTTCTGAGCCAAATAGCGTTCAAAGTTGTTAACATATGAAAGAATTTGTGGTTTGGGATCGCAATTTGTAAAAATATTACCAGCTTCAAAATAAAAAATAAAGTAAAAATTAAATAAAAAATAAAAATATTAATTTCTAATATTGTTAAGTTTGTACCATATACTAATTATTTTGTTGTCATTTGTGGTATTTTTATTTTGTCATTTGTGGTTTTGTTTTGTTAATTGTTATGTATAATTATTATGTACTATTAGATTATGTTGTCAATGTCATATACATCTTTCGGACCTGTGTGTCCATTAGAATTTTATTTGTTCTAATATATTGATAATAAAAATATTATTTGTACTAATAAATTGATCTAAAAAATCAAACAGTAAATTGATTTAGAATCAGCGCAACTAAAAATAAAAAAGCGGTTTAACACATTTTTTAGCTTTCAAGTAAGTTAGATAGATAATTATATTTTATTTTAGATTGGTCCTGTTCATCCATACAAAACACAACAACAGTTAGCTAAAAGAAACACATTAGCTGGTAAGTCTTATTGATTTTTGTTTGGAGTACAATAGTAGTATACACTGTTTATGCCAATACTGAAAATTTAGATACCACAAAATTTATGAACCAAATTGTAACAATTGTAAAATTTAATAAAGACTTGTAAATTATGTTTTTAAAATGCCTAAAAAACATGTTATGAGAACAAAGTTTTAAACGATTCTTTTGTTTACTAGATTTCAAAACTAACCCTCAAATAATCAATTAATAATGTAATACACCTCAATGAACTCTTTACCTTTTTAATATAAAATAATCTTTTTCCAAGCTCTAAAGATTTCTTAATTTTATTAGGAACTTGATATCTTTGTACAGGGTTCCTACTCCTCCTTAAAAATTTTAAATATCCTTAAAAAATAAAAGCCTTCTTAAATGTTCTTAAATAACCTTTAAAAAAGTTAAAATTTGACTTCTCCTTAATTTCTCCTTATTTTTTTTTAAGCATCTAGGAATTTTTATTAAAAGGAATGTATTATACTTATTAATAAAGAAGAAAATTCTTTGATAGTTTGCAAACTTATATTTTTATTATATAGATACCACAAATATATATATATATATATATATATATATATATATATATATATATATATATATATATATATATATATATATATATATATATATATATATATATATGTATATATATATATGTATATATATATATATATATATATATATATATATATATATATATATATATATATATATATATATATATATATATATATATATATATATATATATATATATATATATATATAAATTAGTAAAAAATCACTCAACAAAAAAATATATATATATATATATATATATATATATATATATATATATATATATATATATATATATATATATAAATTAGTAAAAAATCACTCAACAAAAATTTATTCTCAATTTACACTGCGCTTCATCATCAGAAAATCACAGTGTAAATTGAGAAAAAATTTTTGTAGAGTGATTTTCTACTAATTTATAATTGCTCTGTTCTTTTAAAAACATTGAGCACTCTATTTTGTAGAATACATTTTAAAATTGTTTATATATAAATATATATGTATGTATATATGTATATATATATAGACTTGGACAGGAATGGCGTGCGATCGCACTCTGTAACTTGACCATGGCTGTTTTGATGTTTTAAAAGTAAAAAGTGTTATGGATATCTTTTAATCGTTGATCTTTTCTAAAGTTTTTATTTCACACGAAAGGCTTTAAAATAAAACCATGTAATTATCTTTAATGATTGTTTACATAAGCGCATGTGTAAATTAACAAAAAATGTTATATATAAATTATTTTTTGTGTAGGCATGACAAATTTAAACGTTTGAAACTATTTTCCCATGTTTTCCTAAAAATCTTTCAAAGCATTAATTTTAGAAAGATTTTTTTTGAAGTTACTTTAGTTTATGAATAAGTTCAAAACATTTGGCTAGCTTTTAGACATTTTATGTGAATTAAACAAGAATATAAAATAACTTTATTTACTTATATAATGTATTTTGTTGATTAATGGAAAAGTTTTGAAGCATTTGTAATGTTCATACAATTAATTTTCATAACTTACGATTTTTTAAAATCTTTCAAACAAACATTTTATTTTTTGAAAAACAATTTTTTTATTTTATTTACAATAGGACTGAATGAGTTGAAATCATTTATAATAATTTTTAAAATCATTAAGTGAAGCGCTTAATAATAAAGTTAAAATGCTCAAATTAAAATTTAATTAAATTGCTTGTTGGTAGTTTAATTTAAATCACAGACGCATTTATTTTATTTATTTATTTTATTTATTTATTCATTTTTTTCTTATTTTTACGAATAAAAGAGTTGGAAACTTTTTTTTAACTAGACATTAATTAGAGCATCAAATTATTAAAAATTACTATTTTAAAAAGACTACGTTATTTTTTTATACAATTTTTTTTTGTGCAACTTACAACACTTTTTAATAAATTTGATAAAAATTGTTTATTTATTAAACAATTGTTTAATTGTTTACTATAGTAGTAATTTGTTAATTTAAAAGCGTTCGGCGTAACTTAAATAAAGAATTTAAAAAGATTTATTTCTAACGTGATTAAAAACCTAAAAAAATGTTTCACTTCGAGTTTAAATTTTTATTTTTTATTTTTATTATAGTGCTTATATAATTTCTTTTTTGTAAAGAATTCTTTTTTCGTTAATTTTTTTCAACTTTTTTGCTAGTTTAAGTTTAGCTTAGCGTTTCTACCAGGGATACAGAGTCCCAAAAAGGACTAAGGATTTGAAAGTCACAAAAAGATCACTTATTTCCTAGTTCTTCTTATCCAGGAGCTTTAAATATATAAAAAAGCTTATGGGCTACTAATAGGGAAAAAATCAAGACTGATAGTTCAAAAGAACAATAAATTTTTGAACCCAGATTCCTTAGGTATAATGGCAGCAAGGACTCAGGGACTCCAGGACTCCAGGCTTAAAAACAAAAAGTTTCAAGCCATTAAATATCATAATTTTTTTTCTTATAACAGATCATTAATCAACCAACATGTTTAGAGCTTCTGGACACCAGAGACCATAAAAAAATAAAGTTATAAAGCCGGAGTCCTTTTAGGACTCCGCATTCCTGGTTTCTACATTCAGCGCATTTCTGAAATGTTTAAATCATCAAAACATATATGCAATCGTGGTCAAGTTGACAAGAAATAAAATCATTTGCGTGGTCAGCAATAGTATATATATATCTATATATATATATATATATATATATATATATATATATATATATATATATATATATATATATATATATATATATATATATATATATATATATATATATATATATACACACACACACACATATGTAAGAGCGATTCTTATAAACTAGTGGCTTTCTACATGTTTTGTTGATGTATGTTTTTTCCTGGTTATTTTGTTATGGTCTCAAAATTGCGTTTAATTCGGACCTTTACTTTTTGGAAATTTCGATTTAGATATGGTCTCAAAGTTACTTTTAATTCGGACCGTAGAGAAAACTTTACTTCTTAACAATATTTTTATATCCTTTACTACATGGTTACATTTATGCAGGTGACATTTTTAATGGTTTTTGTGTGACATTTTTTTACCATAGATTATTTAATTATTGTTATGAATTTGGGTTTGGCGGGTTGCTCATTTTCATTCACTTTCATACATTCATAATTTTCATACATTTTCAAACACTTTTGATTGGTAGTCAAGTTTTTAATTATTTATTGTAATAAAAGTAAATGATTTACTTTAACATTCTTAAGAAATGTATTGGAAACTTTTCTTTTGTGCAAGTATTACAACTTGTTTCAGCATTTTTGCTTTTTTTTTATTGAGAATGTAAGTGACATCTACGATCCTTTGCATCGATTTGAATTAAATGTTCAGGTTTGTGATATAGGTTTAGAAATGTGATTTGTGATTCATCCTTTAGTGATTTAATGATTCATCCAGTATATATTACTAATGTTGCTGAAATTGCAATGTGAGATGATGATTAAAAGTTCTTGCATTCTCAGCATGTTTTTTGATTAGAGAACTAATTTGTCTTTAAAGAGCTCTAAGAAATAAATTTCTTTATTTCTTGTTTATAATGCCATATTTGAAAAATCAAATAACTTTATAAAAAAAGGCTAACAGTTTTTCTTTTTATCATAGGGAAGAAGGATTTCATGTACAAATGTGTGCTGCTTTTAACAAAAATTTGTTGTAAAATTTTATAATAGAGCTTTCTTGTTTTTATGGTACCCTTCTGTGAAAATACCCTTCTGTGAAAATGTGGATTATTCTTATGGAATGGCTTTAATGCTTTATTATTAAATTTTAATGCTTTATTAGACTTAAATGCTTTTACTAGATTTTATATATTTTAAAGATATTTTTAAGATATTTTTAAGATATTTTTTACTAACTCCTTTAACGATTGCAGTAGATTACAAATTAGAACTGTATATACTACATAACAACACTTAGTTGTCTATTGTTTGTTATATGTCTACTATTATACATCTATATGTATTATTACTTGGTTGATGTTATAATTTTTTAAAATAAATATTTAATTTTATAGGTTTTGTAGAAAAAGCTAATGTAAGTGATTTTCAGTTTGACAACCAGCATAAGACTTTTATTAGTTATGGTGAGTTTTCTTTGTTTCTATGCATGTTTTGTGATACTTTTGTCTATGTAAATGATTTGTTTGTTGTTTTATGTCTGTGTTATATTCTTTTTAGTATGTGATTTTACTTTAGGATATGCATTGGATCCAAGCACTGAAGGGGAAACGTATGCTGTTAAAATAAATTTTATGTTTTGCTAAAGGAAATAAAATATTTAAATAATAAAGTTATATATGCATTTATATAATTACACCACAAAAATTAATTATACATTACATCACACACAAAAAAATTGCATTTCTGAAGAGTCTTAATTGATAAAACACAGTGTAAAATGAAAAAGATTTGACAAGTGGTTTTCTACTAATTTATTATTGCTCTGGTCTTTTAAAAACATTTACTTTGTAGAATGCATTTAAAACTAATCTTATACATATATATGTGTGTGTGTGTGTGTGTGTGTGTGTGTGTGTGTGTGTGTGATATATATATATAAATATATATATATATATATATATATATATATATATATATATATATATATATATATATATATATATATATATATATATATATATCAGGCTTTGTTTTAAATAAAAAAGTGCTTATTACATTAGCTTAACGCGATATTTGACGTCATAAAGTTATCTTTATTTTTTTTATAGACATTAAGTGTTTAACTACTGCAATAAATAAATAACCGCTAACTAGTTCAATTTAACAATTAACTCAAATAACTATAAACGTTTTAAATGTAAATATATATTGAAAATTTTGTCATATATTGATAAACAAAAACCCTTTTTAATTATTTAAACAGCAGGCCTTGTTAAGAAACGTTTCCCTATTTGAATTTTACGTACGCATTCACGGTTTCATGTACGCATTTTGCAATTTACATTACGCAAAAACTTTTTTCAATAAGATTATTTTAAACAGTCTTTTAAAACAGATTATGCGGAAAACATTAAACTGTAATTAATTGTAGGAAAAAATCATTTGTGGAATATTTTTTTTATTAGATAATAAAACAGATAGATATCCTTTTTTCTATTTTCCGTTTTTAAAAAAAATATATTTTAATTTATTTTATTAAATTTAAATTAATTTTATTATTATTCATAGTTTTAGTTATTCATTTGATTAAATTTAATTAAAATTCTTTTAAAAATTTCAAAACGCTTGGTTTTACAAATTTTTTTTACTGATAAAAATTCCAAAATTTATGTTAAAGTTAAAAAAAAATTTAATAAATTTAATTCAAGTTACATGTTCGCGTTACATATAACTTTATTTTAATTGCAGTTAAGTTTCAAGCAAGTTCCAGTTCCAAATACTGGTCTGAATTATGCACTTTTGTAGTTAATAAATGATGTCAATACAAAAAAGTCCTTTTAAATTCGAGTTTAAATGTTATGTTTGGGTTTTCCCTTTGTCGTTGAGTTTCATGTAGAAGAATTTTTTTGTTTAAAACGAACCAAACTTTAAACCGCTTAAAATTAATGCGATCAATAAACTCTTTAAAAGCCCAACTTATATTTATTTTATTTGGAAAACAAAACTTATACTAATGCTATAAATATGATACGTAAATTTCAAAATTATACTGATATTTGTTAAAAACAGGTTCTGATAATAACATCTTACAATCAAAAATATTATTTTTCTTCTTGGATTTAGTAAGAATTAGTAAAAATACATTAGGTTTCACGGTACATAAAAATATTTTAATGGAAGTAAACAAAACAAAACTAAAAAGCGGTAATCTTCGTTTAATTTCAATTTTTATTTTATCAAAAGCCAGTAAATAAAATGCTTTAGGTAGCGCCAATGTTTTTATATAAAGGGAAAAACCCAATCTAATTGAGTAGTAGTAAGTACATTTAAATCCCTTTAAGAAAATCAACCGTAAACAATAGTTTCCTCATTTTTAAAAAAATAACCATAAAAAGAATGTTTTAAAGAAAAAAAATTAAGTTTAAATAAGTATAAGATTCTCAAGTAAATTTTTTTTTTTAAATCAACATTTAAATTTATTTTATAACTTTTTTTATAACAATATTGTTTAGTTTAAAGATATTTCATTTAAAAGACTTACAATAATTTCTAATGTGTTTTTGAATTTAATTATAAGGTATTTTAAAATACGCAACTGACACAATTAAACTTTTAACATTGTAAATATAAAGTTACATTTATTCATGTTGCGCTTTTACGCAACAAAATCTCATAACAAGGCCTGAAACAGCAATTTTGTTTTGACCAGCAAAGAATAATTTAGGTTTTTAAGTATTTTTTTAAATTTATGTTGCTTAGCGTTTTATAAAAAGTTTCATATCTTGCGTTGTATAAAAAGTTTCATATCTGCTTTGAGCATATTTTTGATACATAGTTTAGAACACGTTCGCCAGAGCTATAAGGAAAAATCATTTTTAATGATTAAATTTTTTTTTCGAATGTTATGAAATTAAAAAAAAAAAAATTAAATTAAATATATAAGTCTAATATATTATAATATAGTATAACGCAATATAATATAATATAATAATAACACAATACTTTAATCGTGCAAACTTACTCAACTCAAAAAATACTCAACTAAAACAATATAAGTATACTTTACATTGAGTTACATTGAATCGTATCTGTTCAGGGTTGTAGCTGTGTGGTAATGATTTAGTTCAGGGTTATTCAGAAGTGAGAGCCACAACTCAACACATTCGGATAGGTGACAGCTGTAATATATTTATTACATAATACGTAATATATTTATTTTTATTACTTTTCCTTTACACCTACAAAATCTTATTATGTAAAAAAACTTTAATTTAAAAAAATTAAATACTTGATCTAAAACAACACCAAATATTTTGAGTTGGGTTTGAAGACTGTTAGCTTCTCAATATTGCTCGATTTTCAATAATTTTTCTGATTTTGATAGGTATATCATGATTATATACTATTTCTAGATAAATTTGGTAGTTTTCTATGTATGTTTCTATACAGTCAATTTGGGAGTTCCATTGGGTATCGTTTGGTAACTGATGCCCTACTTTCTCACGCAACCATCCCTTAAAATAAAAATTGAATAGTTAATTTTAAACTTTTATATATTTTTTATACTTTAAGTTTAACCCACAAATACAAAATAATGTTTACATGCGGTTGATGTGTATTATGAAAACATTTCTGCACTTCAACCACATGTTTGATGACATCTGGGTGTGTTACTTCTTTTTCTAAAAGGTTTAAATAATGTGCAGAACACCATGTTAAAAGATTTGGATACATTTCTTTGATTGAATCCCTCATTTTTTTCATCTTATTTTCATTATCTGTTACCACAGCAAATACTTCTTTATTACATGTTTCTTTAAGATCTTTAATGACATTACAAAGGAGTTCGGTACAATACTTGGCTGTTTTTTTATTTGATGCACAATCAGTAATGCATAAAATTTTAGAATTAGGTCCGTCATACACACTGTGAGCAATAATGGGATCATTAGTAACACTACTCTATCCATCTGGCATAATTGTTATTGTTTTCTCTTCTTGGGTAAGTTGATCCATCATTTTTTGTTTACTTCCTCATAAACTTTTTCTTAGAGCTCTCCTAGCATTTTACGGTTAGGTGGTATGTATCCTGGTCTCAATGAATTGATCATGTCTGTAAATTCTTGATTTTCAGAAGTTTTAAATGATACATTTGCACTGAAGAAAAATTTTGCTATTTTTATATCAATATTTTCTTTCTGTTCCATATTAGTTGATATTGTGTACGATGACATCAACCGCTGCTTCTTACAAGGTGTTAAGGAACTTATAGAACTTACAGATACCAAAGAACTTTTTCCATCTTGAGATGATGGTTATTAGAGCAGATGCACTATTAGAGCAGCTATTAGAGCAGATGCACTAAAATTTAAATCATTATTTGGTACATCATCACAATTTTTATTTAAATATTTTGACAAATTGAGATTTTCCCCTTCTGTATGCTTGTGTAAAAACTTAAACTTTTTTTGGCAATGTTTTAAATGGGGTTTTACTTGTTCCATCTTGTTGCTAATCAAAGCATGACAATAGTGACAAGAAACCTTTGTACTGTTTTCAACTTCATTCACTTCATCCCATTCTCCAGCTTTCTTTCTCCCACTTCCCATCGGCATTTTTAATTATAAAAAATATTATTATTAAATCTAAAATAAATCAATACATATAGGTTTATCATGATTTTTTTTTTTATTTTGTTACATTTTTAGATTTTTTTAAAACTGTAATTAAAAAAACTTTATTGAAAATAAATTGAGGTGTATAAATTTTAAAAACTTATAAAATATATTCTAAATAAACTTAAAGTTAAAAATGATATTAGTTTTCAATATTATTAAACAAACAAAAAAATTTTTTAAACAAAAATAATAAAAAGAAACAACCAAAAAAACCCAAAAATACCCGGCCCAGTGGTTTTAAAAAAAAACCCACTGGGCCGGGTTTTTTTTAAAAAAACTCGGGTTTTTGCCAACCCTGTATCTGTTTATAATAAACGTTAAAGTCGTTAAAATTTGTTTTTGAGATTGTTTAAAAGTTCCTTAACTTATAAACAAACTCAAAAGTATTTTCATTGTATGTATAATTACAAAACTCTTTTTTTTTTTGTTTGTAAGCAATTTAATTTGGAATAATAAAATAAAAAAAGAATAAATATGAGGTAATCTTTGTTGAGAACAAATTAATTTTTTTATTGAACAATATTTTTATTTTTATTTATATACCAACTTAAATAAAATATACAAACATGTTAAAATATTTTAACATTACTTGTGTCATTTATAAACCGTAAGGCAGTTGCCCTTACGGCACCATTGGTTTTGAATAATATTTTATTTTGATGAAGATCACATAACTTACATTTGATTTTAATAACGCAAGTCTTCTTTTTTTTTTGTGTGATAGTTTCAATTCGAAAAGCATCTGCAAAGTCCCAGGATTTAAAAGTTTTCAAAGTAAATCTTTTGTCCTTCAAAATACAATCCATATTTAAACTTTATACAATTTGGAGAGAATAGAAATATACTAGCTTTTTATATACTAGTTTGTCTTATTTTATATAGAAAAATACATAGTCGTTAGTAAAGAGTAGAGATCGGCATTAAGCTAAAATGTGCCTTAGTATTTATTTAACAGAGTCTGTAATGTGCGCGTGCATAATGAAACCTCCGTTATATAAATATATTCAACGTAATATTGGTGTCGTATAATATATAAATATATTCAACGTAATATCAGCGGATGTTATAGTCTACTTGTGATTTTTTTACCTTATAATATAACTTGGCTCATGAAAAAAAAACTTATTGAATTGCACGCAGAAGAAATTTAACAAATTGTCTTCATTCAAAAATTGTAAGTAATAAGTAATTTTTTTTTCTTCTGTGCTGGTCCCCTTCCCTGGGGATAAATAAAAGGTAAAAATATCTATATACCTTTAACTAAGAAGAAAAGCAAAGAGTAATAATTAATGAAGAAGTAATTTTTAGAATAATACAAATAGATTGTTCATTCATTGCCATATTTTTTTTAATATCTTAAAAAAATCTTGATATTTTTGTTATCATGATAACAAAAATGTTAAGACATTTTTTGAGATATTAAAAAAATGTCAATCCTTAACTACAAATTTTTTGCTAATGTTTTTAATAAAAATTCAGTAAAAAACTCTAAAAAAATTTATATTACAAAAAACATATATTCTGAATTAATAAATTTGGATTTTTTTAAAGTTTTTTTACAGAAAACTTTAAAAAGATTAATACTTTTTATTAAAAACATTTGCAAATAAACTGTAGATAAGTATTGACAAACAATTTTTCATGTTGCTAAATATTTAGATAAGAAGTTTAGCATAAAGTAAATTGCTATAAAAAAGTAAGATATATCGCAATGAAAAGTTACTACAATTATTTTTAATGTAATTTCTTTTTTGAAACATTAAACTTTTTTGAAAAAGTAGCTTAACTGAAGTTGCCTAGAGTGACTTTGGTTAAGCTACTTTTTTATCATTTTTTAACTTTTAAATTAGCGGTACCATAAAAGAAGTAATTATGAATCCTTATTCAAAAGTTAAAGTGGTTTTTTGAAAAATAATTATTTCTTTTATGTTACAGCTAATTTAAAAGTTAAAAAATGATAAAAGGTACCTTAACCAAAATCGGTATAGGCGTATGTAAAAATCGCTAAAGGCGAATATAAATCGCTCTAAGCGTAATGCTTTAAAACAAGGCCTGATATATATATATATATATATATATATATATATATATATATATATATATATATATATATATATATATATATATATATATATATATATATATATATATTATCAAACCACTCTACCTCTATATCCTTGTTCTCTTATACAATTTCTGATTGTTTGAGCAGTCACTGTGATGTTATGATCTTGAACTTTTAGAGCTAATTTACCTGCTGAAACAAATCTATTTTTCAACACATTAATGATGACATTAATGATATTTCAATCAATTGCACTAGTGGTCTTGCGTTTTTATCCTCTACCAGCCACATTAGCAATGGTTCCAATCAGATTATACTTCTTAACAATTGAGAAAATGAAGTTTTGCTTTGACACAAATAACATCAATGTTTTGGTGTGCCATCTCAAAGTCCGGACTTAAATCCAATAGAAAATTGATGTTATATTTTGGACAGAAAAATTTGCAAACGAGCATTTAGATGCAAAGACAACTTGAAAGATACTATAATGAGGGCATGGGATAATATAACAACAGAAGAGACCCAAAATTTGGTCAACTCCATGCCAAATCATCTAGATGAAGCCACCAAGGCTAAAGGAGGCCCCACTTGATACTAATTTCTATGGAATTTGATTGATTTGACATTATTTTTGCAATATTTTAAATATTTTTAAAGGACAACTCATTTTTTTGATGCGATCTTTAAAATTTTGATTTTTTTTAAGTGCACGAGTATTTGTTTTGCATACTGTGTGTGTATATATATATATATATATATATATATATATATATATATATATATATATATATATATATATATATATATATATATATATATATATATATATATATATATATATATATATATATATATATATATATATATATATATATATATATATATATATATATATATAATATATATATATATATATATATATATATATATATATATATATATATATATATATATATATATATATATATATATATATATATATATATATATATATATATATATATATATATATATACACCTTACAGTGGTGTACACTGGATTTTTAAATGTTTGAATTTTGACACTTACATGCAATGTGCAAACTTCAAACTTTTGTATGTTCATGCTTATGTCAAATAAGAATGTTTTTCAAAGAGTTGTGGTGATTGGAGCTTGGGTTCATAAAACCCCCAATTTTTGGGCCCATCCAGCCCTTAATGTGGGAGCAACAAGTTTATAAAATAATTTCTTTAGTATTTTTATCTAAGTTTATATTCATCAACAAATTTCAAATTTCATGCAATAACCTCTTAGTGTTTAGTTTTAATGATCCTACAAAGTTTACAGTCCCCTCAAATTGAGGGGGGCTGAAACTTTATATGGTCATAATTTTCAAAAAATAAGACATTATTGCTTGAAATTTGAAATTTGTTGATGAATATAAACTTAGATAAAAATGCTAAAGAAATTATTTTATCAACTTGTTGCTCCCGCGTTTAGGGCTGGGTGGGCCCAAAAATTGGTTTTTTTTTTTGTCCCTAAGCTCCAATCACCGCAACTCTTTGCAAAACATTCTCATTTTACATAAGCATGAACATATTAAAGTTTGAAGTTTGCACAATGCCTGTAAGTGTCAAAACTCAAACATCTAAAAATCCAGTGTACACCACTGCCTTAGTACGCAATACTATTTGTATATATATATATATATATATATATATATATATATATATATATATATATATATATATATATATATATATATATATATATATATATATATATATATAGATATATATAGATATATATACATATATATACATATATATACATATATATACATATATATATATATATATATATATATATATATATATATATATATATATATATATATATATATATATATATATATATATATATCTGAAAAATCTTCTTTGTTTTAAAAGAGCAACTTGTTTTCAATAAGCATATTATTATATTTAGTTATGTTGGAGCAATTACAAAAATGGTTGAAAATGGAGGTGTTGTTCATTTTTTAAATAAGATATAAAACTTATAAAAATATTAATATATTTTTTTATAACTTTTAACATGTTTTTTAAAAAAATTTTAATATATTTTTTTATATAATAATCATGAGTAAAATAGATTATAAGTTCAAATATATTCTTTAGGAAAGACTGTATTTGAATCAACCAAAAAGCGTCTTGGTGATAAAAGAAAAAGATTAAGTCCAGGGAATCCAGAAGATATTGATGGATATAAAGGTGCACATTTATTTAATTAATTTTCTTTTTAGTTTATTTAATTACACTTCTTTTTTAGTTCAAGTTGAAGCTTTACTTTGCCCTTTTTAATCAGTTTTAATTTCAGCATCTTGTTAGCATATTTATGTTTTGTTCATAATAGAGTTTTGTTAAAAAAGTCAAATAGTTTTGGGCACTTTCTTTTTTCCCGGTTAATTTTGAAAACTTTTTTAAAGTACAAAAGGTTTATAAAAAATGTTTATGTTACTTTACCCCATATCTATTTCCCTATTTTGCCTTTTATTTGTAATTAATGAACGGTAATGTACTTGCAGCTTACAAAAATGGCAGACGTTTTTTAAGTATTAAAAACAAAAAGCTTTCAATACAGCACCAAAGATAAGAAACAAACATTTACACATCATAAATATTTAATTTTTTAAAATTTACTTTTTATTGTGTTTAATAAGTATCAATAAGAAATTTTTTTTACCATTATCTTTTTGAGCTAAAAGAAAATGTTAAGTGTTAAAATCATGGAATTTAACACTTAAAAAGCACAACAGCGTTAAAACAGTTGAGGTCAAACAATGATAATAATGAAAAGAGTTAAAGAATTGGAAAATAATAAATCAGTATCTACTTAGGCAAGTGTAACATGGGCAGATAAGCATGCTCATAACAGTACAATTGCAAGTGAAATGAACGAAAAAGAAAAAAAGACATAAGATATAAATCCAAGTTGTTGAGAAAAGAATTTAGGTATAAAAATAATGAATATGAAGAGGGAGAAATTTTTATTATGGTATCCAAAAGTATAAAGTAATAAAAATAAGGAGATTCCAATGAAAAGACGTTAAAATCACAATTTGATTATTTCAAGTAAATTAAGTTATTTAAAATGTTTATAAACAAATGCAACATTAGAAAGAACCAAATTAAATGAACTTTTGAAATAAAAGTAAAAAAAGCCAACTTATTTTTATAACAGAAACATGGCTGAATAATCTATCAGTAACAAATGTTTTGGTATTGTTACAAAATATCTGATTTTAAAAATACAGAACTAAAGAATACAAAGAAAAAAATGAGTAAAAATCTTGTTAAAACTACCATAAAAGCATATGAAAACTACCATAAAAGCATATGAAAACTACCATAAAAGCATATGAAAACTACCATAAAAGCATATGAAAACTACCATAAAAGCGTATGAAAACTACCATAAAAGCGTATGAAAACTACCATAAAAGCATATGAAAACTACCATAAAAGCGTATGAAAACTACCATAAAAGCGTATGAAAACTACCATAAAAGCATATGAAAACTACCATAAAAGCGTATGAAAACTACCATAAAAGCATATGAAAACTACCATAAAAGCATATGAAAACTACCATAAAAGCGTATGAAAACTACCATAAAAGCGTATGAAAACTACCATAAAAGCATATGAAAACTACCATAAAAGCATATGAAAACTACCATAAAAGCGTATGAAAACTACCATAAAAGCATATGAAAACTACCATAAAAGCATATGAAAACTACCATAAAAGCATATGAAAACTACCATAAAAGCATATGAAAACTACCATAAAAGCATATGAAAACTACCATAAAAGCGTATGAAAACTACCATAAAAGCATATGAAAACTACCATAAAAGCATATGAAAACTACCATAAAAGCGTATGAAAACTACCATAAAAGCGTATGAAAACTACCATAAAAGCATATGAAAACTACCATAAAAGCATATGAAAACTACCATAAAAGCGTATGAAAACTACCATAAAAGCGTATGAAAACTACCATAAAAGCGTATGAAAACTACCATAAAAGCGTATGAAAACTACCATAAAAGCGTATGAAAACTACCATAAAAGCGTATGAAAACTACCATAAAAGCGTATGAAAACTACCATAAAAGCGTATGAAAACTACCATAAAAGCGTATGAAAACTACCATAAAAGCGTATGAAAACTACCATAAAAGCGTATGAAAACTACCATAAAAGCGTATGAAAACTACCATAAAAGCGTATGAAAACTACCATAAAAGCGTATGAAAACTACCATAAAAGCGTATGAAAACTACCATAAAAGCGTATGAAAACTACCATAAAAGCATATGAAAACTACCATAAAAGCATATGAAAACTACCATAAAAGCATATGAAAACTACCATAAAAGCATATGAAAACTACCATAAAAGCATATGAAAAGAAAATCGCAGTAGAATCAAAAGCAAAATCCAAAACAAATTTATGCTTATACCATTGGGAACTAAAACAAAGGACAACATATGGTCATATATTACTGATTAAAATGATTTATCTAATAACATGCAGGTTATAGCAAGCTATTTAAACAGGTTCTTCTGTTCTATATTTACAAATGAAAATCATAAGATTCTATTATGTGAAAGTGTAACAAATTCAGTTTTCCTAATTCCGTTGTTTAACTAAAATTGATATAGCAAACTGATTAGAAAAATTTAATGTAAAAAAATCTCCAGGAAGTGACAAAGTTGATCAATTAGACTTAAAAAATTGTGCAGGAAGTCTTAGGTAACTGTTGTGTATTATTTTCAATTAATCACTTAAATCAGGAACTCTACAAGAGTTTTGGCTTGAAGCAAACATTACACTGTTGTTTAAAAAAGGAAATCGTTTAAAGTCTAACAGCTACAGACCAATCTTTGTTAACCTCGATAGTATGCAAGTTAATTGGAATTTTTATCAGAGAATAATGAAACACCTTGTTGATCACAATTTAATAACCAAAAACCAACATGATTTTATAAAAGCAAAAAGCTGCATTACAAATCCACTTAAAACCTTAGATATGCTAACTGATCTTAAATAAAAATGTCTATGCTGATATTGCTTTTTTAGATTTCGCAAAAGCATTTGACTAAAAATAATAAAAATAATAGTAACTCCCTTTAAGATAATTTAAATTTTCTTTTTGAATGGTCTTAATAAAACTTAAAAAAGCTTCAATAACAATAAATAAAGATAATGCTTATAGGTCATGATTACCCAAAAACAAATACATGCTTAAATGTAATACTAGTAGAAATAGGAACCTCTAGAAAAAATTATAAAGATACATTGTGAGAAAGAGAGGTGTATATATTTGAAATGTTTTAAAATGAGAACATCATTGAGTCCATTGTTAACTATATCGACAAAAATACAATGAAACTATTATACACATCACTCGTGCAACTATATTCATTTCAAACATGGAACCCATTTTATGTTATAGGTAAGCATAAAATGGGTTCAGAGTTTTCTATAAGATAAATATCTTATAGAAAGATAAACTCTCTCTATCAGATATTTATCTTATAGAAAGAGTCCAACAACGAGCAACTAAAATTTGTTTCCAAAAACGGTGTTAACTATTAAAAAAGGTTACAAAATATGGAAGTTTCAAAATTGGTTGATAGATGGTGATCTAATTCAAATGTTTAGATAGCAAAACAATAAAACCACAATGAACCTGAAAGGATTGCTAATGCTACAAGAGGGCATTATCAGAAAATAAGTAAACAATTAGTAAGAAACTTATTTTCTTCACCAAGTGGTAGAAGTTTGGAATATCCTAGATCAAGATGTTATTAATGTGAATTCTGTAAATGATTTCAAAAACAAACTAAAATGTTTTAAATAAAAATAGCTGTTAAAATCTAACATTTACTTTTTTGTTAGACTCATTTTTCTTGGTTATTTTAATAGTATTTTATTTATATATAAATTATCCAAATTGGCCATTTTTTTAAATTAGATCTTTTTATTCAAACTTTTGATTATTGACAGTCTTACGACTTTTGGATGCGTTTTAATTTATTTAAGTTGCTAGTATGAATATAATACTATTACTAATTTAGCAAATGCTTATATGCTTAAGAAATGTTTTTATTGCATGACTCAAAATTGAAATGAGAAAAGAAGTTGTTATAGTGAACTAGTTGTTTTAAGGTTGTTTATAAAATGAATTTTAAAATAACTACTTTATTATATTAATTATATATTAAGTAATATTATATTATAAGTAATAATTACTAGCATGAGTTTTAGATATTTAGTTTTGTGTATTGTGTTTTTTTATTGATTTTGTGTGTAATTGTTATTAAGTTCATTTATTTATGTAAAAGGTGTGTATACACTGATTTATTTCTTTGTGTATGAATTGATAATTTTAATGTAAATATTAGGTCCATGGGCTCCATTTGTTGATCAAAAGGTTTCATCCAAACCAAATGAGGTACTTTAAATTTGACAGCTTGTAACTAAAATTTAAATTATATTTTAAGTAAAATAAGTATTTTCAAATAAATTTTTAAGGAACAACAAACAATTCTTACTGAATATGAAGAAAAGAAAGAGAAGAAAAGCAAAAAAGACGATGAGAAAATCGAAGAGAAATCTCGAGCACATAGTATGTAAAAATATTAGAATTACTAAATTCATAATTAATAGAAATTTTTAAATGGTAAAATGTGAAAAAAAATTTTTTATTATCAATAACAACTTATATGATTACTTTTATATTTATTATAGTTGATGACTTGTATGATTACCAAGGTCGATCTTTCTTACATATTCCCGTTGATGTGGATGTTGATTTAAAGAAAGATGAACCACCAGAAAAGTGTTTTCTTCCAAAAAAACTTATTCATACATGGTCTTTTTTAGTTACTTACTTTTTTTTTTATTTCTTATATATTTTTTTTTTAATCAATTTCCAGTTTGTTTTTTGTTTTTGTTTTTGTTTTGCTTTTTTATTCCTTTTGTAAGGGTTACTCTTACTCTAGCACTGAAACTTATTTTTAATTTATTTTTAATTATATTTTTAATTTCAGTATATTAAGTTTAAGACTAGAGTTTATTTTTAGGTCAGGTCATTCAAAAGGGGTTACTGCAATCCGTCTTTTTCCTAAATCTGGACACTTGCTTTTGTCTTCGAGTATGGATTGTAAGATTAAGGTGAATTAGTTAAATATTTTGTTTGATTTTCTAACTTTTAATGATATCAGTAGCAGTAAGGATTGCAAGCCTATTGTTTATTTGGATTATAATGGATCTTTGTTACTTTTTTTTTGTTATCGCTATTTCTTGTTAAAGGGATCTTCTAGTGCCAAGACAAGTTGTGTTTATATCACAGATAAACATTAGTTAGTTAAAAGTTAATGAAACTTTTCAAAATAAATTAGTGTATGAGATATTAACAAATAACTTTTTAATTTTTAACGCCATTTTGTATCACTAGCAGTTACTTAAGCCTATTTTTTATATTGATTATAATTCCTCATTGTTACTTTTTTACTGTTATCGTTATCTCTTGTTATCGTTATCTCTTGTTATCATTATCTCTTGTTATCGTTATCTCTTGTTAATAATTACTGAAAATAATATTAATGTAATTACTGAAAGTAATATTAATTATCCTCCTCATTAAAAAAACTTTAACACAAAAAGTTTGCACTTGTTTAAAATAATTCTTTGAACTTACTATTAATCATAGCAAGAACTAATCAGCAGTTCAAACTCAAAAACTAATTTAAAGTTTGTTTTCTAAAGTTAAAACTAATTTTGTATTAACTAAAGTTGAAGGAATAAATATTATCTAATAGTTAGAAATAAAGAAGGGATAAATATGAATCTAGTAGCTAGCAAGGTTTAAATATGGTTATATTACTGTAATTAATTGTTTTTGCAAATGGATGAAAAAAAAAAGGAAATATAATATAAATAAATGTAAATAACAAAAATAAATTCTAAAAATAATTTTTTATAATAAAATAATAAATTTAAATATGTATAAATAAAAATAGAAATAAAATAAAAATTTAAAAAAGGTATGTTTATATATATATATATATATATATATATATATATATATATATATATATATATATATATATATATATATATATATATATATATATATATATATATATATATATATATAAGTGTATATATATATATATATATGTGTGTGTGTGTGTATATATATATATATATATATATATATATATATATATATATATATATATATATATATATATATATATATATATATATATGTATATATATATATATATATATATATATATATATATATATATATGTATGTATATATATTATATATATATATATGTATATATATGTACATAGATAATTACATTTTGTATTGTTATTGTAAAAATCACCTATATAGGTATTTAAACAAATTTAAAAGTTTAAATTCAATTAAAGATGACTAGTGATAGTCGAAATATGTATCGTTTAAAATTAATAAAATGGTTTTATTAATTAAAATTTTTTTCTTGTTTATTAAAATATGTATATATATATATATATATATATATATATATATATATATATATATTTATATTTTATACTTTATAATATATATATATATATATATATATATATATATATATATATATATATATATATATATATATATATATATATATATATATATATATTATTTATACTGTTGTTATTGTTTTTAAAACAATCTTTTTTATAATAATTCTATATCTAAAGTTTATTATGATTATTGATCACTTAAAACTTGTATAACAATAACATAATAATAGATAACGAAATCAAAAGGTTTTAAAATTTATTTAATAATACAAATAGTATAAAAATGTAAGATAATAGAAATATAACACAAAAGTAAAAATTATAATAAGTAAATATAAGTATCTGAGTTTGTTCTACTATGAAAGTATTTTGTATAATAAACAAAGTTCTTATATTATAAAATCAATTGCTCAAGTGAGCTTCATCATTTCATCAACCAAAACTCTTGTGTCACTCATCATTCGTTTCATTTAACTTTCATGCTTAAAAGAATTTATCTAGTTTTCTTGATCCAATTTATGTAGTCTTCTGTCATCCATTTTTTTTGTCTTTCGACTCTATTAAATTTTTTCTATTAAACTTCAAACTTATTTAGTGATTGCTTGTTTGGAGTGAATTTGTTAAAAAAAAAATTTAAAACAACCATAACATGTTGATTTAATATTAATTTGTCCAAATTCTAAACTTTGTAATACTTTTTAATATACTGATCCAATATTGTAGATAATTGCTATAATTTATAACAAAAGATCTGGTAATTGTTGTTATTATTAATAAATAATTAAATTTGTTTTATATATCTTATAACCTTATTGAAGATAATAACTGATAGCTATTTTCAATGAAAATGTTAAAATAAATGAATAGTTAAAATGTTAATAAAAGTTTTTTCAATTAAAAAAAAAAAAAAAAATTTGAATAGATAATCAAAGTTTAAAATTAATCTAATAATTTCAATTTGAATGTTATATATAGATAAATATAAAACTTAAATAAAAACCAACTAAATAAATTAATTTTTTAATTGTATTACATAAACAGATAAATATTTACTATAGTTGTATAATAATTAAAAAATTATATATAAAGCAAACAGACTTAAAGTAGTGTTTTTATGTAAGCTTACAATTGTTTATTTAAAAAGAATATATTCAGGCTTGGTCGGGAAGCGAGAATGATCGCTCTCGAATACTGACCAAGGAAAATATATTTAGTGGCGAAAAACTGGGATTTTCAGTTTTTTTGAGAACATTTAAGTCTATATACGAAACAAAAAATTTTTATTTTACGGACATACACGGAAACATAAAAAACTTGAATGTTCTCAAAACATCTTGGTGCGTGATAATAAAAAGAATATTCGCAAACACTAAAAACCGAACAAATTAATTCTATTGGTTCAAAAAATATGCTGACTAAGCAAAATAAAGTTCTAGAGTATTCTGTTAAAATGTTTAAAAATTGTATTCACAATTTGTTACGTCTTGAGATTTTTTACGTTTCTAGCATAAATTGTTTTAAGAATACATTATTGATACTATGGCTCATTCTCGGAGCCACACCTGCAAAGTCATAAACTATTATTTATTTAAAAAAATAAATGTTTTCAATAAACATTATTTAAATTGTCAAAATTTTGAAAGTTTTGTATAAATTATAGATTTTATTATTATATTCTTATTTTTTATTTAAAAAGTATGTATTTTTTTTGCAAATGTAATTTTGTGTATTTGTTTTTTATCATAATGTAATCTTTTAAAGCAATTTTTATGATTTAATTTGTAAACAAAGACTTACAAAAATAATTGCGTTTTCAATGAAGTTATTAATAATCATTAAAGTTAATAAAACTGATTGTGTAACAAACATATAAGAAGTTTCTGGTTACTAAACACAAACAATGCATACAAAATAACTTGCGGATGAACAAGTACCGCGCCTGAGGTCATGACAGAACACAAATATATATAGCAAGTTATTAGATATAAAGAAAAGTTTCTAAATATTGGTTTACTGATTATTTTCGCTCTAATTGCCATTCTTAAAACTTGTTATACTTTTTTCTGCTTTAAGAACTAATTAAAATAAAACAACCCACTCACTAAACATCATCAGCAATATTGTGAAACAGTTTCGCTTCTTCGTCATATAGTATTTTTAACCTTTTTAGTTGATTTCTATCTAGTTAATTTAATTTTTATAGTAATTCAATGATTTAATTATTTCATTTGTTTATCTTACTAAGAAGAATTGTTTCAAATATGTTAAACTTTTTAAACTACGTGAAACATAAAATAGGTATTAAAAAAATTACCTTTTTTATTTATAAAGTAGTTTAGCTTAGACAAAACTAAAACGTGCAAACTTTGTTAAATAAAGAACATTTGTTTCCTTTTTTAATAAAAACCGTCTCTTAATTTTATAAAAAATTTATAAAAGAACGATGTTTCGAAAATATTTGCCCTAAACATAATTTATTTTGCTTTAAGTTTTTTCGCGTTAAAAGTTTTTTTTTTTCCTAATTTTTATTTTTTTTTGTTCATTGTTTCTCATCGGTCCAATTAATCTTTTGCGCATTTTTTTTTTCTTTTTGAAATGTTCTCAAAACAACTAAAAAAACTAGCCAGCTTTTTGCAACTAAATATTATTTCCCTGGTCGGCAATTGAGAGCGATGGCTCCCGCTTCCCAACCAAGCCTGTATATTGTGTTGTTCTTGGTCATAGTGTTGAACTGGTTTTTTTTGGAGGGCAGATGTTTCTTCCTGTTGTTGTGAATGCAAATATGAAGCCCCTAATTTGATTGTGGGTAGTAGATGCTTGTAAATCTAGAATGGTAATCCTCTTAGTGGTAGTATCGCTAATCTATAAAGTAGATTAATGGCAAGACATTAAGCTGTTAAAAATTCTTCTATGATGTCATGTTTAGATAAAATTTGGACAGATGAGCATTTTGGGAAATTTGTCTAAACCACACAAATGTGAAACTATTTTCATTAAACATTAAAAGAGAAAAATATAATTGGTATTTAAATTTATATATATTTTACATCGATTTAACATAATGATGTTTAATGTATAAAATGGTATATTGAATATATTCAAACAAGAAAAGCTATTAACTTAAAGTTTTATTCTACAAAATAGCCTTATTTTATACTATACAAAAATGGTTTTAAAAATTGTAGACTCAAAATAAAATTATCATAATATAAAAAATACTCTGTAAAAACAAAATGTTAAAGATCAAATCAGAAATCATTATTTTTAAAAAATACTCTGTAAAAACAAAATGTTAAAGATCAAATCATAAATCATTATTTTGGGATGGAGTAATACTTGCAGCCACTTTCTGAGATATTTTATTAGATGTTCTGATATTAGACTGTTCCAATTCAAATAAACAAATAATGAATGAATAAAATTCAAATGCTTTAGTTCATATTGTTAAAACTTTATATTTTTAACTTTAATATTTTAAAACCATGAATTGCCAGCTGTACCTTTTAGGTGTTCACCTATTTAGCAAAATGTACCAGGTTCCTTAGATGGCTTTTGCTCCTATGCAAGATTGTCTCAAATAATACTGTTGAAAGCAACAGAAAATTACTTCACTTGTTTGGTAACAATGCTCTTGTGGTGATTAAATGTATTTTAAATAGATTAGTTATAACAGATTTTCTGTCAAAAGTGGTTTTTTTGTGTGTTTATTTTCATACTTGTTTCATAGTTGTTGTTTTTTTAAAGTACCAGTTTTGTTTTTTATTGCTTTTCTATTCTACTTAAAAATTAAAAGCTTTAAAAAACAATAAAATTTCTTTTTATTGTTCAATGATCGATTGGTGTCAATTTTACTCCAAGATTTTATATCATCCAAAACATCATTTAACAGTTCTAAAAATTTTTATACATCTGTCCCTACATTCAAATCAGGATTTCCCAGGAAAGGCGTGCGGTCGCACGCCTTGTTTGTCCACGCATAGAATAAATTTTTCTGACTAACTGACCACGTTTTATTATTATGCGTTTCAAGAATTCGCGCCAAAACAAAGCTAAACGAAAATACCGCAAAAATGCAAGCAATCTTAAAGTAAATAACAGAAATCTGTTTGTGCTTTAAAATTAAAAAATTAATGTATATTATTAAAAAAAGATTTACCTACATTTTATTTATTTATTTTTTTAGGGTGGTAGTTATTTTAGCTATAAAAAATCAAATCAATAAGAAAAATCAAATCAAAAAGAAAAAGATTAATGTTTAAAGAAAATAAAAGGACCTTTTAATGTAAATTTGTTTACGACTTTTATCAGTCAGTAATACTTTAAAATTCACGATAGAACTATAAACAATTTTTAAATGTTTCGTAAATACATTTAAATGTTTAAATGTATTTAAATGTATTTAAATGTATTTTAATGTTTGAATGTATTGATACGCAAGAAAACACGAAAACGATTGCTATTTATTAGTAAAATAAGCTTTTTTTTTTTTTTAAATGAATGAAAATGTTATTGTCAAACGATTGAGTTGGTTTTTTTGCAATCATTAATTGACGTTGTGAACGAGTGTTAATATATAATGATGTCCCGAAGGAACTGTTTTCGTAACGATGACAACAGAAGCAATGCAATTATTTTTTTAACTTCTTTCGTAATAACAAAATTATGCAATTGAATAATTTCAACGTAATAAAAGGCGAGCATTGACGCAGTAAAATCAGTTTAGAATAAGTCGAGAACTTTTTTCACATTATAATTTTGTTATGTTTAAAATCTCAAATAATATATTTAATAATTAAAACAGCAATTTATTTTCTTGTCTAAGTATTGGGGAATAAAGTCATTGCCTTTGCATAAACCTTCGTAAAAACTAAATTAAATGAAAAAGTTTGACCAAATTTGTCTAGCGTAAATAATGAATCAATTTTTTAATACATTGTCTAATAAAGTTCGTGAATAAATTACGTATCAAGTCTTTTTATTTTCGTAAAAACTTTATGACTTATCGTTGTCTTTTCCTTAACTTGTATCAAATTTCGTAGCTGAAAATAGCAACCCTAATAAAAGAAAACAAAAACAGTTTAAAATTTGGAAAAAAATGTTCAAGACTTTTTTTTTTTGTTACAAGAATTTTTTTTTTTTAATTTTTTTTTATTATCGAAATATTTTTCTTACATCCAATTTCAATTTTATACTTTGTTTAGACTTCGTTTCATTTTTTAAATATTATTTTTTATTCTCTATGGATAATATCCGCTTTCTTACGAAATATTGCCGCGGTCACATTTTCTGAAAAATTTATTCCATGCATGGACAAACAAGGCGTGCGACCGCACGCCTTTCCTGGGAAAGCCTGATTCAAATATACATCAATATTTATAGATCAATGTTTGTGTAGATTTATGATGATTTATATTGTGATTTCATATATTAATATAAGGGTGACGCTTTTTTTTAATATAATAAAGTTAGGGCTTAATTGTTTTGACAAAAGTTTAATTATTTGTATACATTTATATATTTTAGTTTTTCTTGTTTTAGATTTGGGAAGTATATAATAAACGAAGAAATATCCGCACTTATATAGGTATAACTTTTAATAGTAATTATACATATGTCATTAAAAATATTTATTTTTAATTACTATGACCTTTGCTTTTATAAAAGCAATGAGAGACAAAACACAAAATTGCTTGTTGTCAAAGCACAATTTACTTGTTGTCATGGAAATTTATTTTGGGTTTTTGACAATTATGACTATTTTTCTATGGTTCTAATAAAGTAATCAAAAAATCTGATGACCGATACTCTTTTTTAAAATGGGGTATCAGTTTGATAAACTTGATGAAATTGTAGTTTTAGTGAATGTTAAAAATCCACAGATGTTTGTGGATGTATAGCACATAAATAGTAATAGTAATATATTTGAGCTGTGACCGATAATTCCTTGTATGTACCAAGTACACTTAGACAGCTATATCATTATTCAGCATAGTTTATTTAAAATCTATATGTCAAGTTTTGCCTTGAAAGAATTCACAGAAGTAGCATTAACGACATGATAAAAATATTCGAAGTTATACTTTAAACAAATAATTTTATTTAAACAAATATTTCAGAATGAAAAGTATTCATTAATAATAAAATTTCATTTTGTGACTCGTTTTCCTGACAACTCTAATCATTTACCTTCACTCCTTGACTTATGTCTTGTCTCTGACCCTAGCTTATGTTCAGTTTCTCCCTTTTCTCCCCTAGGTGGTTCTGACTATGCAATGATCTCTATAAATCTTTCTTCTGGTACTTCTTTTTTGGGCTCACCTTATCATCGCACCACCTACTACTACCCTAAAGCTGACTGGGATTCCTTTCGTGATTTTCTTCGTGATGGTCCTTGGGCTGATGTTTTTTCTCTCTCAGCTGACAAATGCGCCTCCTACGTAACCTCCTGGATTCAGGCTGGAATGGAAGCTTTTATTCCTTCTCGTCGGTTTCAAGTCAAGTCTCATTCTACTCCATGGTTTTCTCCTTCTTGTGCGGCTGCTATATCCAATCGTAATCATTTTTTTCATCTTTTTCAAAAGAACAACTCTCTTGAGTACAAGAAATCGATGTAAAAAGGTGCTTTCTGATGCTAAACTCCATTATTCTCAGTTCACTAAATCTCGCATCTTATCGCAGAAGTTAGGCTCTAAAGACTTTTGGAAAATCTTCAACAGCATTATTAACAAGGTTAGATATAACATTCCATCTCTCATTCATGGGACTGATCTTAGTACCTCTCCCAAGGATAAGGCAGAACTATTTGCAAAGAACTTTTCTTCTAATTTCACTCTTGAATCTTATGGACATTCTCTTCCTTCCATTCCAGTCAAACAGGTTGACCCATTGTTAGACATTCAAATCACTCCGGCTTCTGTTGCTAAAGTCATATCTCAATTAAACTCATCTACAGCTTGTGGTCCAGACAACATTCCTGTCACAGTCTTGCAGAATTATTCTCCAGAACTTTCTTCAATTCTCTCTAAACTATTTAACAAGTGTTTGACTGAGTCTTGTTTTCCTGCTTGTTGGAAAATGGCATCTGTGGTTCCAATATTCAAAAACTCTGGAGAAAATTCTGACCCCTCCAATTATCGTCCGATCAGTCTTCTTCTTTCTGTTATTAGCAAGATCTTTGAGTCTTTGATCAACAAATTCCTCACATCTCATCTTGAGTCAAATAAACTACTGTCAGACAATCAATACGGTTTTCGATCCTCTTGCTCTACGGCCGACTTGCTAACTGCTGTAACTGAAAGATTTTATCGTGCATTAGATGGAGGCGGTGAGGCTAAGGCTATTGCTCTCGACATATCTAAAGCTTTCGACAAAGTTTGGCATGCTGGTCTTCTCCATAAGCTTGCTTCATATGGTGTTTCTAGGAAAGTTTTTGAGATTATCAAATCATTTCTTTCTAACCGGTTTATTAAAGTCATCCTTGAAGGCCAACACTCTTCTTTATTTCCAGTAACTTCTGGGGTTCCCCAAGGTTCCATCCTAGGCCCTGTTTTGTTTCTTATCTACATAAACGACTTCCTGAAAACCTTTCATCTAAAGTAGCTCTTTTTGTTGATGACTCAACTTTATACTCCTGTCTTGACAAAAAGTCTTTTCGATCGCCTAGAACAAGCAGCTGATCTTGAATCCGATCTCACTTCAGTAATAGATTGGGGTTCACAGTGGCTTGTGAATTTCAACTCTAACAAAACCCAGTTGTTTACTGCAAACTACTGTAACAACTACTGTAATATGGTCAACATTCCTATATTAATGAATGACAATCCTCTTACTGAGCCCTCCTCTTTACGTCTTCTTGGATTATCGCTTACTACTGATCTTTCATGGAAACCATATATACAATCGATTGCTAAATAAGCTTCTGCTAAGGTTGCTTCTCTTTGTCAGGCTCACCATTTCCTTACTTCTGATTCCATTCTCTACCTGTACAAATCTCTTATTCGTCCCTGTATGGAATACTGTTGTCATATTTGGGCTGGTTCTTCTAACGATTCACTTTCTCTTCTTGACAAGGTCCAAAAACGCATTGTAAATGTTGTTGGACCTGGACTATCTGCTAAGCTTGAACCTCTTTCCCATCGTCGTAAAGTTGCATCTCTTTCTCTTTTCTACAGATACTATCATGGTCACTGCTCAAAGGAGTTATCATCTCTAGTTCCATCAACTAAAATTCATTCTCGTTTTACTCGTCATTCAGCTAAGTCTCATTCGTTTACTGTATCTGTCCCTGCATGCTCTAAAAACTTTTATTCATCTAGTTTTTTTCCCCGCACTTCAATCCTTTGGAACTCTCTCCCATCTTCATGTTTTCCGGACTCATACAACCTTCAACTTTTCAAGTCTTCTGTCAACCGTTTCCTTGCTCTATAACTCTGTTCTTTTTTTTCCTAGTAACTCCCAACTTAATAGTGGTTGCTTGCAGCTTTGTTGGGAGTGAATGCAAATAAAAAAAAAAAAAAAAAAAAAAATTTGATATTCATCAACAAATAATTGCAGCTTAAAAACAGAAAAGTTATTGATATATTATCAATCTGTGTGTGTGTGTGTAAAAATTCATACAAATCTTCAGGTTTCAGGTAATATAATTTTAATATCAACATGCATTTATTTAAAAATATAATTATTTATTATCTGCATAAATTATTATTTAATAAATAAATTGTTCAAAAGCTTATAATTTTATGGCACATTTGTTGCAACAATTAGATTAGAGAATATGTTCATTCTTTTAGAAATGATTTTAGAAATAATCTTATTGTAATTGCCAATGGTCTAAAACAACTTTTTATTCAGCAAACAATTGTATGTACAAAGTTGTAAACACAAATGTAGAAATTTACTCAAACACAAACAAGTGAACTTTATTATTTATAAACTGCTTACTTTTATGAAAGCATAAAAAAGCATTTTTTGAAAGTGAAACTTGCATCAAAATGCTTCAATTTTTAATTTATTACAAAGATTAATATCTTTGTAATAAATTAAAAATTGAAGCATTTTGATGCAAGTTTCACTTTCAAAAAATGCTTTTTTATGCTTTCATAAAAGTAAGCAGTTTATATTTACTCATCTACACAGATTCCTAAATATACCAGTCTTTATTAAATTACTTGCACACACTGTATTAACAGCTGGTTTAAAATTTTTTTTTTTTAATTTTTTCAACGTTTTTGCTTACCTAGGTTTGCATTTTAAAAGTTTTTGCTTAAACAACGTCTAAACTATTGATACCATAATATATAGTTTGGTAACTATATATTATTGCATCAGTAGTTACATTGATACAATATTATATAGTTGCATTGCATGATAACAACAAACTTATCATACAATGTTGCTCAAATAGTTCTTATTACTTCTAGTTTCTTTTTTTTAAACAATTACAAAATTTTATTTGGCAATTGTTTAATAATTGCCTAATAAAATAGACCTCCTCGCAGTTCCAATAAATTAGTGCGCGCACATTTAACAGTACGTCATTGTTCCTTGTGCGCAGAATCGCATGAAAGAAAGTAAATACACAAATATATTATGAAAGCATTCTTGAAAGAAACAGTTGTTTACATGAGATTTCATTACTTTTATTCATAATAAAAATATTGATTTTGAATTATTTAACTTTATTTTAACTATTTTAGAGATAAATTTGTATTATTTATATATTTATACTTTTTATATGTTTGTTTTATAGGATATATATGAAAGAAATAAAAGCTCTTAAAGAGTACTCTTGCATTGTGCATTGAAATAAAAGCTCTTAAAGAGTACTCTTGCATTGTGCAGTGCATTGATAGTTGTGTTTGTGTTGTGTGTGTGTATATATATATATATATATATATATATATATATATATATATATATATATATATATATATATATATATATATATATATATATATATATATATATATATATATATGTTGCGAAGGTTACTAACCATTCAAGCGGAACGCTTGGGTTAGGTGAACCGTGAAGAAGATTTAACATAAACAATATAAACTAAACAATTCGTTCAAGAACCAAAACGCATCTAGCGTCTGGGGAAATTGTATAAAAACGCGAAGAAGACGAGATATGTGTGTGTATGTGTATGTATGTGTATGTGAATATAGATAGAGATATAGATTTGGATAAGGATATGGATAATTAGAGAAAGACGAAAAGAAGAGAGAAGAACGAGAAGATAGTTGATTGAAGACGATGAGTACAATGAGCAGTTTGATAGAAGTTACTGGTCGTTTATAAGTTGGACAATTCTTGGGTGTTGGCAACTAATACTACTCGTTTTAGCTATATTGTAACAATTATTTTGTAATTATATAAAATATGCGGTAGTGGTGTAGTGGTAGAGCGCTCGCTTCATAAACGAGTGGTTCCGAGTTCAATCCCCACCACGTCCCTGGTAGTACCGCGCTCAATTCGTTTCTCCGCGCAGCGGCCTTGTTCGTCAAGGTTCGTGTTTCGGAGTTACAGAGTTGAGAGAGGGTTGTAGCCACAAATAAGTAGCCTCCTCGTCTGTAGTGGCCTTCTCGGCCTTGAGGAGGTGAATTAAAATAAAAAAAAATAAAAAAGTTATTTTAACAAATAAACAGTTGAGTAACGTTATTGCATAATATATTACGTAACATTTGGAAGAACTGCCCGGATACAAGTGGATTCTATCTCTGCTTGGGCCGATCAATTTACCTACGTAAGTAAAGATTAACCTTTGTTTATCTCGTTATTGTTACTTGATTACTTTACTTTCGATTACTTTACTTTCGATTACTTTACTTTCGATTACTTTACTATTCGATACTTTCATATTTCTCGTTATTGTTACTCGATTGCCAGACTAATTAAACAGAGCCGTAGTTATATTGACTTTAATGTTTACTTATAAGCCGTTTACGCTCAGGGAAAATTTGTTCGTTTACTGAAACAACTCATTGCGGTGATACAGACAATAATTCTCACACTTCTCTTAATGGCTCCTCCTCCGATTCTAGCGACTCCTTAAAACTGTTAGACACCAACCTGTTTAAAACCGAAACCAGTCGTTCTCTAACAATTCCTGAAGTGAAGAACGACATGTCACTTGAGCAAATTTTAGAATGTTTGGCATTAAAACCGAGCCAAGAACTACATCCGAAAGTTTTCAGGAGTACAGAAGTAGAAGACATTACTGAATTGTTAGCCAGCTTTCGGCGTATTGTGTTGCACAATCAATGGACAGAGGAAAGGGAATTACTAGCGTTTCCACTTTATTTAGAAGGCAGTGCTCTAGAGAAAATGCATTACCAACATATACCGAACTTTACCGCTATCAGAGAAAATGCATTACTAACATATACCGTCGCTACCTAACCGCTGGAACCATGATACCTGAAACTCGACTTCATTTTGCAATACCCCGTCTCCGAATAGACAATTTCGAAATAATGTACCAAGAAACAATCCACATAGGGATGGCCGAGTTCCTGCACGTCACACTAATACTCTTAAATCGGATCCAGAAGAGGACCCTGGTTCTGAGAGGGGAAAGATGTATAATCTAAGAGTACTCATTTTAATGGACACTGGTGCCAGTTGTAGCGTATTAGATAAAACTATTTTTGAAAAAATTTAAAAACAAGTTGGGAAACCGCTACCCCATTATGGTACTCTGAGAACGGCTAATGGAACGCCACTTCATATACTTGGGAAAATGGTATATCGAAATTGGAAATAGTATATTTGAACATGAAATACTAATAGCTGAAGAATTAACCCATCCAGTGATTTTAGGGTATGATTTTATGAGTAAATTTAATGTTGGGCTGGACTGTGGAAACTATTTAGTTACATTTGAAGAAAAATTTAATGTACCTATGATCCTGAAACATATCGACGATAAATTTTCCACAGGAGATTTTAATAAAGATACGTTGATTTGCCATAAAGCACGAATTAGTAAATTTGATGATAGGTGGGTAGCGGAACCCAAAACTAAAGTTGGCAACTATTTCCTTAGCAACCAGCATAAATTTGTCGATTCCAATAGAAACACACTACAACAAATGAATCCAATACCAATATCCGTCACGCATGAAGTTATACCAACTCATCCGCTACAAAAGGACCAGGTTCCCGTAAGCAGCTTAGGAATAGTCAACACACCTCAAGACACCAATATAACGCTTTTAAGAGAGTTACCAAAGAAGATACCTGTAGAGCTTGCTATGTCCCCGGTACGCGTTACAAAGGAAATGAAGGCTGTACCTAATTCCGAAACTATTCTTACCTTAGCGCATGCTTTGCAACCTAGAGTCGACTGTCTATTCATACCAGAGATAACTCTATTTGAGGACCAAAATATTCATATTTTCCCTACCATAACACAAGGTGGAACTAACCAAGTTAAGTTACATGTGGTGAATTCGTCCCCAAACTATATAACCTTTAATAGAAATCAAGTGATTGGGGTTGTTGTCCCGTTACCCACCAAAGACACTGTGAAATATGGCACAAATTGTCCTACTGAATTGATGAACCTATTAGAATTAAAGAGCAACACGGCTGCGTTAAATTCAGAAGAACGCCTTCAACTATTGACCTTGCTGAAATGCAACAAAGATGTTTTTGGTCAAGGGTTACACAAAATTGGACTTACTGATGTGATACGTCATTACATTGACACTGGCGTTGCTCGACCGATTAGACAAAAAGTTTATCCTCTGGCAGACTCTCAAAGAAAATCATTGATATCATTGAACCAAGTATCTGGTCTCTGGTCAAGTCCAATAGTCATGGTTCCAAAAAAGGATGGAACTTTCAGAGTATGTATTGATTATCGAAAGTTAAATACCGTAACAAAGAAGGATACCTACCCACTTCCCTGAATAGATGAAAGTCTCGACATGTTATATGGGGCGAAATACTTTTCTTCTTTGGATCTTCTAAGCGGATACTATCAGGTGCAACTCGATGAAGAGTCTAAAGAGAAAACTGCGTTTATCTCGCATAAAGGACTATATCAGTTTAAAGTCCTTCCTTTTGGGCTCTCTAATGCACAGTCAACGTTCCAACGAATGATGAACCATGTGCTTCGCGACCACTTATATAAAAACTGTATGCTTTATTTGTATGACGTTTTAACATACTCGAAGACGTATAGAGAACACCTTAACCATATACAATTGTTAATCGATGCAATAAAACAAGCTGAATTAAAACTAAATATACAAAAATGTACCTTCTGCACAAAGGAAGTAAAGTTTTTAGGACATTATATAAGCTCAGAAGGTGTTAAACCTGACCCCGAGAATACCAGAGCAGTAAATGATTATCCTGTAAACAAAAATCTAAAAGATGTTAGAGCATTCATTGGCCTATGTAGCTACTACAGAAGATTTGTAAAAGGATTCTCAAACATTGCGTTACCCCTAAGTCAGTTACTAAGGAACAATTCCGAATTCAAATGGCAAGCTGAGCAGCAAAATAGTTTCAAATAACTTAAACAATCTCTTGTTACGTCACCCATTCTAGCTTATCCTGATTTGGAGAAACCTTTCATCATATATTCTGATGCGAGTGGCGAAGCGTTAGGATACGTTTTATCGCAATATCAGGAAGACCTTGAAAAAGTCTTCCTTTATGGCTGAAGGAACTTCACGAGCACTGAAAGTAAATACTCCAGAACCGCAGCAAGGCTTTAGCTGTGGTTGTTGCAATACAGAAATGTAGACCTTATGTTTACGGACAAAAGTTCAAGGTTATAACAGATCACAATTCACTAAAATGGTTAATGTCTGTTAAAGATCCAACTGGTTGACTTGCACGATGCAGTTTAATGTTGCAAGGTTACAACTTCGAAATAGAGTACCGATCGGGGAAAATGCATAGTAACGCTGATGGACTTTCCAGACGGAGTTATGACACAGTTGCAACATTGGCAGTACCAGGAAGACCAGCTGACCAAGTTGTAAAAGAAATACGTAACGGTCCCTATTACGCTAACCTAATGTTATATCTAGCCAACAAAGAACTGCCCGAAGATTTAAAAGAAGCAAAGATAATATTAGCGTCGGAAAGTAACTACCACTTAGATGAAAATGGTTTACAATTTCATCATGAATCAAAAGCCTCAAGAAATCTCACCCAATTGGTTGTACCGCAATCTTTAAGAACTGAATTAATAACCTGGGCCCACGATGAATCATGTGGAGGTCACTTCAGAGTAACGAAAACTTATGAAAAGATTAGAACTAATTACTATTGGGTTGGTATGTACAACGACATCCAAACCTGGGTAAAATCATGTACCACTTGTGCTCAACGAAAACGAAATTCGGCTACCAGCAAAGCGCCCCTACTGCCAATTCCTGTCAAAGGACCATGGGATGTTATTGCAGCTGATTGCTTAGGACCTTTTTCTCCTTCGTTAAAAGGAAACCGCTATATAGTTGTTTTTGATTGCTTATTTACAAAGTATGTTGAAGCTTTTGCAGTTCCCACCATCACAGCCAGATCTATTGCAGAATTATTTGTCGACAATATTGTGTTTAAGCATGGAGCACCAAGGCGATTTCTAACCGATAGAGGTAGTAATTTTACGAGTACATTGGTAAAAGAAGTGTGTGAAATATTTAATGTAAAAAAGTCTTTTACAACCGCTTATCACCCCCAAACCGACAGTTTTGTGGAGCGCATCAATGGGATTTTGGCTCAAAGTCTTTCCATGTATGTTGCCTCTAACCAGTGAGATTGGGATCTTCATCTTCCAGCTGCTGTATATGCGTATAATACTAGTATATCTGCTAGTACTGGAGAAACACCTTTTAGGTTGACATATGGCAGAGAGGTTCTACTACCCCACGATAGTACCCTACTGCCAAGAAAAGACCCAACAGACAATACAGACTTACTTATTCAACAAGTTGTGTCCGACCTAAGATTATTATGCAACCTTGCGAAGGATAATATTCAAAAAGCGCAAACAAAAATGAAACTGTACTATGATCAAACGGCTAAATCATATCCATTTTAAGTAAGACATAAAGTGTGGGTATATACACCAATCATGAAGAAAGGTTTAACAAAAAAACTTACAAGTTTCTGGCATGGTCCGTTTCATTTAATTGAAAAAACATCCCCTGTGACGTTCAAAATTGAAAATGTGAGTAATAAAGAACTGCTTATACCAGTTCATGTTTCTCATTTTAAACAATGGTTTGGTTTTGAAGAAAAACCAACAGCGGCAATGAAGTTTTAGATGAAGCTAGAGAAACGAGTGGCGAATTTTGTTTTGAGGAAAATACCCAGAAAGAAAAAAAACAAGTAACATTTACAACCACTGAAAAAAATACAGATAAAATACAACATAGCTTGCCGGAAAACGAAATTGATTGAAAACAAAAAAGTCGTGAAAAAGTTAGGTACATACCCTATCGAGCAGATTGGAGAATTTATCCTAATCAGGAGCCTAAAAATTGGCAGTGCAATACAGCTATTGGAACAAAAGGGCAACGTGCTTACTCTGGATAACGGCATGATCCTAAAAGATCCCAGAGGATGTTTTTTTTTCTAATTTAGACAAAAAAATAGTTCAATCAATTGGTGTTGCTTCATCCACAGTATTAAAAGCCGCAGGAGGAGTTGTAAAAGATGTTGGAGAAGACGCAGGCTCCTTTTTCCATAAATTTCTAGGTGGTATTAGTGAATCCATTTTGTGGGCAGCAATACTTCTCATAGTAATCTATTTGATAAACCCAATTTCAATTATGCCTTACCTTCAATAAATCCTCGGATGGAGACATGGAACGCCTCCAACCACCATGAGTACTGTTGTTTACAAAAATTTACTGATTATGCTGATTATTCGAGATATTATTGTTTTACAGAGATTTTACTTATTCTGCTATTTGAGTTTATTGTTGTGCAGATATTTGTTGATTCTGCTGATTTATTGATTTTTTTATTTTGGCGGAAATTTTGCTTCTAAGTCCGAGGACGGACTTTTTCTTGGTTCATAAGTAATGTTACGAAGTTTACTAACCATTCAAGCGGAACGCTTGGGTTAGGTGAACCGTGAAGAAGATTTAACATAAACAATATAAACTAAACAATTCATTCAAGAACCAAAATGTGTCTAGTGTCTGGGGAAATTGTATAAAAACGCGTAGAAGACGAGATATGTGTGTATGTGTATGTGTATGTGAATATAGATAGAGATATAGATTTGGATAAGGATATGGATAATTAGAGAAAGACGAAAAAAAGAGAGAAGAACGAGAAGATAGTTGGTTGAAGACGATGAGTACAATGAGCAGTTTAATAGAAGTTACTGGTCGTTTATAAGTTGGACAATACTTGAGTGTTGGCAACTAATACTACTTGTTTTAGCTATATTGTAACAATTATTTTGTAATTATTTTAATTTTAAATAAACAATTAACGTTGTTATTGCGTAATATATTACACAATAACAATATATATATATATATATATATATATATATATATATATATATATATATATATAATATTTATATATATATAGGTATATAGATATATATTATATACACATACATAGGTGGGTATATATACATATATATGTGTGTGTGTGTGAGTGCGTGTATATATATATATATATATATATATATATATATATATATATATATATATATATATATATATATTACTTTTTAACAATCTTCTTTCTTGAAAGCTCGTTTTTAATAATCAATATTTAATATTTTTTAGAGCTTTTAAACTCGACGTACAAATTTGTTTGTTTTTTCCTTGATTACAAATATTATATAACAAAAACATTTAAACAGTATAGATATTAAACTTAAAATGTGTAAAATAAACTTATATTAAGCAAAATCAATGTCTTTTTTAAAAAAAAATAAAAAAATTCTCATATAAACAACTCGTCGCATGAGAATTATAGGGTTCTGTCTGCCTTGTTTTATGTTGAAAGAATTTAACAATCAAAGTTTTAATTAATAATAAAAATGAACCACTTAAAAAATGATATATTATATATAATTTTTTAACATTTTTAACAGATAACATAAACAACTTATACTTTATAATTATAATGAATAACAGCTGTAAAACATGTATTAAATAAATATTGAAAATTAAGTTCTCACAACATTAAAAAATGCAGATAGAACCATATAATTCTAAATAGACGAGTTGTTTCTTTCAAGGTTACTATCCTAATTTATGTGTATTTACTTGTTTTCATGCGATTCTGCGCATAAAGTACCATGAAGTAATATTAAATATGCGCGCGCACGAAATTATCGGAACTGTGAAGACGCCTATTAGTAGAAGAATATAGTTTTATTTATGTCATCTATTCAAATACATTAAACTATCAGTTGTATTAAAACTTTTCTTCAAAATATAAATTAATTATTTGTAATTTATTTTATGTGCTTTAGTTTTTTTTAGTAAAAAAAATAAAACTTTAACATTAAGTGATAAAAAGAAAAAAGAAAAAAAAAATCATAAATTGAATTAAAAGAAGAATTATTGAAAGAGGATGATTTGTTGTTTGTTTGTATTTTGTGTACCAGTTTTATTTATTTATCTTATCACATTTATATATATATATATATATATATATATATATATATATATATATATATATATATATATATATATATATATATATATATATATATATATATATATATATATATATATGCAGGGCCTATTCTAGAAACAAAATCTGGGCGGTGGTACCCCTTGTTCCTGCGAACTTTAGCGGAAAATTGGTTTTTTCGCAAAAATAGCAATATATGCTGTAAAAAAATTTAAAAAAAAATAAGGTCATTTAGACGCCCAAATACGGGCGACACTGTCGTAAACGGTCTAGAATAACCCCTGATATGTATATATATATACATATATATATATATATATATATATATATATATATATATATATATATATATATATATATATATATATATATATATATATATATATTTATATATATATATATATATATATATATATATATATATATATATATATATATATATATATATATATATATATATATATATATATATATATATATATATATATTATTGCTGTTAATAAATTTTTTTAATTCAACTTTGTAACATTATCTTTCTACTAATTTATATAACATAAATTGCATAAGTTTAGATAACACAAGTTTATTTAAATGTATAATATAATGTTTGCTTACTTATTATTGGTATTGTTATTAAATTTCGTTTACTATATGTATATAAATTGTTGCTGTTTTTGTTGTTGATGTTGCTGTTAGTGATGTTATAATTACTATTATGTATGTAATTTTTATTTTTTAATTCACTATAAACGCTTTACATATTTTGTTGTGTTTTTTTCTGTTTGTGTGGGAGGATGGGGGTATTAGGGATATGTATTTTTTGTGACCCCATGTTTCTGGATCATAAAATAATAATTATTTGTACAAAAGTAATGAAAAAAACAATTGGATTTTCTTGTTGAAAAAGGTCACTCACAAACTGAAAGTTCTAATTTACTATATATTTATATATATTTATTTTATATATATATATATATATATATATATATATATATATATATATATATATATATATATATATATATATATATATATATATATATATATATATATATATATATATATATATATATATATATATATATATATATTATGATTGTTTTTTTTATAATTCTAGTTTTTTTAAATTGGAGAGTTATCATGTAGTTTTAACACTCTATCATAACACTCTAAATTACAAATAAAAATAAAACCACAAACTTTAATAATTTTACAAGTATGAAAAGCTATTAGTATATATCAAAATAATGTTGTGTACTATTCAGCTTAATTAAAGCATAGTAAACAAATCTTATGCTTTTAGACAAAAAAGTGACCATTTATTTAAAATTAGACAATTTAGTTTTAGATAAAATAAATCTAAACTGGAGATTCTCTTTCTTTTTACATATGTCAAAAAGGTCTTGAAGACAATAGAAATTTTATATTGTTCACCATCCAGCTATTTCAGTAATCACTTCTTTATCATTCTTGAAATTCTTCCTAAGCTGTTAATAGTTCTTTGCAAGTTCGGGGATAAATGGATATTCGATATTGGGCAAAATGTTGTTTCCTCCAAGTTCTTCATCCAATACTATGTGAAGGACTTTGTCAAGAACATTATGTTGACAACCAATAAATTGTGGTTTTTCCAGTTTTTTTTCAGCAAAATGTCTTTGTAACTGGACTGACCATTCCATTTCTTCTTCTAATGTTTACATTTTTAGTGCCTGCTACAATCATCTTTTACTTTACCAGTGTAACAGCTTCTTTAATAGTTGATCTGAATATACCAAAATTTGAAGGTTTCTAAATGATGATCTCTTATCAGATGACTGTTGACAATTGGTTGCTGTTTTGCTGGTTGATAACTTTAAAGATAATACTAATTTGGTTGCAGTTTAGGTTTTGCTGTAGTTCTTGCTGGTACTTGCAGACTGTTATTCTGAATCTTTTGACTCTTGATATTCTGCCTCACACTAAGATTAAAATGTTGGCATTGTTGCTGTTGCCATTACTGTTGTTGAAAAAGGCTTCAAAGAGATTTTTCTTTTTTTGGATGAATGAATAGTTTTTGAACTAGCAACCTGCTTTCAATCTGAAGATGATACAATTTTTTTTCCTCTCTGCAGACTCAATCACCATCTTTTTTTGTGATGTCAAAAACTTTATTTAATGGGTCATATTTTCTTTGTTTTACACATTTATTGTACATCTTCTGCATTTGAACTAGTTTAGCCTGTATGATTTGAATTGATAAATGTGGAAAATTTATTTTCTTTTGCCATAAACTTGTTATTTCGTTCTCAATTTGTTTTATGCGTCCTTTTAATGGATTCTCAGAGGAACAGATAGTGACAAGCAATTTAGATTTTGAGTGGTATCCTGTTGTTATCTTCCAACTATTGTTCTTCTAGTGGAACAGTTCTTTTTCTATGTGACTTAATAAAATTTTACAAGATTCTTTATCTAAATTGTTTTGTTCCTTTTAGTAGTAAAATCTAAATTGTTTTGTTCCTTTCAGTAGTGAAAGCACTTTTTTTATAGGACATTTTGTTTAAAGATAATATTTGAATATATTTCTGAAAGACCATAATGTTAAATATAAGTGCTATTGTATTTCTATATTATTTGACTGTCATCTAGCAAATACAAGTTCATATATAATTATTAGCGTTGCTCATTCAGGCAGCTTATATAGTGTAAATCTTGCGTAAACTTCTGGAAGAAATTTCTAAAAAACAACCAGAACAGTCCAGAAAATTCTAAAAAGCTCCATAAGATTTAAGAAAGTTCTAGGCTTCAGAAAGTCATAATGCTATTGCCTGTAAATACTATTTATATACCAGTTTAAAAATTTTGTGTTCTGGGTGACGGTTTTTAGGAATTAAACTGCATAAAACCCATTTTCATTACTTTGAGAAAAAGTTTATCAGTTTATGACACAAGATATTAATTATTTTATAAAAAGTTAAAAAGTTATATCCCTAGTGTGCATGCATATGTCTGTGTGTACTATGTTTTTAATTATGTCTATGTGTTTACTATATTAATTGCTTTATTTGTGCTACTAATTTTCTATTAGCCTTTCTAGATTTTTCTAATTAAAATTTAATAAAAAATCTCATTAGTATCTCAATGACATCTTGCAAATTAACAATTTTTTTTTCTTCTACTTGTTTTATTCCCAAATATGTTTATGTAGGTATGTATATAATGTTTATGTAAGTATATGATGTTTATGTTGGTATGTATATGTTTATGTAAGTATATGATGTTTATATAGGTATGTATATAATGTTTATGTAAGTATATGATGTTTATGTAGGTATGTATATAATGTTTATGCAAGTATACGATGTTTATGTAGGTATGTATAAACAACTGAAAGTTTAAGAAAATGTTTGTTGTTTTTATAGGTCATACAAAATCAGTACGTGATATTTGCTTCAATAATGATGGTACAAAGTTTATAAGTTGTGGTTATGACAGATGGATTAAGTTATGGGATACTGAGACAGGTATTTATAACAGGCCAAATCTAGTTATAGTTTTTGTCGTTGTTGTTGTTGTTTTTTGTTGTTTTTTGTTTATTCTGAAAAAAAATTTATTTTCCAAATTAGGGAAATTGAAGTTGATTAAAAGCACTATTAATTTTATAAAACTATACTTCAAAGTTTATTTAAGAAAAAAGAAAGTTTAAAGGTTGCATTAAATAGTAAATCAAGGTATTTAAGAAAGCACTGATAACAATCACATAGAAAGTTTAAGAAAACTTTTTTCGTAAATAAACTTTAAAGCACTGTTCAAAAGTAATCACATTGAAAGTTTAAGAAAGTACTGTTTACAATAATCATATAGACATTAGTGGCATTAGCGGAATTGCTTTTGGCAAACTTTTGCATCTATAATAAACCATAAAGTTATTTCTTACTTAAATTATTTATTTATTTTTACAATAAAATAAATTTTACAATACATTTTAAAAATGAAACAGTGTATAACTTGTTTATTCATTTTTAATTTTTTTAGGACTTATATGATTATAAATCACATAATAGTTCTTTTAGAATGTATAGTATGATTGACAGACAAAACACATTGATATTATGCTTTTTTGACATGCTGTGGCAATACTATGTGGCAACACCACATTAGTTAATTTTGAAATATAGAAATAATTAACATTTTTTAAGGCTTCTCAAGAGACATGCGCAGTCACAAGCCTTCTATGACCAGGCATACAACCTTTTTTTTTTTACAACTTGGCTTTCTTACAAAAGTTAAACTAATTTAAAGTGCAAATTAAAAATTAACAAACCATAAATTGAAATGAGAATCAAACTTAAAATAAATAAAGGATAATCTAAAGGAAGTAAAAGCATAAAAATGATATATTTTTAAATTTAGGAGTGTCTCAATTAATAGTTTAAACCTAATGACTTATTTAATTCGATAAATTAAAGTGGATAATTTCTCTTATATCACACGTTAGTGTAGAACTCAGGTTGAAGTATCGTTGTATTTATTAGGCGCGGCTGTTATTTCAATGTTAGATAAGGGTTCAAATCCTATTAACTGATAATTTTTTTTGTTTTTATTTTTTAAGTAGACTTGAGAAAATATAACAGTAGACTTTAGAAAATATAAGTTTCAAATTTTTAAATAATTAAATTTTGAAGTAAATTAAGCTTGGATTAAATAACTTTAAAACTATGATTGAAATTAATAAATTAAAAAAATTCTTTGAAGTGAAAAACGTTTAAGTTACAACAAAAAATATTAATTTTATGTTTTTTTTTTTTCTGATTTATGTTTTATTTTATCATTCATTAAAACTTTTATTTTTTTTTTGTTTAGTTTAGTATTTTTTTTTTAAGTTTTTTATTTCTCTTTTTAGTTTGTAGTGTGTAAGTTTAATTAAAGATTTTTTTCCAACTTTTCTTTCTGGTTATATTATTCTCCTTTCTTTGTAATCAAAGATTTAACATTTGATAACTGCTCATATTTTTAAAACTTCCAAAAAGCTGTGGCCAAGTTGTCAACAAACAAAACTATATGCTTGGTCATATAAAGCATGCGACCACACACATCTCCTAAGAAGGCTTGGTTTTAAACATTAACAGTAATAATTAACATAATTTTGTGAAACAAAAGTAATATTAGTATAGAATAATACATTAATAGTATTATTAAGCAGGTATAAGTAATATAAAAATAATTAATTTTTTTTTAAATTATTTAACATTTTAACTAGAAATTATTGGTGAAAAAAACATTACTAATTTAAATTAACTTATATCATTTTTATAAAATATTTATATATTCCAGTTTTTTTATTTGCTTTCTAAATTTTTTAGATAAAAAAAATGTTTTTAATTTTTCAGGGGAGTGCTTAGGTCGTTATTCTAATAAAAAAATACCATACTGTATAAAGTTTAATCCTGATGAGGTAAGTTTTGTTTTTATTATTTCTTAATTTAATGTTATAAATATTTTAACAAGGATAAAGATATTTAGTTATTTTTCAGATAATGCATGTTAGGGTGTGTTAATTTTTTTTTTTTTTAATTTCAAAAATGCGAAGGTTACTTTTGGTGAAGAATTTTATGGAGATTTCAAATCTGCAAAAAAAAAAAAAAATGTCTTACTGAGTGGGTCAGCATTGTTTTGAACAGAAAAATGACTAAAATGTGACTAATTAACAGGACAAGATTATGATTAAAAAAAATTTTCTTTTAAATTTTCGATCAACTCAATAATTATTATGTTGAATTTTAAGAAAATTCAACATAATAATTATTTAAGAGATTTAAAATAGTGAAAATTTTGCAATACAAATTCGTTTTTCAATACCAAACATAAGGCGATTCTAGAATTATAATATCTCCACGTTTTTAAGTTTTGAGTTGAAAAATTTAAAAAAGAAAGACTTTAGGAGATAGCATATAATTTTTTTTTTAAACTTTCTCTGCAACTTTTTTACTTCTAACTCAGGTTTCAATAAAGTAGAAAAACATTATTCTGAAAAAATACTATTAATAAGTCAATGGAGATTTCTAACATGACGATAAGTCTGCAATACATAACATAATTCATCACATAATTATGTATATGTGCAGTCGTGCGATCGCGCACAATTATATGACCCCCCAAAAAATAATTTGTTTTAATGATTTGACCACAGCTTTTGACATATTTTCAAAATTTAAAAATGCGTTACAAAAACTCACTTAAACTTATTTAAAAAAAAAAAATAAAAAAAAAAAAAATCTTAACAAAAGAGAAAATGAAGAAAAATCTTAAAAAAAGAGAAAATAAAAAAAATACTTAGCTTAAGCAAAAAAATAAACTCATCAAATTAAAATGCTTAGTCTATTTCATTTACACATTAAAAAACCATTTCATTCTTTGTTTTAACATTTGTACTTTGTTTTTTAATATGTTTAAAGATAAACATTTATGATAAAAAAATACATAATTATACAAGTAAAAAAAAAAAAAACAGTTTTTAATACTTATTATATAAGTTCATTAGAAGTGTTTTGTTACTTCATTAAAATGCATTTCGATAATATAAAAGCATTTAAAATCAAACTTATTTAATTGTAACTTTCTAAAACATTTGTCTTTTTTTTTCAACAAAATTTTGTTTATCTTTTCAAATGTATTAACTTAAATTATTCTTATATTAAAATTCAATAAAAAGACTATCGTTGTTGTAGAATGTCATCATTTATAAATACAAAGCAGTTTTTTATTTTATAATAACGTTTATTATTAAAAATGCACACTTAAACAATTTATATATTATAAATTTTAAAAATATATACAACTGTCAATTATACTTTAAAAAAAACCATAATCAGTAAATTGTTACTTTATTAAAAAGTGCTTGTTTTATATTAAAACATTTGTTCAAAGTTTTGATGTAATTTAATTAATTTACTTAAGGTATAATTCAGAATATTTTTCATTCAGCACGTTTTTAAATTTTTTTTGAAATAGCCACGGTCAAATCAAAGCAAAATGTAATTTGCCTGGTCATATAAAGACTTCCTGTGAAAGACCAATATGTGTAATTATGTAAAATTATAATATATATATATATATATATATATATATATATATATATATATATATATATATATATATATATATATATATATATATATATATATATATATATATATATATATATATATATATATATATATATATATATATAATTATAATACATAACATAACATAATTATGATAACCTAATACATAAAATAAGCCTACAATACATAATATGATACATAACATAAATCTACAATACATAACAGTATTAATTTGTATACGGTCATTTTGTAAGATTGACAGCGACAGTACTCATAATTTAAAGGGAGCTTTTCTGTCCAGCTTGAATGAAAAGTATATCATTCATCCTTTGCACAAGCTATCAACACTTATTGCTCCTTCTTACAAATACTTGTCTTTTGTCAATGCAGAAGATCATAATTTTATTTATTCAAAGATGCGTCGTGTGGTAGACAAAATTATTTATTCTTCAACACCTGAGGTGATACACAAAGACTCAGGCAACACAGATATAGACTGTTTTAGTGAATTTAGTCATTCAAATCAACTGCCTCTATTAAAAAAGAGTGTAGCTCACCTGAATTGTATGATTTGCTGGCAAACTTTAAAACAGCTACCACTCCATTCTCTAAAGCTGGAAGTAATGACACAAGACATGAATTTGACAAATACTTGACACTGCCTGTAACAGCATGTGATGCATTGCAATTCTGGAAAGACAATATCTGTGAACATAAAACAATGCTATTGATTGCTAGAACATTGTTGGCTATTCATGCTACAAGTACTGCCAGTGAAAGTTTCTTTTCAGTGCGGAACGCTTAGTTTTTAGTTAGTTAAGGAAAAAACAACTAAAATATGAATAATTAAAGAGAAAAATTTAATACTGATGGAATCCCTTTACTTTAAAAATTTGATAAAAAAAGGAAAAAAACAACACTTCACCATAACATTCTTTGTCTAAAATATGAAAAAAGTGCCTTATTTTTGTAAAAATACCTTTCACAAAAACTCTATTTCTGTATTTATTTTTATGACTTTTTGAACCAAATAATCAATTTTCTTAAAATTCAACATAATAATTATTTTAATTATTATTCTATCATATTAATTATTAATCAAAATATTATCTATCTATTAATTATTAATCAAAAATTTAAAAAAAAAAATTTAAAATTTTATTCTTGATTGTTTTCATATTTAGTGTTGTCAGCCTCAGAGTCAACTTAAACCAGGAGTAAGATGATGAGTTGGATGAGTAGTAGTAGTAGTAGACTCATTAGAAAGTTTTTGTTTTTTAGAGGGATGGATTGTTTCTTTACTGGCCGCTTGGCCTGTAGAGTATCCCACTGTTCTTTTGCTTTCCACTTAAAGATGGTAAAATCACTTGTCCTCGGAAGATAACCGTGTTCTATCCACTTTAGTAATATTTTTAAAATTTGGTAGGTAAAAAATGTTTGTTCCATTATAATCAATGAGAATAGAAGAATTAGAATAGGAATAGAAGAAGTGGATGAATGGTAATCCCCCTTCTCAGGAATGCACTGCAATCACCAATGATGTTTCGAGGAGTCCAAGACCTACACTAAGGCCATTCGTCAGGGGCCAGTCTTTGCAACAGATCTCACCGCCTGCTTTATTTTATGCTTTACTCATTCCTTTATAAAATCAATTATATAAAATCAATTCAAAATAACAACTGCCAAAAAACTAAATACAAAACCAATACTAAAATGTCTTTCAAAAGCTCTTGACAATAAAGTGAGTGGAAAAGCTAAAACGTAAATAGAATAATTATAAAAGGTCAAATAAATAAACTTACAAGCTTGCTATGATTATTTGTAAATGACCTTGCGAACTTTGAAAACACAGTATGTTCAGAAAAAGTCTGTGTGAAACAAATATCATAACAAAGATTTAGTATAAGGTAAGAAAAGGTACATTCAGCATTAGTATTGTTTTTTTATTATACCAGTTGTTAATTCAAAAAAAAAAAGTTTTTTAATTGTTTTTTTTTCTTTATTAGTTTTCATACAATCACTAAAAAGACATTCCATTTAACTAGCATTCTATTTGAAAACATTTTTTTAAATTAAAACAAGTTTTGCATAAGAGATGAGGAAACCACTATGTTTTATTTAATTTTACATACTATTAACAATTTAGATTCAATTCAATATAAGTGACAACAAAATATCTCCCAATAATAAAAGTTATTATGGTAAAAAAAAATGAAGTTCTAGTTTTAAAATTGTTTTTTTTTTTTTTACATTATTTTAAGTATTTTACAGTATTTTTATTTCCACTACACCACTGCTATACAGTAGTGGTGTAGTGGAAAAGAGTTTGCTTCCTTAGCAAAAAGTTCCAAGTTTGATCCACCACATCCTTGGTAGTACTGGTTTTAACTTTTTGTTCTCTATTCAGTGGCCTTGTTTGTCAATTTATTCAGTTTGTCAAGGTTCCTGTTTCTTAGTTAAAGAGTTAAGAGTGGTTTCATCATTATCAACCACAATTAAAAAACAAAACCAGCTTTTTTGATGAAGTGGCCCCCTCAGCCTCGGTGTGAAAAATAGCATTAAAAAAAACTTTTTTTACATTTTTTAACTTATCTTGATTGCTATACATTTGCATAACAACAATAAACAAGAAAATTCATTTTCTTTAATTAATCTACAGAGAAAACCTATTTTTCTAGTTTAAACTTGCAATTAAATGCTTGCCATATTTTGATACATGTATTGTTATTTGGAAAGTGTTTCATTATTAAATGATCTTCTGTCACAAAATAAATATATGAGTTATAAAAAAATATCAGGCACTATTAAGTTATGGGGGGCTATTTTGAAATTAGGTAGGTGGGAGCAAAGAAGAGAGCAATGTAGACAAGACATGACCTATGTAAATCCTTTAAATGGTATAAAGGCTGTATAATATTTATTTTTTGTGTTCCTGCTGAAAAATATGTGCTTCTTATGTAACTTTTTGGATTCAGACTGGCATAGAATCTTTTATTCACTCTTCCTTACTTCACTATGAAGTCAAGCCTCAATCTTCATGTTTTTACTCCCATTGTGCTGTTGTGATTTCCAATCGTAACCATTATTTCCATATCTATTACCAAAACAGTTATCCAAAAAACAGGCATCTGTTTACTATTGCTAGAAACCATTATATAAAGGTTTTGTTTAGTCAAAGTCTGCTATTCTCAGGTCACAAAATCTCGTATTTTATCTCAAAAATTAGGCTTCAAAGATTTCTAGAGATTCTTTAACAGTGTCTACAATAAGGAGAAATTTTTTATTTTTCTTCTCTTACATAGTTCAGATTATGTTATCTAGCCTAAAGACAAAGCTAAATTGTTCGCTAAGAACTTTTCATCAATCATCTATTAATTTCACCAATCGCATCCTACCTGATATATCCAACAAACAGGTTGATTCATCGTATGACATTGGTATCACTACAGCTTCTGTATATAAAAGCTGTAAAGTGATTTCCTGCTCAGAATATTCTACAGCTTGTGGTCCAGACAACATACCTGTTATAGTCTTGCAGAAGTGTTTTCCGATACTGTCATCCATACTTTCAAAACTATTTAACAAGTGTTTATCATAGTGTTGTTTTTCAGGTTTTTGAGTCTTTAACAAACACTTAATTTCTTATCTTGAAACTTTCTGATCATCAATTAAGTGTCGATCTTTTCATTTTACTGCTGACTTGTTAACAACAATAATAACGGACAAAATAGATGGATAGCACTCTTCTTCATACCCGATATACATAATAACGATAATAAGTTTTATTGTTAGGTTTTATTGTGAATTAGATGTGGAGAGGTTAAAGCTATCACTCCTGACATTTCCAAAGCCTTTGACAAAGTTTAAAATTCTGGTCTTCTCCATAAGCTCTTTTCTTGTGGTGTATTAGGTAATATCTTTAAGATTATTGTATCCTTTCTTATTGTGGTATAAAATTTGTCCTCTGCAACTTAAGGGGTTCCTTAAGGTTCTATCTTTGGCCCTATACTTTTTTAATTTACATCAACAATCTCCCAGAAATTCGAAGTAGTCATTGTTAGTAAATAATACTACCATTTATTCTTGTCTTAATAAGAAGCCAAGGCTCTCTAATTGCTTTGAGGGGGCATTTGAGCTTGAAAAAAATTACACTTTTACTACAGCATGGAACTCTCAGTCCACTGGTTAACTTTAACTCAGATAAAACTCATTTTTTTCCCGCTAATTGTTATCACAACAATCTAGATCTTCCTATATTTACGAATATGTACTCGACGAGTCAACTACCCTTCATCTTCTAGGATTAACTCTTATTTCTGATCATTCTTAGAAACCTTTGATCTTTCTTGGAAACCATATATCAAATCCATTGCAATATTAGCATCTAGTAAGGTTGCATCTTCCCCACTTCTCCAGATTCTATTCTTTTTCTCTATCTCAAATCCGTCTTTGTACAAAATAATGTTGCTGTATCTAGAGCAAATCTTTGAATGATGCGCTTTCTGTCTTTCATCTTTTAATCTTTTAATCTTTCTTTATAGTCATAAATCTTTCTTTATCTTACTTCATCTTTTCTCTTCCACTAACATCCAACTAATAGTGGTTGCTTGCAGTCTTGTTAGAAGTGAAGATGTTTAAGATGTTTGACGATTTTTTTTTGACGAAAGCCCCTGTATCTAAATGATAAATTATTTAAAAATGTTTACAGTAGAATATGTATATATTGATTAATTCCTATTTAAGAGTGATATTTAAGAATACAATTAAAATAACTGGCTCAGAGCCAATTGTTCCAAGGATTTTTTTTGACGAAAGCCCCTGTATCTAATTGATAAATTATTTAAAAATGTTTACAGTAGAATATGTATATATTGATTGATTCCTATTTAAGAGTGATATTTAAGAATACAATTAAAATAACTGGCTCAGAGCCAATGGTTCCAAGGTTTGATGCCAGCTCTGGCCAGATAAATGACATTAGTAAAGAAGGAGGCGTGAATTTTCTGGAATCTGGAAGCTCTTGCCTTATCTGGAAATCTGAAAATCATGAATTGAAGTTCATTGCTTATAGGAAATGTAAATTATATTAAGTAAAAGTATATTTTTAAAGCATTTTATACTAAATAAGTTAAAATATATTTTAATTTATGCAGAAAAATATTGTTTATATTAAAAATACTTAACAAATATAATTATTAAGGGATTTATAAATATGTGTTTTTCATTGACATATTTACCATTATATATATATATATATATATATATATATATATATATATATATATATATATATATATATATATATATATATATATATATATATATATATATATATATATATATATATATTTTTTTTTAATTCACCTCCTCAAGGCCGAGAAGGCCACTACAGACAAGGAGGCTACTTATTTGTGGTTATAACCCTCTCTATAACTCCGAAACACGAACCTTGACAAACAAGGCCGCTGCGCGGAGAAAAAAGTTGAGCGCGGTACTACCAGGGACGTGGTGGGGATCAAACTTGGAACCACTCGTTTATGAAGCGAGCGCTCTACCACTTCACCACTACCGCATAATATATATATATATATATTGTATATTATATTTATCATAGGACAAGCAACATCTATTCATAGCTGGTATGTCAGACAACAAAATGATTACTGTATGTAAAAATTATTTTGGTTTCTTTACTAGTATATATTTGCTACTCTCTTACTTTATTACTTGTATTTTCTCTACTTCTTCATGCTTTAATTTTTAAATGTTTGTATGCTTTAGTGGGACACAAGAGAAAATGAAATTGTTCAAGAATATGACAGGTGAATAATCAAATTTTTATTACAGTTATTTTAATTGTATTCTTTTATTATGTGTGTAAATGAAGTTGTCACATATCATAAATTACTTTTGTTGTGTAAATGAAGTTGTCACATAACATAAATTAATTTTATTGTTGCATAAATGAAGTTGTCACATAACATAAATTACTTTTATTGTTGCGTAAATAAAGTTGTCACATAATTTACTTTAAAAAAATGTCAATTATTGCTGTTTTTTAAGCAAAAATGATATGTATGTGAATATATAAATTATTTAACCCTCCGTTGGGCGCAACTGATCTAACAGGCACATGCTTCATTTATTTGTAAATTTCTCCACAATGGAGCACGTTTAACTTTCTAGTAATTTCCTGTTTTTATAAGACTTCCAAAACTCTATTACTAAATTACTTTTCAGATAACAAAAAGAGTATTAATTGACCTGTGTGTTCTGATAGGCTCATTGCGTCCGATTAAGTCATTTTATTTAAGTAGGTATTTTAAATTTTTTTTTTTAGAATTGTTTAATTTGCTCATTTTAGACTAGTAATATTAAACTAACTCTGCGTATTTGATAAAAATAAATAGTAAATCTTCGCCATTAAATTTTTCTTTAAAAAAAATTATGTCATAATTTATTTTTTAAAGAAAAATTTAATGGCGTCTCAAAGTGATATCGACTCTGAAGATGAAGTTGAGCAATGCATTCTTAACTCAAAAACTGAGCAATCTGAAAACGAAATAGAAGATGAAAAAGAAAAAGGAAACTCTTTTATGGGCAAAGATAAAAAACAGAGTGGCTAAATAAACCACTAAAAAAAAGTCAACGTCGAAAGTCACACAACATTTGCATTCATCTTGCAAAAAATGCAAAAACTTTATACGAATGTTGGAATAACTTCTTTACGGACAATATAATTAAACTGATTGTCACATACACAAATATTTATATTGACTCTGTAAAAAATAGGTTTGTGCGACAGAGAGATATTAAATCCACTGACATAATTGAGGTAAAAGCATTCATCGGGCTATTGTATTTAGCAGGAGTATATAAAGCAAATCATATGAGTTTGGAAGATCTTTGGGGAAAAGAAGGTGATGGAATTGAAAAATTCAGTCTTGTTATGAGTCTCAAACGGTTTAATACACTTATTTGTTGTCTTCGTTTTGATAATCGAAGAACTCGAAACCAATGAAAAGAAAATGACCGCCTTGCTCCAGTTCGAATAATTTTTGAAAAATTTGTTGATAACTGTCAGAAAAGTTTTAGTCCAGGGGAAAATCTTACTATTGATGAAATGCTTCTGGGATTTCGTGGTAGATGTCAGTTTCTGCAATACATACCCTCAAAACCAAACAAATACGGTATAAAACTTTATAGTCTAGTTGATGCAAGAATGTTTTATACTGTCAAAATGGAAATTTATGCTGGGCAACAACCACAAGGCCCTTTTTGTTTTAGCAACAAACCAAGTGATGTGGTGATGAGAATGGCTGAACCTTTATTTGGATGTAGTTAAGATATAACAGCAGATAATTGGTTTACTAGCTTCGATCTCATAGATAAATTAAAAACTAAGAAGCTTTCATATGTCGGCACTGTCAGAAAAAACAAAAAACAGCTGCCAATTGCATTTATAAATGTCAAAGGTAGAAAAGCAAAAACAAGCTTGTTTGGCTTTAATAATGATAAAGTTTTGGTCTCCTACATCCCGCGCGAAAGAAAGGACGTCATTTTAGTTTCAAGTTTGCACGATGATGATGCCATTGACCCTCAATTTGGAGAGCAAATGAAACTGGAAATAATTACTTTTTACAATCTTACTAAGTGTGGAGTAGATGTAGCAGATCAGATGTGCGTTTATTATAACGTGAGCCGAAACACCAGACGGTGGCCTATGGTAATTTTCTATACAATACTTAATGTTGCAGGCATCAATTCACAAGTAATTTACATTGGGAATAACCTTGAATAACTTCTAAAAGATGATAAAGTACACGTAGATGTGTCACGTGTACTTTAGAAACGGAAGAAGGTTGTCTTTATACGAATGTCGAAAATGCAACCAATCTCTTTGCATGAGTCATCAGGTTTTAGTCTGTCAACCATGCTTTTCTTTGTGCGAATGCTTTAATTTAAGTCAACATGAAATATCTAAATTAGAATAAATATGATTTAAGTAACATTATTGTGACTTACAAATAGATTATTTTGAAAAGTGTTGATGTTTAGAATTAATAATGTATACGGCTATTTTGAAACTAGATTGTTTTTTGTTTTTTTTTACTTGAATTGTAATACTACTTAGTATTTGATGATTAGGCAGACTTTTTTTTATAAAACATTTAAAATTCTATTTATAAACATCCCTCTAAAGGTTAGTAATTACTTTTAGATGGTTTATTATATTATGGGTTGTTAAAAACAACACTTTAAAACTCTGTGTCTAATACACACATTAGGCCGGGTGAATAAAAAAGTTTTGCTCAAATTTTTATTCACATAAAGTTAAGCAATTTACTTAGTAATTGTTTGGCATTACGTAAGTAAAAAATTAAAGAAAATTCGTTTAGCTTTTATTTACGTAAAGCTGACCGATTACTGAGTAAAAGCAATTGCTCGTTTTTATTCACCCGGCCTATTGTGCCCGATTTTACGCATTTTAATATTGCGCCCGATGGAGGGTTAAAATATGTTACATATATATATATATATATATATATATATATATATATATATATATATATATATATATATATTATACAAAATACTATATAGGGTAGATTAGGGTAATATGAGCATATTAAAGAATTTCTAAGATGTAAGCAGTGAAGTTAAAGCTGCTTTGTGTTTTTTGAATCAACTTGATGTGGTGATAACTGGAATCAGTATAATTAGCCTAAATTTATATGCAGTGGCTCTCATCTAAATAAAACGTAATTAAATTTTATGTGTTGTTAGAATTATTATTACGCATGAATAAATCTGTGGTGCAAAATTTTGATGCTAAAATCATTAAATTTAATTTTTCATAAAGAAAATTATGTTTGCTAAAAATCCATTCCATTTTTGTTTGAAAAACAATGCATAGAAACATTTAGTTTTGACTTTATTTAAAGATACCATTTTTGTGTAAATAAGTTTTTTTTTTTGGCATAAAACAAAGTAGTATTGTTTATTGTTAAAGTGGCTTAAAATTTGATCTTTTAATGATTATTTTTGAATATAACAATAAGTTCATTATGTTTCACAAATTAATTCCAATTATCAGCTTGGTATTTTTTTACTTAATGTCATTTTTTTGAATTAAGTTAAAGTGCTCATATTACCAAATGTTCTGGGTAATATGAGCACTTATGCTATTTTTTAAAAAACCTCTGTGTTTTAAAGAAAAAAATTCTAAGTGGATCTTAAGTAGTAATTGTAAAATTTATTTATTTGCAAAAATTTTGAATCCAGCATAATTGTTTTCAAAAGTATTTTTTTGCATAATTGTTTTCAAAAGTATATTTTTAAAAAAAATATACTTTTGAAAACAATTATGTAAAGTAGCTCATGATACCCTAATCAACCCTAAGATACAATTTAATATAGTTATACAAGGTTTTAATAACAATAATGTGTGTATATAGGGTAAAGTAGGGTAATTTCGGCGTATTAAGCTATTTTGCTGTTTATAGACAACGGTTGCTTTAATAATGTTAAAAAATCATGCATATCGATACACTGCAAATATATCTATTAAATAATAGTTAAAAAATTGTTTCTAACTTACAAAGTTTTACATAAAACCTGTTTTACAAAATACTCAAAAATGACGAAATTAGCGACCTAGTATGGTATTTTCGGCACTATGGTACGGTAAATTCGGCATAGTTATGAAAATTAAGAAGTTTGTTGAAAACGCATTAATATATTTAAAATATTATAAACAGCTATAAATCTGGATTGTATAAAGAATTGTCTCTTAAATTAGAATTTGTTACACCTAATTGGCACTTAATTAAGGGCGTTTCAGTTGCAAAAAATAATAATTTTTGAACCACCTATTTATTTTATTAAAGTATGAATGTCATGTATTTTTAAAGTATGAATGTCACCTTTTTTATTAAGGTATGAATGTCACCCAAAACAGAAACCTTATTAAATATAAATGTGCTTCCAAAGTATAATTGTTAATGAACCGATTACTAATTTCTACGATTTCGATGATTATTTTTAAATTCTGTTTAAATAAGAATTTATGTTTAAAAGCTCATAAGTAGTTCATAAAATAATATTTTACATAACTTCAATAGTTAAACTTAAAAAAAATAAAAAACAAAACTCAAAGGAAACTTTTTTAACAAGAGATTTATTTAAGAAAGTTAAAACACATTTTATCAATATATGACATATAACTTTTTTTTTAAGAATCAGTGCTTTATACAGTCATCACAAGTAAATACTTTTTTAGTATAAACACCACATATAGCAGCACATGTTTCATGCCACCATCTACAACATTTAAGGCATTTATCCCAATTATCTTTTAAATAAGGATCGACAGGATCACCATAACTGTATTGACACTTTGCACAAAGTTGTTTATTAATCGCACCTTTAGCATCAAGGTTTTTCAAACACGTCTTTTGATGAATAGATATACTTTTTTTTATGCACTTTTTACGTGGCTGTCTGTTCTTATATTTCAAGTTTAAAGATTCCTCTAGCTGAGATTTATATGGTGATCCAGTAATTTTTTCAGCATGATTTACCCTCCTTTTTATACCTGTTCGCTTTGCATTTTTAATGTCAAGTCCAGCTAGTGATCCAAATGTAACACCATAAGGTTGTGAGGTTTCATCGTGTGAGGTGGCTAATTCTGATGACTTCTGAAGTGCAAATGATGAATTTGGTGAAATAGATTCTAAATAAAAATTATTTAACTAAAGAGGGTGAATAAAAATAGGCAACATGCAAATTATAAAAAATAGTTAAAATGTTTTTAAAAAATTTGAACTTTCTTTAAGAAACCTTTTTTTAGGTTAATAAAACAACAGATAAGTTAATATTTTGCTTGATTTTAAAAAAGTCATATTTGTATTTTAAATAAAATGCGGAAGATGTTAAAAATAATACAACATTTATGACGATTTACCTTTTTGAGTGTCAATAACACAATCTGTAACAAAATCAATATTATCTAATTCTTTAGCAGAGTCTAACCCATTGTTGAGAGTAGGGTGCATTTCAGAGGTATTATTTGGTTTTGAAATTTTTGATACAACATACGAGTGATCAGTAGCTTTGGCTGCAGCAAAGTCTTCTTCAGTAAACACATTTCTATCAAATGGATATATTCCACATTTTTTGAACCCTGACTGACAATTTTGAACAGTTGCAGCTTTCCCATAGGCTTTTCCAAATAATTCACCAACCTCTAGTTCAGTTACGGGACGACCAGGATGGTGACGAAGCCAAGTACTAACCTCCTGATCATAGAATATTTTGAGGCTTTTAAAAAACGAAACATCAAGTGGTTGCAGTTTGTGGGTACAGTGGGATGGAAGTGATAAAATAATAACATTTGAGTGGCGCGCTTTTTTAATAACACTAAGATTTTTTTTATGACTTGAATGTCCATCTAAAATTAGAAGAACTGGTTGGTTTTTTGACTGAGGCTGGACTGCTTGTAAAAAATGATCAAACCATATTTCAAACAACTCAGTTGTTATCCAGCCATTTTTGCTGCCACCAGAAATAGAACCTATTGGGGCTTTATCTAAAAATTCAGGTTTCACTCGAATACGTGGATAGATCAACATCGGAGGGACAAAAAACCCGCTTGCTGATTGGCAACAAACTATTGTGATTGTTTTACCTCTTTCGGAGCTTGTTAAGCCACCAACACTGTGTTTTCCCTTAAGAGCAACAATTTTTCCTGGTTTATGGCAAATAGACAATCCAGATTCATCTACGTTGAATAAGTTTGATGGTGGAATAATCTGCATCCCATTAGCATTAAACATTATTTTTTCTAGTTCATCGTAAAAACGATTAACTTTTACTCTATTAAAACCAATGGCTCGATGCAATGACGTTGACTCAACAACTCTGACAGAGAGTTCATTATGGCGTTTCAAAAAACCCCTAAACCATTCTTTTCCTGCTGACTTAGTTTCACAATTAAATTTGTGAATAATTCTATTTTCTTCACAAAACTGAAATACCATTTGTTTTACATCTCTTGGAGACAAACCAAACAATCTCTGAGACATGGTCAGAAGAACTTCTACGAGCTCTTTTTCTTGAAAAGCTGAGAGTGTTGTTGGCTGTCCTGCACGTAACTTTTTAACAAAATTATCAACAGGTGCTCGTTTTATATAGTCATGTAGTGTTTGTCTTGGTATTTTATATTGTTTAGCAGCAGAATATTTTGAGCAACCATCAACTAAAACTGCATTTACTGCCATTTTTAATGATTCTTGTGACCAATTACCATATTTTACACGTTTTGAACTCATTATATGATGCTGTAAAATAATGTTTACATATATATATATATATATATATATATATATATATATATATATATATATATATATATATATATATATATATATATATATATATATATATATATATATATATATATATATATATATATATATATATATATATATATATATATATATATATATATATATATATATATATATATATATATATATATATATATTTATATAAATGTATATATTATTATTATTATTATTATTATTATTATTATATGTATATTATTCAGTATTATTCAACAGTATGTATATAATTAATAAATGATTTGTTATATACAATAATAATTGATGTATATAACAAATTATAAATTTTTATATACATATTGTTATGTATGACATAAATTTAAAATATATTGTGGGGAACTATTATTTTGATAAGTTTCACAGTGACACTAAATAAATTTACTTTTTTACTAGCTCGTTATTAGTTTACTATTATCTGAGTTACTAAAATCAATTTCTTCTATACATAATATTTAAAACGTTTATTTCCATTTTAGTTTTGGAGAAACAACAAGTCGGCAAATTCGGCACTGCCGAAATTAAGAACTATTTATAAGCCGAAATTATCTCCTTAAAGCAGTCCTAGGGGAAATTCTTATATCTTGTAAAATACTTTGAGTTTAATTTTATTGTTGCTCACATTTTGTTCAGTATATATTTTTGAATGAAATAAATACAAATTTTTGGTAGAAATTTTCGGAAAAAATCATTTATCCTCTATTTTCAAAAAGGAAAAAATGTTAAGAAAAACCTAATAATCATAAAATAACGTACCTATAATGTAAAAATAGAAGTTTAAACTAATATTTTTAGAAAAACTGTTTATCTTTCTATAATACTCAATTATAGTTTTGATATTTCATTAAATAAATATTTTTAGGTGTCTTTTGAAGTGGTGCCGAAATTATCTCCCTGCCGAAATTACCCTACTTTACCCTATATACATCTCTCTCTCTCTCTCTCTCTCTCTCTCTCTATATATATATATATATATATATATATATTTATATATATATATATATATATATATATATATATATATATATATATATATATATATATATTAAAAAGTATATATATATATATCAAAATTAAAAAAAAAATTAAAAAAATGATGAATTTTTTTGCCGACCTCAAATAATTTAAGGTCGGCATTACCAGATGCAAACCCTTGGCTAAGTCCTAGGGTCCCGTGATCATAGGGGCTCCAATATGTCGAAAAATTTTAAAATTTTTCTGAAATTGTTGTAAAAATTAACTAAAAATGGAAATAAAAGTATACTAATTATTTTTATATCATGCGTTGTATAACTATACAAAGCATGATATATTTTACTTAATATAATTAGTATACTTTTATTTCCATTTTTAGTTAATTTTTACAACAATTTCAGAAAAATTTTAAAATTTTTCGACATATTGTCTTTTTCATACATTCTCAGTCCCAATATAAAATGTCATAAAAACAGAAAATTTTAGTTATAAAAAGGGCCCCAAAACATAACCCGTCCTAGTGTAAATCTAGCACTGGCTGTATATATAAAAATATATATATATATATATATATATATATATATATATATATATATATATATATATATATATATATATATATATATATATATATATATATATATATATATATATAAATATGTTTGATTTTTGCGTGTTTTTAATCTGCTTTTTGAATAGTTAAATTATATTTTTCATAAAGACATCTTGGTTCAGTCAATACAATTACCTTTGTGGACAAAAATCAGAGAATTGTAACTACATCTGATGATAAAAGCTTGCGCATATGGGAGTGGTATGCTTTTATATTTTAGAAATCTTTCAATTTTTAGAATATTTTTTTCTCTACTTATTGCTTGTTCTCTACTTATTGCTTGTGATTGTTGTGATATTTATCTCTATCATATTTGTATTATTTATATTTACAATATTTGTATTGTTAAGTTCCTTGACTTATATATGTCACTTTTTTTTGAATTTTTCAGGGATATACCTGTTGATGCAAAGCTTATTCAAGAACCATCAATGCATTCAATGCCTGCTGCTACTTTATCACCAAACGGTATTTCTAATAAGTTCAAGAACTTGACTTCTTTTTAGTAGTTTTGCAATAAATTTCATTGGTCAATTATTTTTAACAAATTCAGGAAAATGGCTTGCCACTCAGTCAATGGATAATCAAATTTTAATATATAGTGTACTTGGTCGCTTTCGACAAAACCGTAAAAAAATTTTTAAAGGTCATATGGTAAGTCAAAATATTTTTTTTCTTTGAATTAGTTTCTTTAATTTTCAGCATTTTTACAAATATTTACTGTCAAGCCTTCCCAGGAAAGGCGTGCGGTTTTTTGTCTCGTATGACCACACGCGATTATAATATTTTAGAAAACGTGAACACAGCCGTTTGCAAGTTTTATAATAATGCTGAAAAAGTTTCAAAAACAAAAAAACAAAACTAACAAAATAAAAAGAGCTTGAAATAAAAAAAAATAAAAACAAATTAATAATTTAAATAATTTGTGTACTGTTTATATTTTGTTTCTTTAGAGTTACATTCAGCAACAAAATTAGATAAGGCGAAGCAAAAAAAAAACAGTTTGAAGTCAGCAATAAAAAGAATGATTTTCCTTTTCTTAATTTTTTTTTAAGAGGATAGTAAAAATAAAAATTGCAGTGTGTTTGTAAAATTTATTTTTATAATTTTAATGTAACAAAAAGGATTGAATTAAGCGAATGCAAAACACAAAGTCTGGAAAAAGATCTAGCATTAAAAATTTTAGTTTATACAAAACCGTGCTCCTTGTTTTTAAGGGGAAAATCAACTTAAATTTGTTAGCGAAAAAATAAAAAATAAAACAATAAACTTACGATTACAAAAGTAAGAACATTCTAGTCACTAACTGCATTACAAAAGTAATAACACTATAATAGTGTTATTACTTTTATAATGCACTTATAACTTTTAAAATCCATTTTTTGTTCAAGCAACATTTGTATTCCCAAATTTTTATTGAAGTAGAAAAATATCTAGAAGAACAAACTGGATGTTCAAATAATATTAAAACTAAAGTAACTTATAAAAACGTGGCAAACAACTTTATGAAAACGTATCGTAGTAAAAGTTTAGCATTATGAAAAACGTTACTAATGGACCATAAAAATGCGCGTTAATTTTAAAATTAACCAATAAAAATTTTTTCTTGGTTGATTTTAAAATTAACGCGCGTTTTTATGTAACCTTTTTCATAATGCTATACTTTTTATAAAGTAACGTTGTTTAAGCGATATGTGAAAGTTCCTGAAATTTTTAATAATATTTAAATATCCGCTTTATTTTTTCTAGATGGTTTTCTAATAAATGTTTGGAATTAATAATGTTGTTTGAACAAAGAATGAACTTAAAAAGTAATAAGTGCTTTATAAATGTAATAACACTATTATAGTGACTAAAGTGTTAATACTTTTGTAGTCATAAGTTTATTGTTTTTGTTTTGTTTTTTGTAACTTTCTGGCTAGCAAACTTTTAATAATTTGCTTCTTGTAAACAAAGTACACAGTTTTGCATGAACTAAAATTTTAAAGACCTAATATTTTACCAGATTTTGCAAACGCAATCATATAATTTAACTCTTGATATAAACTTGTTACATTATAATTATACAAATATATTTTACAAACAGATGGCGATAAATTTTTTCTCTTTCCTCTTTAAACGAAAAAACACATAAAATATGGGAGAGTCATCCTTTTTAACGCCTAAAACCATTTTTTTTTTTTTTTTTTTTTTTTTGCTTTGACTTAATGAAATTTGTTGCCGATAATAATAACCACTAAGAAAAAACAAAAATAAAAACAACAAATAAATTGTTTAATCTATTTTTATTGTTTTCTATTTAAGTTTACTTTAATTTCTTGTGTAGTTATTAAATTTAAAACAATTTTTCAGTAACGCATATAATATAACTTGCGCAAATAGTCGTGATTATGTTCTCTAACTTGAAAAACGTTTTTGTGGTCGTACGAGAAAAAAAAACCGCACGCCTTTCCTGGGAAGGCTTGTACTGCTGTCTTTTTTTTTTAACAGGAGGTGCCATGAGAAAGGAAAATGGGTTTAATTTACCCATGGTACTTCTTTACTATTATCTAATCATTCAAAAATTGAATATTGGTCCAAATTTCAATCTTAAGACAAATATTTGTAATTTTTTGCAAAAATTAATAAGCACATGTTGCGTACACCATCAATTAGGTGACAAACAAACAAACAAAAAATTAATTAGGACCATGTAGAATGCACATGCTTTCCACAACAAAACAAGTTTATAAAATATTTCAAATCATTCCAGCAGAAAAAAACAAAAAATGTCATTCCATGTTTTGGGTTTTGCTAAATTTTATACATTTAAATACTTTTAAAAAAACTGTAAATTTGAAGATTCAACTTCTGAGGGTTCTGGTATCAGATAGTAATTTGAAATTCAACACTTATCAAACAATCAAGTTCCTTCTCTTGAAGTAAGAATTTGACCAGATTAACATGGGCTGTTAGTATTATTAAGCTTAACATCAGTTTCAAGCTTTTCATCAAGTATCAATGCTTTTTACACTAATGTATTTCTTTCCACATTTATTGCTTTAACGTTCGATCTTTATTAGGCTGAATATGATAATAGAACTGATTATAATAATAGAACTGCCTTAAAACAGCATTACTTTACAAACTCTTGCTCCTTTTTCAGGTTAAATCTACTGTATAAATTCTTGTTTTAAATTTTATAAATTGCTCCAATATTTATCAGTAAACTTCGTGTTTATATTTATCAGTAAACTTCATGGGTCTCTATGTTTATCAGTTAACTTCATGGCACTCTATGTTTTGGATTTTACCAGGTTTTTCTTTATATATTTAGTGCTTATGAAAGTTAAAAAAAAAGTTTTATTTGAAGCTAAAAAATGCTACAAAAATAATCTCAAAGTTTATCAGTTTTATCTTCTAAATTCTGCAGCAAAAATTTGATGCTAAAAAATTAGCACATATGTATATATATATATATATATATATATATATATAATATATATATATATATATATATATATATATATATATATATATATATATATATATATATATATATATATATATATATATATATATGTATATATATAAAAGCAAGTTGGACAATATTTAGGGGTCAATAAAAATTTTAACTTTTTTATGTATACGGTCTATACAGTCAAAAGAGTAAAAATTTCATTTGATGTTTTCATATTTTAATATTTAAAATTTTACATGAAAAGTTGTTATAATATCAGGGCTCGAATTAACTAATCGTTATTAATAAGTTAATTTGGAGCAAAGTTTTTTTAAAAAATAGATAAAAATGTTTTGTTAAAAAAGTAGAATAAAGAAAAAATTCTTTTTAACTTTTGTCTTTTTAAATTTGCTTCTACGCAGAGATTTAGAGTAATTTAATTTAAAAAGTGCTTTACGTTGAATAAAAATCTCCGCGCAAAAGAGCAAGATCATGCATCGTGAATAGAAATTCAAGACAAACTTTGCTTGACGTACTTTACTATGAAAACATTACTTTAAAGTGTTGTCAAAAAAAAAGCTAAATTAGAAAAATAGTAAATAAACAACTAAAAAAGTAAACCAATCGCGAAAATATGTTTTAAGAAAAAACTAAACGCGAAAGTGTAAAAAGCAAACGCGTTAAGTTTTTTCTTAAAACATATTTTCGCGATTGGTTTACTTTTTTAGTTGTTTATTTACTATTTTTCTAATTTAGCTTTTTTTTTGAATTTCTATTCATGATGCGTGATCTTGCTCTTTTGCGCGGAGATTTTTATTCAACGTAAAGCACTTTTTAAATTAAATTACTTTAAATCTCTGCGTAGAAGCAAATTTAAAAAGACAAAAGTTAAAAAGAATTTTTTCTTTATTCTATTTTTTTAACAAAACATTTTTATCTATTTTTTAAAAAAAACTTTGCTCCAAATTAACTTATTAATAATGATTTAAATTATTATTTTATAAACAATTTTATATAATTATTTTTAATACTTTAAGTATAATAAAATATATATTAATTCGTTTTTATTAAATAAAATTTCTATTAGTAAAATTGTACTAATAGAAACCAGCGACTTTTTTAATTTCATGTTTTTCGTTTTTAACGACCTTGAAACTATTGAAGTTATATTTAGTTAACTTTACTGAATGGATAGAGTGTCACAGTAAATTAACTTATAACCTAAATCAAAACAACACTTAAGTTAAGATAGTATTTTACAGTTACTCAAGTATTAATTTAACAATTATATTAATTTATTTAATATACTCGCCATAGACATGTTTTAATTTAGATCTTACATGTTGTTAATACATATTATAAGCTTTTAACTAATAATTATTTTAACAAAAATTGTCGAAAAGAATATGAAAAACACGAAACAATTTTTTTATATTTTTATTTTATTTATAATAGCATCTAGACTAAACATTTTCTATAAATACGCAAGTTGTTTTCAGGAATTTTATTTAAAAAGAAATCTATTTGAACAAGAGAACTTTAGCTTTAAAATTCACTTATTCAAATAATTTTGTGATTAAAATTTGAAATTGAAAAAAAAATTGAAAAATTGAAAAAAAGTTTGATGAAACAAGGGAGAATGAAGAAGAAAGTTATTTTTTCGTAGATTGTAAATTTTTTTAACGTTTTAAATTATATATTTTTTCTTGAAAATAGTTTTAAAAGTAGAAACATTCTATTGCAAACATCAAAGCAGTGATTGCAAATTGCAAGTTAAAATAAAAATTATAAAAAAGTTAAATTAAATTTAATAAATTATTTTACTTCTGTTCAAAATTTTTTTTTCTAAAAAAATAATTTAAGCATATTCTTATACTTGATATAATTTGATTTATTAAACGAAGTTTTTTGTTTCACTTTTAGAAAACAATTAGAACAAAAAAAAAAATTGAATGAAAACATCAGCTTAAAAACCGTTTGAATGAAAAACTTAATTATACTTAAATTTTTAATAGTACGCTTGATCAGGAAACGATAATTTATAAAAGACGTGGTATCTAATGTTTTTCTGCTTCGTTTGGTCTATAGATTATAAATTTGTATAGGTCTATAGGTGCAAATATGAAGTTTTGTTTTAGTTTATTAACTAGATCAATTTTATTTATTTGCCTCATTTTATTTTAAACGTGTTTTATTTTATAAATCGTATAAATCAACACAAAACAGCGTCACGAATCTGTTATACATTAACCCAGGCTTTTTATATTTTTAAAACAACTTTGAACCCAGCAAACAATTAGTCTAAAAAAGGCGTCTTTTTGATGTATAAAAAACGCCTAATGCGTCTAAAAGACATATTTAAGACGTCGTTTTTAACAATTAAAATTAACACGTGTTTTAACGTCAGCATGAACGTATTAAATACTTTTTTTTTATAAATTAAATTGGTTTAGATAATGTAATGTTGCTTTTTCTCTTACTTTTTTACTTTTACTTTTTTAAGTAGCATGTTAAGTAAAAATATACTTAAAGAAATATCTTAATAGTATTAAAAACGTTATTGCTTATTACAACTGCAACTTAAACTTTAAGTTATAACTTAAGTTGTAAATAATAACAGTAACTTACGCTGTTTTAAACTCTGCCAAACAAGAAAATTTTAAGATTATATTAAAATATGAAAGATAATATGTTAAAAATATAGCAGTTACGTACAAAAGTTACAATTATATACTAACGCAACTTTTCTATCCCCCCCCCCCTCATTACGGCAAAGCGGCGCAAGGTATAAGAGGAGGGGGAGGGGTTGTGAAAATTTTTTTGATTAGATTTTTTTGAGCCCATTCGAGCCCTGAATATTAAAAAGTATGACATATAAGTAATGCCCCATCAAATGTCATCTACCGCGATCATGGCTGCCTTAGAGGAGAATGGGTAAATCTGGTGATGTTGCTGGACAAAACAAAGCAAAAACTGTTTTTTGTCCTTGACTTTGGTGAGGGTTTCATTATATTTCTGGATAAGAGCAATGCCACGCTCTATCATTGACAGCCGTCATCTTGTCAACTCGATCCTTCAAATTCATCCTTCAAATTCAAAGCATCCGATTCCCATGCTTCTGAATCTTTCAAAAAAAAAACTCTTGGTCTTCTCCATTCCAGTGATAGTATGTACTTTGAAGATACAAAATGTTCTTTGGGTCACAATCTTTTCAAGATGATTGAAGTCTGCGCCACATGTGTTTATTCTCTTCAGAGCTGACTTAGTCTCTGGAAGCTGGAGGTTGGCTATCATGGCTCTTTTAATATCTAGAGGGACTCGGTTGTCAAATCAGCAATGATACAGTTTAGATACTTCTTGAGAAGCCCAATCATTATTGCATCATTCAGGGGAGTGTATGAAGCCAGTGGAGCCTTGTGCCAGAAATGTCCATAAATGAGAGAAACGAAGAGTGTCATCTCCTTCATACCTCGCTTTTCTTTAGCAGTCAATTCCAACTGGCCTTCAAATAGCCCCATTTTTAGAGAATAGATGGCCTTTGACATTGATTGAGCATGATGCATTGCTCCTGGAGCTCGGAACTGGAAATCCAAAAACTGCTTCCACCAAGGAAGACAAGACATAGACGAAGGAGCTCGAGGTAATCCTCTTGAGGTTGCTTATGTCCTATGGTTTTGGTGTTGTAGACAACCATCTCCGTCCGAAGGTTTTGGTATCCTCATTGAAAATTTCATCTCTAGCTGGCGAATATTTTTTTTATCTGATGTATAGACATTTCTTCTGAAACCTCTTAAAAAGACCAACTTCTGGACCACCCCTCCCACCAAAAACAGCTGTGAAGACACTGCTCAGAACAACTTCCAGGACATGATGACAGCATCCAATGTTTACAAGTTTATGGCCAATGGCTTCCTTAATAAGAATGCATGCCCCTCGATGAATGCTTGTGTTGGAGGAAGTATCAAATACCAGACCTTGACCTTTTTCTTGTAGATTTCAGTCATCTAGCACTTTAAAGCATGCAGCAGCCTGTTTTTCTCCAGTTCCTCCTACAATTTTTGGGACTGCCAACAACTTCTCCATACCATTCCCAAAATGATCACAGCAATTCGATTGGCGGTTTCTTTTGCACCAGCTATGTCAAGAAGCAGTTTCCCATTTCAATGGAGAAGAAGAGGAAATTTGGTTGAAAAAGAACTCTTCTCTGCTTCAGCTACTTTTTTTCGGGTAGCTATCAGTGACCTTCAGATGGTGCTCCTAGACAGTGTCAGGTTGCCAAAAGGATGGCCTAAAGCTTTTGCTACTGATGCAACAACATACATAGCTCCACGATTAGGAAGATTTACTCTATCTAAAGCCCTTGCGACTTCTGGAGTTGCTATCACGTTTTTCATTCGTTTAGGCTTTGAGGAAGGAGTTTGAGCTTATGATGATGGAACTCTGAAGTCTTCATCGTCGACATCGTCTTCATCTTCAGACTTAAAAGAAGAACTGATATCCAAAGCAGATGTTTCTATTTGCTGCAACTGTTCTGTCTCTTTCAGTCTTCAATTTTCATTAGCTTTTATACAAGCTCTCTTCTTCGTCTTTTTCTCTGCAAGATTGCGATCCACTCCATGCTTGAACTGGTGACATTTTATCTCTGCATCATTAGGAATTGTCTGTCTCCATTGTTCGTCATGATATCCAAATCATTCTTTGTGGCCAATTCAAAAAGTTCCATCAGGTCGTCTTTGAACATTTGCTCTTTAAATCTGCAGCTTTCATATGGTTTTGTCCTATTCACCTTCAACAGTTGATATTCACCATACAACTTCTTCAGTTTTCTTTCACTAGAATCAATCCTCTGAGTCGGAATTCTTGCTTTGCTCCATATTATATTGATATCTTTAATTGTGCGATTAATACTGTCCTTTACAGTGAGGTGTTCTTTGAGGTGGTAAAAGAGGAGGTAGCGGATAGCATCACCGTTCGTAGCCAATCTTGCTGAAGAGAATTGGTTGGTGGCCTTGCCAACAAGCCAAACTTCAGCAGAAATCTTGTTCCAGCTACCATTATGTAGTTAAGTACCTGCCTGTGGATATAAAAAAATACTAAATAGTAAATATTGTCATAAAATTGCTGTTCATGAACGTTATGTTCATATCTTTAATGTTCATTTTATTTTAACAACAATTGCTTTAAGGTCTCAATATGTGACTGATAAATTGATATTACACTAATCCATTTAATAAACAATAGATTGTTAATTGTATTAACTATTATGGTGACTAATTAATTGTAATTATGTCATATGTGCATAAAGCAGCTGATGCAAATTACTAACCTTTTAAGCTTTTCTTCTTTAGTCAGAATAAAAATTCAAAAATACTATATATTTGAAAAAATTTCAATTTTTAAAAGTTATTTGCTGATGAAAAGATGTCTGCTATTTACAAATTGCACAAAGAACTAGAACAATTACTTTGTATGGTGTCCCAGAAGGGGTGTTCAGAAAAAAAAACTGAAAATTGTGTGTAAACACTCAACAATGTGATTTCTGCTAGGAACATGCCGTAAAATTAGGTGCCCCAAATGTTGAAATCCTATTGACCCCTAAAATTGCTCAAATTGGTCCAATTTTTTGCATGGTTAATCCTTATATATAGTAGAACAAAGTTAGCCTTGTGGAGAGTGGTAAGAACACTTTTAATTTTTACTAAGTAATTCTGGACCACCCTAATATATATATATATATATATATATATATATATATATATATATATATATATATATATATATATATATATATATATATATATATATATATATATATATATATATATATATATATATATATATATATATATATATATATGTATGTATATATATATATATATATATATGTATGTATATATATATATATATATATATATATATATATATATATATATATATATATATATATAACCTACACTTTTGAATTTAAGACTGCAAATTGCAATTGCTTGAAAAAAAAACTAAAGATCAAAAGAATGAGATGGAAAGCTTTTTTCTACATAAATAATCAGCCTAACTATTCAGGTATAAATTAAATTAGCTACAATAATTATTAAACTTTTAAATCTTGTGGTATAAATGCACCACTTGTCCACCACAGATTAAAGAACATTCCTAAACATGGTTCAATAGAATGGTTCGATGCAGCTTTTAAAATAAAGTAAAAAATTCCTCTACTTAAAATTCAATGTATACTTACACTTATGCAGAGAAAACATTAAAAAAAAATTATCAATAGATAAATACGCTAAGTTAAAAATGTGTTTAACAAATACTTGAAAAAAAAGTGTTTTTTTTTTTTAATCAAAATCGTGTTCCAAAATATACCTAAAGCCTTTACAACAGCATTGAACTTTTATGAGGCATCAATGAGGGGAAAATGTGAAATGCTGCCAGTTGCTGAAGATCAACATTTTTTAGCAGCTTGCTGCGATCATTGCCAATGAATTGACTTCCATGGTAAGGCTGTGCGCTAATGTGAAGAGCAGCTGTCCACTCATCAGTATGAGGCCAGACAGTTTTAAGAATTGTGTAAAGGTGGTTTACAACCCCAAGCAAAAGATGTAGTTCCATAGGTGGAATCAAATCCGAAACAAGGACAGTTTCATCTGTTTTAAAAATAGGTTCATCAATGACATTTACATTTTTTTTTTCCATCTTCACATCATTGTCAGCAGAAGCAAATGTTTGAAAAGAAGCTTTGAGAGAACCAAATGTTTGCAGTTCTCCACATTCAACAAGATTAGTGGAAGATGCTGCGCACCAAGTGCATGGATGCTTGGTAGTGATGTACCAATGTCAAAGGCCGATTGTGGCTAATAATAGGTTTTATTGTATTTATATAAAGGTATTATAATAATATTAAGAATGTAAAATACATATATAACATGTACCTATACATCAGCAGCACCTTATATGCAAATTGCTTACCTAATATTAATATGTTATCTTTATATACATACATTAAATCCAATCATTAGCCTCAATCAGTCTTTGCCATCGGTACATCACTAATGCTTGGAAGAGTGGGATTAAAGACCACATAAAATATTGGCTACTGTCATATCACAAGACACAAAGAATTCCTTTGATTGAGCCTTGGTCAAGGTAAAAACGTGCTTGAGGTTGGTTATTTTTCTGACATTCCCTCTGAAATAGCAACAATAATTTACTGGTTGCGACCACTGTCTTTTGAGTTTTTTTGTGGTTAAGAGTTGCTTTCTCAGTATCTGTTTGTACAATCCCAAGAGAAAACATCAACAATCCTGGACTACCCTCTATTCTAAGTTTGATGATATACTCATAAAATATCTTTTTTTCCAAAAGAACATAGTCAAGGAATTCATTACAGGTGATAATTGTTTTTTCCATATTCAACCCTTTTTCTTCCACTGTTTTAAGTTTTGAAAGTGTAAAAAAATCTGCAAGGATGTTACCTCATTCAAGAAGTTTCAAATCAATGTATGGTTCCATGATTTTCATATTTGAAACTAGATTGAGAGTGGATGGAAGTTTCCACATGCCAAGGTTGGACATTCCTGTATTGATTTGAATTTGAGCAAGATCTTGTGCAGTCACTTTTGTGGGAAGTTTAAAAAGTTGTCTAGCTCTTGATAGGCCTAAATAAAAGAAAATTAAAATAAATAAAACTTCATTACATTTATTTTAAAGTGAAATTTTAAAAGAAGAACCAAAATTACCTGGTGTCAACTGCAAAGGTCTACCACCTTTAACCTGGCCAACATGAATAATCCCATGCCATGATGCCACTATTTGGCTAATAGCTGTGGCAGCTACTTGATCAAAAACTTTGCTGTCCTTTGCTGCAAGTATTTTCATGTTTTCTGGAAGTGTATACTCATTGCAAAGATGGGGAATACCTTTGCAAAGAATTGAAAGGTATTTAGAGCTGTGGACACTTTTTTCACTTTCAAGTTTTTGGCAGATTTCTAATGGATGCTTTCGATTGAGATTAAGCTGACCAATTTGACAGATGAGACAATGGCATGATTTCTCCATTGTGGACATCTTTGGATAAATTACTTTGAAATTGAAAGGTGGAATATTTATGTCCTTGCTTTCATTTTTTTCTCCTCATTGCTAAACAACATTCACCACAAATTCCTCTAGGAACTCTTGAGTCTTGAAAATTAATGTCTTTTTGCTTGTCATCACCTATTCAATTATAAAATGTGTTACCTCTTTGTTAGCTTTGTTCATACAAAAGTAAAACAAACAGCTTTGCAGTTTTCTTCATGAGATTTTGCTTGGGTAGACATGATTTTGAATTCCGATAAAAATAGCATTGTTTATAAAATTGTTTTAACATAAAAGTGAGTCATTTCTGGTAAATTGTTAAAAGACTTTATCTGTAAATTGTGAAAATATTGCCTTTTGCCGAATTAGATTAAATTTAAGAAACAAATTTTAAAATTTAATTCTATTTATAGCATAAAATTTTTTTAATATTTTAAATTTTTAAAAATTTTTTTAAATTTTTGTATTTTTTTAAACTTAATCATAGATGCTGTAGAAAAAAATTTTCAATGCTGTCATTTCCTTCATTATTGTTTATAGTAATAAAATGAAATGTTGAATAACTTTTTTGATTTCATATGTTTTGATTTCAATTTTTATGATTCTGATATCACAGGCTTTCAAACCCCTTATCCCATTTCTCTGGGGTCAGCTCCAAAAAGTTATTTTGATTTTTTTACAAGATTTACAATTATTTTTATAAATTCCTTATTTTTGACATTAACTCATCTATTAATGAAAAGCTTCTATTGACTCTATTTACTTTACAAAACAAGTTTGTTACCATTTTTGTTGTTGTTGTCATCAAACTAGGTCACCTTGTAAACTTAATTGACATACATTTTCTAATACATCATAAGATCAACAAAATTATCAATAGAATTAAAATAAAAACTAGTTACAATTGTATGCCAAATATTGGATCAATTATTAAATTTCACAACCAACAAATTTCACTAGTCTTGCAAAATGTAAAACTACATGATCTTTCAAGGGGCAATTTAAGCAATCACAAATCGCAAATTGTGATAAAGCCAGCGAGCAATCTTGAAAGTCTATTATTTGAAGAAATCGCGATTGCCAATTTGTGATTGTGATTGCTAGTTTTTATATTTCTTGGTAAAGGTTTTTATAAAAAAAAATTTCATTGTGTTTCAGAATATTGTTGACAAAAAATAACCTGACCAGACCAATATTACCTTTTGTTATTTGTCCATCAGGTCTTGCAAAGCAAATTTTAAAAACTATTTGGACCATGAGTATCATCAAGAAATACTTGTTTTTTAAGTTTTTCAAGTTCATTTGGATAGGCTTCTGAAGTTTATTAAAGTAGTAATACACTTTTGTGTACCTCATATTTATTTTTTTTAAGTTTTGCACGGTTAGCTGGGATCCTTATAATGCCTACTTAGCTGTCCCAAAAACACCACTTATACGGAAAGTTAGCGTACACATCAAGGTACGCTGTAATGCAAATTTGAAATCATTTAATTTTGTCCGCAGAAAATTATTTAATTTGAATGTTCAAATTAAGTCAAATTTTGACTTCATAGTGCGCCAATAAACTTGTAGAATTTGAACCACTCAATATAAATTGATAAAAATTGGTGCAAATGTAGCCAATAGTCACACCAAACTTTGGACAAATTTCAGCCTGATTGGATGACTGGTGTAGGATTTATTGCAGTTTCAGTTGAGATTTTGTCAGTTTTTTGCTATTTATACCTCAAAGCGTTACCGATTACTTAGAAATTCGGTCACTATTTTATAACGGTTACATGAGTGTTCTACTATGTAATACCAACAATTTTTGTTAAAATTATTTTATCGGTACCTGTACAGTTTTCATTTTATAGACCAAAATAGTAATTTGCTACTTAAAGCATGATTTGAATTGGCTTATGCCAATGGCGTTGACACGGCCTTCAAAGCGGAGGGAGTCAACCCCTCAATTTCTAAAATAAAATCCATAATTTCTAAAATAATTGCCTATATTTCTAAAACAAAAGGTCCTAGCAAAAAAAAGTGGGCAGGCCATAGCTCCCTTGACGGCCATGTATGCTTTGCTTGAATATACCAACATTTTCTAAGGTATAAACTACTGCCAGAATGCAAAAAATTTTAAAAAAATGGTTAAGAAGAATTTCCAGGGATACCTACATAAAAAATAAAAATATTTATCTGAAAACAGAACAACTGTGAAAAAAACAAATATTTTTTATATTGACAAAGATAATTGACTTAAAAAAATTAGATAAGTTAACTAAGATATCTGACCAATACAAAGTTTGGAGGGCCAGTCGGAGAAAAAAATCCTCTTACTGAATAACTAATTAGGTTAAAGGGTTGTTTTAAAATAAAACAACCCGTGTGACAAGTATCATTAGTTTAATGTGTGACAATTATTAAATTACATTATTATCAATAATGTAATTTCCTTACAAGTAAATAGTTTAAACAACTGTTTCCTGGTAAGGAAAGAACTATTCACGAATTATTTCCTTGTAATTTGATATTACCTCAATTAAATCAAGTAAATATTTCCTTTATTTTAATAGTTTTAATTTAATATTATGTGTTACTATGTTAAGTGAATTGTTATCAAATATAAATTTAGGCCAAATTTTGTAAAAGGCAGAGTTTGATTTAGTGAAGTCAAATTTAGTGAATTGCCACGATGCCAAATCAAGCAAAGAATCATGATGAAAATCGAAAGTTTGTGTGCTTGCTCTGTCTGAAAAAATGATTAAGACAGCTTACTACTTTTCTAGCAGATCGAATATGCCAACTGTACAAGACCAAGATCAATATCATTGATAGTTGTGTACCAAAAGGATTCTGCGAATCGTGTAGAGTTACTTTAAGCAGGAAACAAGACGGGAAAGAGGTTGCACTCCCTCCTTTGTTTGATTTTAAGTCAATACAAGTGAGACCTGAAACACGAGGCACGATGTGTTGTTGCCTAATATGCCGAATTGGTCGTACAAAGCTGCAAGAAAAACATCCTCTTATAAAGCAAACAACTATTGAGAAAAAACTAAAGGTACATTGCAGCAAATCCCTCAGCCCTTTAGGAAAAGGTTTGCCCCACCAATGCTCTCAAATAATGTTAAGGGAAAACATTCAATCTTTAGCAGCAAAAAATGCTAAATCATCCAAACAAATCGCATCTTGAGTTATTTCCAATAAAGAATTATCTCTGAAAGGAACTATTCTACTGACTAAAGTATCCGGCGGGATTTATACTTAAATAATTTTAACATATATACTGAAAAAAAGTCTTGACTAATAAGAAATAACACTAGATAAATTTCAAGAAGTATATCAGGGCTCGAATTAACGTGAAAAAAAAAAATTTCACCCCCCCCCCCTCCTTATACCTTGCGCTGATTTGTGGTAATGGGGGTGGGGGGTGGGGTGTTGCATTAGATCTCCACTTTGAAGGCCATGTCGACACTATTAGCATAACACTATTTAAATCACGCTTTATATAGAAAATCACTATTTTGGTCTATAAAATGAAAGCTGTACATGTACCGATAAAATGATTTTAACAAAAATTGTTGGTATTACATAGAAGAACACTCATGTAACCGTTATTTTAAAAATAGTGATCGAATTTCAAAGTAATCGGTAATGCTTTGTGGTATAAGTAGCAAAAAACTGACAAAACTTTAACTAAAACTGCAATAAATCCTTTACTAGTCATCCAATCAGGCTGAAATTTTGTCCAAAGTTTGGTGTGACTATCGGCTACATTTGCACCAATTTTTATCAAATTATATTGAGTGGTTCAAATTCTACAAGTTTATTGGCGCACTATGAAGTCAAAATTTGACTTAATTTGAACATTCAAATTAAATTATTTTCCGCTGACAAAATTAAATGATTTCAAAATTTGCATCACAGGGTACCTTGATGTGTACGCTAACTTTCCGTATAAGTAGCGTTCTTGGGACAGCTAGGTAGGCATTATAAGGATCCCTGCTAACCGTGTTTGCCATATAATAGTAAGTATTTTTAAAATATGTAAGTTGTGAGAGTCTTAATGAACTTTGCTATTTTTGTGGCAGTAAATTTATTTTTTCCTCTAAAATTTTCACAATCGGATAAATTTGAGTTAGTTAAAAAAAATTTTACAATCTAGTAAATTTGATTTCGTTCGCCTTAATATAACCACCTTAAGATAACCACCTTATCCAAAATGTTATATTTTAAGTCACTATAACATCAGCAATCCCAGTCTTACAGAAAAATCTTATATAAGTGTAAGTGAAAATACATTCAAGCGTAGGTTTTCAAAATGCTTAAAATCTTTCAATGCAACCAGGTACACAGATGGTATTAAACTATCTAAAGAAGTCTGGAAACATAAAGATAAATACAGGTAACATGCCTATTATATGGATCATGATTAAAGGATGTCAATCCATTCACAAAAAAGTGTAACCTTTGTCTAAATGAAAATTTGACTATTGAATGGCATAAAAACCTAGAGTTCCATGAAAAATTTTAATTCATTTATATTGTTTTAATATCAATTGATCTATTTTGTGTTGTATTTTTATAGAATATATATATATATATATATATATATATATATATATATATATATATATATATATATATATATATCAGGCCTTGCGATAAAGCGTCGGGCAATGTGAATTTTACATCGTCCAAGAGCGATTTTGTGTGTAGCTAGGGCGATTTGCATCGAGCAAAAAATTTTTTGTTTTGTATATTTAAAGATATTTTGAGCGGAATTTTAATGAAGTAGTTTACGATTATTTTAACATTTAATAAAGTATTTTAAAAACCGCACGCAGTTAATTTAAAAGTTTAAATTATAAAAATTAAATATGCACATTATTTACAAGTAGAAAATATTCAGATTAAAAAAAAAGTTTAAATCTTTTTAAGCTAACATTTTAATAAAATTAAAATAAAAACATATACATATACATATATACAGGCCTTGTTAAGAAATGTTACGCTTACGCAAATTGCTTGCATTTTACAAGCAATTTGCCTACGTGTTCAGCAATTTTACTTTATGCAAAAACTTATATCTTTTGAAATATTTAAATTATCTTTTGATGTTGTTTATGTGATGTTTTATTCAGAAATAAATGAAACTTCTAACAACTATTAGAAAGAAACAAAATAAAAACAGATCTTTTTAATACTTTAAATTTCCAAAATGGTGATATGACTGAAAAACTATATCCTTGGTCAGATTGCAAATGATTGACCAGATTCGGTTACTCAAGTATTTAAACTCAAATTACCTCATCGATGATATTCATAAAAATTTATACATAAATTAATATTTATAACAAATACTTAAGAAAAAAATGATACTATTTAGCATAATTAATTTTTCTTGTTTCTAAAAATGTTTTCCTTGTAATCACAATGATTTTATGGATCTTTCATTGGTAACTAGAACTGTTACACTGCTCACAACTAAAATGTTACTTAGTTAATAACTATTGGATAAGAAAATTTTATACTCATTTGGAAAAAATTAAAGACGCATGCTGCTACATTTACAAATCAAAGTAAAACAATTATTACACTTAGTAAGGTTGGTTATCATTTAATACGCCTTAAATTTGTTTCTAGACTAGAATTGCTTTAAAAAAAAGATAACTTCAACGTGTTTTTAATAAAGCAGAATAAACTTCTAGCTTATGATAATTATTTGTTATTTCTTAATGACATTTCTTTTATAAGGGGTTTTAAGTTTACTATGGCTTTCAACAAATAAAATATTCAATCTTTCTATTTTTTTTTAATTTATCAAATTAACATAATTTAACTAAAGCATAACAGTTTAAATAAAAAAGGAGTCACTTTGAAAACTTTTAAAAAATGGAATCTTTTAGAAACTATTTGTACAGAAACTGCTGAAGAGAATGAAATTACGTAATTTGTAAAATTCTTCGTTAATGTATCTGCACTTTATCAAAATAATATCTTGGCCAATACCGAAAGAAGCAATAAGAACATCTTCATAACGTTATATAAATGGGGCACGTAACATTAAAATAGATGACATTTCTCGGCATTTACAAAGTTCTGTCCACAAAAATGCGATCCAATTTTCAAATGACCTAAAGGAAAATAAAGAAGCAAAAGCAAAAGATCAACAGGTTAATAGTCAGCATAAAACTAAACTGTAATAAAGCAAATAATAGTTTTTTTGGAACATTAAAAAAATAATAATAATAATCTATTTTAAATATGAGTTAAGATTTTATTTGTAACGTTTGTTTTAGTTAAACTGTAAAAGTTAAATAATTGAAAGAGTTTTAATGATTTTTAACGCGGTTTGAAAATAACAATTCTTGAAATTACTCTAGTGACAAAATTTAACTTTTAACGATATAAATATGTAAGCTAAGTTGAGTTACTTTAAAATGCGTTATGCATTTTCATTACGCAACGAAATCTTGTAACAAGACCTGATATATATATATATATATATATATATATGTATGTATGTATGTATGTATGTATGTATGTATAAATATGTATATATACACTACCGTCCATAATTATTCGAATAGTCGTAATTTTCAAAATAAGGTAAAAATCATAGTTTTATTTACTATTGGGAGAGAAACTGTAAGTAAAGTCTACCTGAATTATATGTTGTCTTTCTTTTTTACAAAAAAATTAGTATAAGTCCAATTAGATTAATTTTTTATTTACTTGACTTTTAATCACCCTTAGCAACAACAACCGCCATACATATTCTTGGTATTCTATTTAACAACGTATTGATTTTGTTGAAATCAATTATGTGCCACTAATAAGTTTCGTCCATATCTTATGCATTATTTGGCATTAGTTTTTGACATTACTTTTGATTCTTCTTTAAAAAAATCTGATAGGAGAGAGATCTTGTGATTAGAGAGGCTGAATCATTTTATTTAATATTTGATTGTTTCCGAACTAAGTCAAATAACTAAAACAAGTTTTTGAAATATCTATTTTAGATTTAAGCTTCAAGTCATTTTCTTTTGAAAAAATAAATAACTTCTCATTAACCCATCTTTCCAAAGGTGTAACAATTTTTTTAAAGTATGCTAGTAAACTACTTTTGCCATTCCCTCTTTTTTCTAAAATCACCTGTGGCATTCTAACCAATTTAGCCCCACACCCTAACACTACATCCACTATGTTTTGCAGTCAATAATACATCACTTTATCATAAATTTTTTCGGACGATCAATCTTGAAATCAAAGATTTAAAACTTTTACACGTCGGTCTGCGTTTACAGTTATTGATGATCCATTTTTTTACGTAGTTTTGCCTTTAATTCCTATGATTTTTATCAAAGCATTTTAACCAATATATTTTAAAATTATTTGATAGTGCAAAAATAAACATAAAAAATAGTTTAAAAATAGTATATTTATAAAAAGTTAATGCCATTTAAATAATTATTAACCGTAATGTATGTAATTATGTATGTTTGTATGTATGTAAGTGTGTATATATACATGTATATATAAACGCATTTACCATTCAAAACTATTTTTTTAAGAATGCTGGATATGCTTGTCAAGTCAACTTTTCCCCAGACATGAGGTATTTTATTATTTAACGCTAATTCAAATAACTTTGTTAAATATTATGTGGAGCACAATAAGGGTACCATTACATATTACATCATTACATATTACATCATTGCATATTACATCATTACATATTACATCATTACATATTACATCATTACATATTACATCATTACATATTACATCATTACATATTACATCATTACATATTACATCATTACATATTACATCATTACATATTACATCAAAATAAGTTTATATATATAATTTTTAAATTTGTTTAAGTAGCATCAATTTGAGTTTTATTTAATAGACCCTTATTACCTCATTTAGGTAATTTTAGTCTTGGTCACATTTCTATCTTTTTTCAATGAAAAATACTAACTCATAATAAAATATGACTGATTTCATTGAGTATGTATATATAATACATACTTAATGAATTTAATTGATCATAAGGTTAGACATAATAATACTTCATTAAATGCTTTAAATGAAAAATAACTTTACACATTTAAAGCACTAAATTATAAATACAAAATATTTTTTAATCTTTATTAGCTTTTCTCTGAAAAATGTCTTTCTTGCAGTTCCCACTTTTTTATTTTACATTTGTCTAATTATATAAAATAAATCACATTATAACTCTTCATTTTGAATTCAAATTTGAAAGTCCAAGTATTTATAATAAATCTAAGCATGATTAAATTCTGTTTAAGAATTTAAAAGATCGATTAAAATTTAACTAAAAGTTTTTTTTGTTATGCATTAAAGGTTCATCATTTTACAAAAATGTCAGATTTATATAATAAAAATTTAATGTGTTATGCTTCTGCCACACTGCGTAATAAACTAATATCAATGATAAATACAATATCATTACATCTTTAATAATCATCTAATGGGATCGTTAGCAACATGACTCCAGAAAAATGAGTCCAAAATCATAGACTTCTTATTTTAAAAGAGTTTATTGCTGTATAAGTATTGGATTCTTAAAAGCACAAAATACATTGACATAAAGGCTAACATTACCCCACCCTACTACTTGGTTAGTTTCAAAATATGCATCTTCCCCTCTTAAAACTAATTGAACCTAATTATCTAGTAACTTTTCTTCCAGAAAAAGTGTTTTCTATATGTTAGAGCTAATTTTGAAAACCCTTTTTTCGAAGTTAAACTTTTTTGATAAAAATCTGTTATATACATCATTTCAAATCAAAAAAATACTTAAGAAATTGCTTTGTAATCTGATCTAGTTAAAATTTAGAGAGCTGTCGTACCCACCTATCGAACCCACCTATAACACACAGAATAGAAAAAAAAGTTCTACATAAAGCCTTTCTTCTAAAAAACTAACAAATGTTGATGAGATCCACATTACCTTATGGGCCAACATTACCCCACCCTGCCCTATACTTATAAACAATTACTGTTTTGTTTTTGTTGTAATTGTTGTTTGCTTTTTTAACATAAAAATTTGATTAACCATGAAATGCAAGGAGAAGAAAAAAGCGATTTAAAGCGATTATAGTGGATGTGGTGGCATAACCGCACATGGAGGCACAACTGTTTTTTAACATTTCCCTTTGAAAAATGTTATCTAATATGGCAAAAAACATACCACGCTTTGGTAAAACAGTTTCCTTCATTTCGCTTATGTCAAAAAGATACGTTGATACGTTTATTATGTCAAAAAGATACCTGATACGTTTCTGAGAAATCATATTTTTCTAGACCTTTCTTTTGAGGATTAATTTTAGGGTTAAAGATATGTGTTATCAGCATTATTTCATTAAATGAAAACCATTTTTGATATCAACATAACCTAATAAGCAAGCTATGAAACTGCATTCTTTCTAAAAACTCTCCTCTGGGCCAAAACTGCATAGACGCACAAGAGGTACAACAGCATACTTTTGATATTTATCAAAGTTAGGTAATTACCGATAACAATATATACAATTGTCACACTTAAATGCGTTCATGTAAAAACTTGAATAGAAATAGTTTTGTTTTGAGATGTTAGAAATTATATTTCGTTTTTTTTTAATTTAATTTCTCTGAGTTTTTGATTAAAATAGAAAGTTTAGAGTATAAATTGATATCTTGTTATATTTATGTATATCTAATTATTATTATATTATTATATATCATAGGTATATAATTGTGGATTTCTTAATTTAAAAAAAATGTACCATGAAAAGTGTACCTTCAACAACTTTTGTGAGGGTGCGGTTGTGCCTCACAATTGGGGCAAAACCGTTTTTTCACTAAGTTAATAACGTTTTCAAAACCCGTTTTATTTTTTTTCTAATTGCAGCAATTTAAAGCTCAGCAATGTGGTTATTGAAATAAACTGTTAAAAAGACATATTTCACTTTTATTTTCATATAACATCAATCCAAACGTTATGGGGCGGTTTGTCCCCACTTCCCCTATATACTAATGATGTGTTTAATTAAAGTTTCGAGTAGTAAAATAAAATAAATATTGTCTTAAAGGTTATCTAAATAAAGAGCTACTCGAAATTTGCAAACAAGCTATTTAGTTTTTTATCTATGTTATCAATATTTAATTTGTTTACAGAGTATTAGTTTTTTTTTTTTTTGCTTGTTTTTTATTAAGTAAATATATAAATGTATAAATCTCTGTAGAAAAATGTATAAATCTCTATAAAACATCAATGCATTTCTCACTGAAACAAAATAATACCATTTATCAAAAAAAAGATTTTAACTAAATACCCTTTTATTACCGACATTCTTGTTCTCAATTGAAACCAAATTAAGAAATTTTTATTTGAATATATATTTAATGAATATTAATTTTATCTTTTATTATTATTGCTTTTTTTTATATTACTGTATTTATAAAACTATTATTACTTTTATTTTATGCTTTTTTTTTTTAACTCTACTACTAATATTACTATTATCATTAATTTACCTTTGAAATCTTATTAATATAATATTATTAATTTTACCTTTAGAAATCTTATTAATATAATTTATGACGATAGTGATAGTGATTCAATTTTAGTAAAAGTTTTATGGTTATTGTCCTAATTTTTGCTAATGTTATGTTTATTTTAATAATTTCTGTCATAGTTATAAACTTTACTATAATTATTTTTACCATAGTTTTTATCATTAGTTGTAATTTTTAGTAAAGTTAACATGTTATAATTACTATTTGTAATGTTTTTTTTATTCATATTATTATCATTATTATTATTTTTCTTATATTTTATTGCAATTAAAAATATCATCTTTATTTATTAATAAATAAAGATAATATTATTAATTTCAAAATTGAAAGAAAAAAAAAAAGGAAAATAAAGCACCAATTAGTGCTTTATTTTCCTTATTTTCCTTTTTTTTTTCCTCTTTATTTTATATTAAATTCTTTTTATGTTTTATTTAGTTTTTTTTTAATTTTATTTTTTAGGTGTCACTTGACTAGTTTTTAACTATATGAGTGACACCTAACCTTATTTATGTGAGTTAATAAAATATTATTGTAAATTTTTATATTTTATGATTAAATAAATGGATTACTTACTTACTTGCAAATATATAAAGATAGTAGTATAATAAATTTTTAAATAAAATTTGCGTTTTTAGAGAAAAAACTTTTGAACTGTTTTACTATTATAAGTATATTTAAACATTTTATTATTTTTCAAAAAACTATAAAATTAAAAGTCTTGACGTTTAATTTACTACTTCTTTGCGATCGTTTCATGATTAAAACTAAATAATTTTTTAGTGACTTGATATCATTATTTAATGCTTTTTTTGTTTAAGTTATCTTGTTTCTGGTGATGCTGATGGAAAACTTAATATATGGGACTGGAAGACAACTAAATTATACTCGTAAGTTAAAAGTATAGTTAAAGTGTAAGATATTCCAATACTTTTTGAGTACAGTATTGTAATGTTTGAGTGTAGCTTTGCAACGTAAGCGGATAGCATTGCAGCAGTCAATATAAGCGTATAACTTAACAACAGCTTGTAGCATTCCAACATTAGCGTATAACATTAGAACATCAGCGTATAGCTTTACAATATTGCATTGCATTATTGCTAATAAGTATAAATACTTTTTTTATTTTAGCAAATTTAAAGCGCATGACCAAGTGTGCATAGGTTGCGAATGGCTCCCTCACGAAACGTCGAAAATAGCTACTTGCGGTTGGGATGGCTTGATAAAACTATGGGATTAGAACTATAGAAGAATTATGATTTAACTTGTTATATTTCTTTATTAAGTTAATATAAATACATTAATAAGATATGAATGAAGATAAAAAGACCATGAAACAACAATTATTTGGATAGTCAGCGTTATTTGAATTCTTCGGTACTCCTGCACATTGTAATATTTGTTTAAATTCGTCGGTAATTCATCGCTTTGTAACATTTAACTTATTTAAATAAATACTTTATGCAATTTGTTTTGTTTTTTCCGACGTCTTACCAAATTTAAAACTTGAAAATGCATCGACAAAAATAACTGTTTAGAATCGTGAGCATTTCTGTATTAAAATTATTTTTATTACTAAAATAAACAAAAAAGTTTTATAAACAAAATTGAAATAATCGAGCAAAATTTATAAATCTATTTTAGGTGCTGACACTCGTTCACTTTCAGCCGGAGTTGTTAGTCCTTAGCCTCGGCCTTACCTTAAGGCCAAAAATTAAGGCCTTGGTCTTTGCCATAAAACTTTTGGCCTAAGCCTTTATTGTTTTAGTCTTGTCCTTCAAAAAAAAACAACATAAAATTAAAGAAATAAAAGTTTTCATTCTTTATTTTTATGTATTTTTGTTTTCGGCTTTCATAAATATCTACAAGTGTAATTTCTTATTAACTTCGTTGAATTCTGCGCATAATCTTGGTCTAATTTCACAACATGTGGTTTTATTGTCACAGCACTTGGTACCTACAGTTTTGTTGATAATTGGCTTTAAAGTAGAGCAAATATTTCAGTCTTTGGTCTTGAAAATGTTTGGTTTGGCCAACCCTTGGCCTTGAAACTGTTATTCTTGACCAAGTAACTTTCGGCCTTGGCCTTGTAACATGTGGCTTTAACCTTGGCCTTGGCTTTGTTACTTTTGACCTTGTTAATAACTCTGTTTTTCAGCTAATTTTCAACTTTTTAAAAATCTTTATTAAAAAAGGGGAATGTTTGACTTTTATTCTCTTTTGAATAATTTGTTTACTCAAGTTTGAAACAAAATGAAAAAAGTAAAATGTATATATGTTTTGTGCTTTTCTGGGGTCATATTTATTCCCTGATATTTTATTTAGTTTGGCAAGCGCTCATTTTATTCCAGAATTTTATGGATTTGCATTAAGCAATAATGAAGCATTAACAATTTAGGTCTAATAATACAAACAGACCATGGTTTAGTGGTCTAATTGTATTATTATTTTGTTTTATTATTATATTTTTGTGAACTAAAATAAAATTGTTTTAGTGGGTTTCCTATGTTCTTAAAAAACTAAAGCCAAAAGTAACGGCATATAAAACAGAAATGACTTGAAACTTTCCAAAAATGAGAAATACTATCATATAATTTATATTTATATCAATTCGTATGTAAGTTACAACATTAAAGTCTTGAACTTTTTTCAAAAATTAACTCTAAGTAGCGTGACGGTCGTAACGCTTACTTTTTACCACTTCTGAACAAAATAACTTTGTCAGACTTAATGCAGCGAACGGCATGGTAAAAAAAAAATCCTTTGGTGTGTGTATTTAGCAAATATTGATGTTATTATATGCTGAGTTTTACAGTTTTTACTTGAAGTTTTACAAACACTTTTGTGTTTTTTTTGTCGTTACGGTCGCAATGAAAAATCTAGTGCTTAAAAACAACAAATATAACGACACAATTAATGATGTAAAAAAAGTATAAATACTATTAAGTATAAAATTATTACTTACCATGTTAAAAAAATGCAATACAATATTATCAAAGTTTTCAGTTATGGATATACGGTGCGATTTTTAACACTACACGAAAGGACTGTAAATAAGCGTCAAAACACGTTTATACGACCCTTACAACTTTAAAACCATGCTATATAAAATGTCTAATAAAATGTTTTTTTAAAATAACTTTGTTTGTTTAAATTTTAAGATCTAGACTGTTTGGTTTTTCAAATTTTCTATTTTTTTTTCTGAACACCTCTCATATATACATATATATATATATATATATATATATATATATATATATATATATATATATATATATATATATATATATATATATATATATATATATATATATATATATATATATATATATATATATATATATATATATATATATATATATATATATATATATATATATATATATATATATATATATATATATATATATATAGGGGAAAGTCGGGTAGCCCCGGACGGCGGGTAACTCCGGACACTTGATGTACAGCTTAAACTAAAGTAGCTATTTGACTTTTAATACTAGAATAAAATAATTTGAGTGAAAATATGGCATATGCAAAGTATCTTAAAATATCATAAAATGTTCAAGCGAATGACTGGGAGGGCAAGATTTTGATTCCCACCACCAGAGAGCTACGTATCATCATATTTGATTCACATATTAATATACCTAATTTTTATGTAAGCTAATAACTTTTTAATGATTAAAAATATATTTTTATTTACAATAGTTATTAAAAAAAAAAAATTCGTTAAAAAGTTCAATTCACTGGTTTTAAAACTAGTATTTGTGAATGAGGTATGATCGGGTGGTATCGAACACATGTTTGGAGGGTGGCTTCGGATAACTTAATTCGCTTACATATTAATAAAAAACAACTTTTTTTACATAAATATTAATACATTTAGTATAGTACACACACCTATAACAGTAATTCATTTAATTCCAATAAAAAAAACATTACATTTGAAAAAAGTGTTTTTAAAGTGTTTATTTTCATTATAAAAAAGCTTATGTTTATATTTTTAAATGATGACATTTTCATTCTCATTCTATAAATATCAGAGGCAATTTTTCAAGGCGATTTTTTTAAAAATGTGTCAAGAACAGTCCAATGCTAAATTATTATATATTACATTTAAGTCACACTGGTAAAAAAAAGAGGTAAAACCATGGTTAAACTATGTGTCCGGGGTTACCCTCCAATTTTGAAACATGCCTTTTTTCTAACATTTTTTCTTTTATGTTTTGTATATTATTAAGATACATAATAATTATTTTTTTGTTTCTAATTCGATAGATGAATGTTTGAACATTTAATAAAAGTCTTTTGACACTTTTTTTTCTGTTAGCATATGCGCACAATCTATATTTTCCTTAAGTGTCCGGGGCTACCCGACTCTTCCCTATATATATATATATATATATATATATATATATATATATATATATATATATATATATATATATATATATATATATATATATATATATATATATATATATATATATATATATATATATATATATATATATATATATATATATATATATATATATATATATATATATATATATATATATATATATATATATATATATATATATATATATATTTATATATTGGTTATTCAGACTAATGATAATGGTAAATACTAAACTCTCAAGAAATATGTGTAAAGAAAACGAAAAGTGTGAGTTTGAAAACCAATTTAACTTAAGATCTAATAAAAAAAAGAAATTGTTCATTATTAAAGCAGCTAAACCAGAAGTTACAGGTAATTTCTAGTTTGTAAGAAACTTGAACAACTTAATGTATATTATATATTTAAGATAGAGAGTGATCTAAATTATCTCAATAAAATATAATGAACAAAAACAATTATGCATTTAGATATTCAACTTCCAACTGGCATGGATATTCTGCAACAACTAGCATACCTGCAATCTATATACTGCCTGAAAACAACCAAAAAAATCAGTTTGGTTACGTGCTTGCTTCGTAAAGATTTTGAAAGAAAATTTATATTGTAACTGTGTTTTAGCTAAAGTTAAGAAACCCTGGATAAAAGCAGGCTTTGAAATTGTTAGTGACACTCAACTATTCAAAAATCTTATTAAACTTGACAAGCAGTATTCTAATAAAAAAAAAACGAAAATAGAGGCTCTCCTAAAGATTTAATAAATCAGAAAAAAAAACTTTGACTTAAAAAAGGTTTTTTGGGTAGGCAAGCCAGTTTTTAAAAGATCAGGAAGAAGAAAGAAAGTTTATTCTTAGTACAGAAGATAAGAAATTTAGTAGAAAAGTAAAACTCAAAAATTAAAAGTATTAAATGATATTTTTCACTTAATACTTTTAATTTTTAAGTTTTTTAGAAGCTTCTCCTTATCCATGTGTTATACAGTTTGATGGAAAAACTCTTTATGAAATTAATGCAGGAAAAAAGTTTAAGGTTGACAAGCTAACAGTTCTTGTAAAAATTGAGGGTAAGACGCACCTACTAGGTGTTCCTACTTTAACTTCCTCTTCTGGTCAGGATCATTATACAAGTATTATGAACCTAAATTAAAAGTAGGAGGTCTTTGTTTTGATACGACTGCAAGCAATACCGGGATCAAAAATGGTTCAATCATAAAGATATCCAACAATTTAAATAAAAATTTTTAAAATTAGCATCCAAGCATCACATAACAGAATTAAGAATAGCGCATTTTTGGAAACATACAACAAACGAGTTGACTACAGGACCAGAAAACTTATTGTTTCAATAATTTAAAATTAATTGAACATCCTAATTTTAGTTATGCGCCAAGTGATCTATACAAGTTTAACTGGAAGGAGGTGAGTGGTAGTATAAGTGAAATGGCTGCTGAAAATTCTATAAACTTTTGCAAAGTATATATAAAAAGAAGGGGATAGCAGGACAAGATAAACGTGAAGACAGAAGAGAGCTGGCTGAATTAGTTGTGACTTATATATCCTCTTTTGTTTATAAAATCAGGAAAACTGGAGTTATCCATCGTGCCCGTTTTCTTCTTAAAGCAATTTACTATCTGAAAATGCAGCTTTTGTTTTCTCAAAATGACTTTGTTCAAAATAATAATGATTTCAAAAAAGACATCAAGTTTATTTTGCAGTTGTTTTTATGCCAAGTGGTATTTAGACTCGAGTATTGTGTCTAAAGCCCCCAACTTAGATATTAAAGCTATCCATCAAATGCATCAGATCAAAAATGATGCATCAATTTAGAAATATTTGTCGGAATTCAAAAGCATATGATGCTGTGCTTGATTCGCTTTACAAGCACACTTGGTACTTAGACTCAACTATGATTCCACTAGCTCTATTGGATGAGGATTTATCTTTGCATGAAAAACAAAAAATTACAGCTGCAATTTTTTCATTTAAAATGCCTAAGGCTGAACACTTCAAAAATGAAAACAAAAAAAAACAATCATAAAAGAGATAGAAAAAAATGCTAGTACTGAGCAAGATCCACCGAGCCATTTTGGTAGATGAGTTTTCTTACCTTTTGTTTAGTTTTAGTGGTTTAACTAAAGAAAGAATAAAAGACTAGCTTTCGATTCCACCGCAATACTGGCATACACAGTGTTCGATTAGAATTTTTAAAAATTATGCCAATAACCTTATTGTTGTCAATGACCATTCAAAAAGACCCGTTGGCATGATGCAGCAATATGTCCATCGTTACAGAACGAAGAGGAAAAATAGAGTAGATTGAGATCAAAGCTCCACTAGTCTTACAAAAAAAAGATTATCTGATGATAGTCTTTCCTCTTTAGCGAATAAACAAAACACGAACAAAATAAAAAAAGATAAACTATAGAAGAAACATGCAAAAACTTTTTAAATATTTAAAATATTTTTTTTTGATTTAAAAAGTAATATTAAATCGTGATATGCAAAAACCACGTATGATACAAAATCAACATTTTCAGTAAATTTGAAAAAAACTATTTTATTTCTTAATTGTTAATGATTTAACTGAGACACAAATCGATGTCTATTAATTATAAGATAAAAGTAAAAAAATATTTTTTGATTTTGATGAGATCTTGAGGTTCCTCTTTGGATTCTAAATCCTTGACGGATTCTAATATTTTTGAATTTTTTTTTTTCTAAACTATATCAACCTTGGACTCAAAAAAAGCAGAAAAAAAATGCTTGTTTTATCAATAATAATTTTATTAAAAAAAAATTTTTTTTAGTAAAAAAAATATTTGCATAAATATACCTTAAAACCCCTGTTTTGATAAAAACGGGGGTCTTTTAATAAAAAAAACAACATTTTTTTTTTCTTTTTAGTTTAATTAAAACAAATACTATATTCAAAATAAGCGTATTATTCTGCTTATTTTGAGTACCAGGTTGATATAGTTAAGAAGAAAAAAAATTTCAACAATATTAGGATGCGTCATAAATTTAGAATCCAAAGAGGAGCCTCTAAAACTCATTTAAATTAAAAAAAAAAAAGTTAGGTTCTTTTTTCACCACAGACATCGATTCGCAGCTCAGGCAAATCAAATTTCAAAAATTTTTAAAATCGATCCACCCAACTAAGTATAGCGAAAATTAATATTGTTTCTTATCATAAAAACTACCAGTATTTAAAAAAAAAATAAAAGAATAAAAATAAGAAAAGTAAAAAAATAAGATAAGAAATTTTTTGTTACTTCAGATATATAGATGCTGTTGTAGAAGTCTAAGAAGACTTATCATCGAGTACCTCTTTAAATGGTTAAATAAAGTCCATTTCATTTTTATATATAGTCAAATGTGATTAAACAATATACAATCAATGATACACATAAATATTTTAGTATCAATTTTAATTTTAATGTTAAGTTTAATACATCGCGACGTTATAATTATTTTGTTCTATCTCCACATTTTTTAGTTTTGAGATAAAACGATTTAAAAAACGAAAACTTTAGGAGACGGCGTATAATTTTTTTTTATAACTTATGTTTTTTCCGCAACTTTTTTACTTAAACTTAGATTTTAATTCAGTAGAAAGACATTATTTTGAAGAACACAACATTATCATTAACTCAATTTTTTCAGAAAGTGGAGTTAGAACAAGATAATTCTAACGTCGCGACATGTCGATATAATTGTTAATATTAAGTATGAGGTGTTTAAATTTATTTTTCACAATTGTTTAATACTTTAAGTTCTATATTTTTGGATATTATTTTTTTATATAGGGACGGACCCCGGTAGGAAATAGAAAACCGTGAGAACTTTGTTGTTCTTTTAGGCAGTGTGAAGTTGCCTGTTGCTCTTGTTACATATCTATTAGAGTTTACTTGAAAGAAGTTATCTAAAAAAATGCGATGGGACTACTCCAAGTTTGTATTTAAGCATAAATAGTACATTTTGGTAGATGATGATTTGGTAAACATTTAGTACATTCAAGATTTTTAGTAAGGGTTCAGCATGAATGAGTTTATCTTTATTATAAACTAATCTTGATGCATGTTTTCGACTTATAGTATAAACAGTACTGTGTGTACTTGCCCATGTAATATTAGCGTACGTGAGATAACTTTGGATGTAAGAAATAAAGCGATTTAAGATTATGTTGGGGCAACATAGGTTTAACTTTGTAGAGTGCTTATTGTACTTATATGGGCTCTCCAAGATATATTTTCGTCAATAAGTATCCCAAGAAATTAAGTTGTTTCTGTTCTTTCAATGTTTACCTTATCTATTTTTAGTGAGGGAAGGATAGTTGGTACATTATTTTTTTGTTTTTTGGAATGAAACAATATGTATTTTTTTTTTGTGTATTTAGTGATAACTTATTTAATTTCAACCATATATTTAATCTTTTAAGTTCGTTGTTCATACATTCATAAAGGTTTTTGATTGAGTTCGATGGACAAAATAAGTTTGTGTTATCGGGAAACATTATTACATCAAGTTTTTCCAAAGCTTTTGTAAGGTCGTTAATATATAAAAAAAACAGAAGAGGTTCAAAAATGGAACCTTTGGGGACACTGCACTTAACTCTTAGCAGTTTTGAGTGTTTATAATTATCTGAAAAAACACATTGTTGTCTGTTACTTAAATAGTTGTTAAACCAGTTAAGAGTTATGTTTTTTGTTCCATAGCTTTCCATTTTTTTAAGAAAGATATTATGATTTACCGTATCAAACGCTTTTGACAGGTCTATAAAGATGCCGAAAACATACTGTATTTTATCAAAAGAACCACTTATACTGTTAACTAGATCTAGGATTGCGTGTTCAGTAGAATATTGTTTTTCGAAACCAAATTGCTTTTTATTTAGAATTTTATTTTGGATTAAATACTTATACAGTCTGTTATAGATTACTCTTTCGAGAAGCTTAGAAAAGGTAGGGAGTACCGAGTTAGGTCTATAGTTATTAATTAAATATGATTCACCTGTTTTAAATATTGGTATTACTTTAGCTACTTTTAACTTTTCTGTTATGATCGACCGTGTCAAAAGCTTTTGACAGGTCAATAAAAACACCAAGTGTAAATTTTTGATTTTTAAAAGATTCTTTAATATAACGTGTTAATTGAAGAATAGCATGTTCGGTTGAGTTGTTTTTTTAAAACCGAACTGATTTTTATAAAGGAGCTTATTGGTAATTAGGTATGTCTACACTCTGTTATACATTATACTTTCTAATATTTTTGAAAAAACTGGAAGAACAGAAATAGGTCTGTAATTTGTTATATTGGTCGGGTCTCCTGTTTTAAAAATAGGAATTACTTTTGCTATTTTCAGAGAGTCTGGGAAGGAACCTTGTTTAATGGATGATTTAAAGATTTTGTAAAGAATATCCTTTATGACATCATAAGAGCCTATTACAATATTTCCATTTATACCATCAGGTCCTACTGATTTATTTCTTTTTAACAATCTAAAAGCTGTATCAAATTCCCAAGCGTTAGGTTTGTAAAATCTAAGGACGTTTGAAGTTCATCTGTTAATTTATAATTTATTAAAGGAATTTTGTTTGATAACTTTGTTCCTATAGTGGAAAAAAATTTGGTTGAAAATAAGAGCATATTAATTCAGGCAAATTAATTTCGTTAAAGTAATTTATGTCTGGATCGGAATCGTCATCCGATCCAGACATAAATTATTCATTGATTCATTAGTTTGAAAAAATTTAAAAGCATTTTCAAAATAATAATTATTTTTCGAATTCATTTTTTATTATTATTTACTTTTTTTATTCTTTTATAAATAACCGTGGATATAATTTGTTTTAAGACGGCTAAGTGATTATTCTATTGTACACAACTTTAGCGAATTTACCTGGTGCTCGTCCTTAGCTTGACGGAAAAGTTGTTTGCAAATACTAGTTGTCCGCTCGCTGAAATCTTCGTTTATATACATGTTTTCCTTCCACAATTTCTTTTTTTTGTATTTTTCGAGAATGTTTTCACGATTTTTAAAATTGAGAAACTTGACAACAATAGTTCGCTTTCTACGTTTACCTTCTTCGTGTTCTTTTCTTCCAACACAATGCGCTCTTTCAATTTGTATACCTTCTTTAATATCGAGTTTTTCTCTCAGTAGATTCTTAATCAATTCTTTTCTTTTCTCCCATGTTTCGCCTTCGGTTTTTTATTTATATTTTATAAGTAAATTTACTTATAAAATATAAATTATTTTTAGTTTACTTTAAAAATTATATAAAATATAAGCTTATTTAATAGAATTTTTTCTTTATATAATTTATTTTTTACAACAATTTTTTTTTACTTATATAATGAAAAATGACAATTTATATAATAATTTTTTATAAGTAAATTTTATTTATATTTGGTCGCCTATTAATTTTATGTAATTCTTTTTCATATAAAAGTTTTTTTACAATTACGGTAATATAATATTTTTTTTATAAATTATTTTTATATGTAGGGGAAAGCGGGGCAACATGGCGAACGTTTTGAAAGCCCTGAGTTATTGCAAAGTTATCAGTCATGAAGCAATAATACTTTCTCAGTATGTTTATGTTATTAAAATCCTTCATTGCCTGCATGAATTTTCAGTTTGCAAATATAACAATTTGAAATAAATATTAAAATAAAAAGTTCATAAATTTGTCATCTGATTACGTGACCGGGGCAAGATGACTTATTATGCTATATTTACCTCCAATTTTATAAAATTTTAAAAACTACCAATATCTCTAAATAAAGTAACAAAAATTAAACACAAATTGCAAAAAACTACTTCTAAAGAAGTTAAACTTGAAGGGCACCATACATTATGAGAAACCGAAAGTGAGGTATTTTCTTTTAGGCGCTAAAAGTAAACTTATGTGTATAAAATTGCGTTAATAATATTTCAAAAAACCAATTGGTGTTTTAAAATACAAGATGCAAATACAGTTTCGTTTTCACCCAATTTTAAGAGTTTTTGTTAAGTTGTTATATGAAAACCCATCTTGCCCCATTCGCCATGTTGCCCCGCTTTCCCCTAAATGTAAATTACATTTTGAGGAACTATTAAATTATGTAATGTAATTTGAAAAATTAATTAATATTTATATGTAAAAGTAAATTGCTTTTTTTTGAGACTTACTTTTACTTGTATAAGTAAATTACTTTTTGATGTAATCTGTTTTCGATAAGTTACTTTTGAAAGTAAAAAACTTACTTTATAAAGTAAAAGTCGTTTCATAAAAATTAATTACTTTTTTGCAAATGTAAATTCAATTTGAACAGTGTCAATTACTTACATAATAAACTTTTTCAAAAAAATTTACTTACTCGTGTAAGTAAAAAAAAAGTAAGTGGTTAAAACCATTACAAAGTTTAGGATTAGCCCAGAAATTATTTGGATTTAAATCTGATTGAACTTAACTAAAAAAGTTAGGTTTAGTGATGTACTTCAACATAATTTATAATTGTTTTAACAAGTTTTTCTAATGTAAAATTGTACCTTTTTTAAAGTTGAAAACTATTATGTTAAAATTGTTTTCCTTTTTAGTGATTTTGAACTTAGTTACTTAGATTGTACTTTTAGAAACGATTTTATTAGTTAAACATCTGTCAGATGTTTATCTTTAAAATCGTTAACTAAGTGGTCAGACATGAAAACCTTCAAATTATGATGTCAACTTAACAAAATCAATTAAAGGTAATTTTAATTTTAAATTACTTATTAAGTTATAAAGTCTTTAACATTTAAAGTTTTAACAAAGAAGGATGCAATATTCTTTGGCATAAAAATATTCTTAGTACATTATCATAATTCAAATTGTTTTATGTTGCTAGTCAAGTCAATTTTTTAAATGGAGGATAATTAGTGTACTTATAACTTATTTAGTTTTTTGTGGCTAAAATAAAAATACTGTTACATATTTATATATATTGTTTTAAAGCAATGCTGTGATAATTAGTTAATAGTTAAAAAAATTGTATGTGAAAAACTTTGACCAACCAAAAGCCTTCTTACAATGATCCTCACTTCATTTCTTTTTTCTTTTAGTTTCTATTTAAATAAAACATTAGTCAGTTGAAAAGAAAAATCAAAATTTGATATTACTAATTTGTTTCAGAGATAGGGACCATTCTAAGCAATAAATCTAATCTCTTTTTTGAAAGACAATAAGGTTGTTATTAATGCGAAGATTACATTTTTTTTTTTAAGTTGCAAACTTTAAAGATTTATAAATTAGCTGAAAAATTTCTTTTACATTTAAACATTAGGAATAAAATAGAATATTGGTAAAGTTTTGTGGCATAAATTAATTTAACATATTTTTGAAGTTTTGAATTTTGATAATTACTTTATTAGGCGTTAATGCAACAGATCAAAAAATTTTAATTGGTGCTTAGAAATGCAAAGAAATATTGCTGTCATCTGGCCATAGTATGAAAAGTGAGGACAGTTTTCTAATTAATTTTTTGTCTGATGAATCAGTGGAATTTGAATTTTATTATTTCTGGGAAATTTATATTTTTACCCTGCATTGGGTATTTTGACACATGACCTTGTTGTTAGGTCAAAAATGACATTAATTTTCATTTGAATAAAAATAAATGATCAAACTTTTTGGTTTTAACAAATGGTTCATTGTTACAAAAAGTTGTTACAAAAATAATAAAACGTTAGTATTAGTTATAAGTGCATGTTTTCATCCAATTTATGTCAACTCCAAATTAAAATAAAACTTACTTAAATAGAAAAGCTTATATGAAAAATATTTCAGATAGTATTTGCAATTTCTTTTTTTTAATCTAAACTGACATGACCAATAGAACACTCATGTGTTCAATGCAAGGTGAAATGGGGGTGGTGGGAATTATTGTTCAGATTTAAAGAGGGTACAGGAGTAATTTTATTAAAAAAGTTGGTGGAAATTTTGTTGCTACATCTCTAAGCCAATTTAAATGATACTGAGAACGTAGACCATTAAAATTGGTAAGAGATCCATCTCTTACCTATTTTAATGGTCTTCAATAATACGTCAAGCAACAAGTGATTTCTTCTTCAAGTTTTCAAGTAAAAGTTGCTTATTAATACTGAAACCACGTTCTATCAATGACTACCTATGTGATGGAACAAAGATTAACAATTTAATAGATTGCAATTTCTAGTTTTTTGTAAATCTAGAAAAACTGTTGATACAGACTTTGTTTGGTAACACTTTTGTTTTTTTTGTAATTTTCATTCCTACATGTAACTCCATTGTGTACTACACTAAATAAGTTTTGAAAAAAATTTTTTTAAACTGTGTTTACTTTGGTCAGAATGAAACAATACTTCATTATTTTTTTTTTCAAAAATCAGGACTTGAAAAATTTTTACATATAAAAAAATATTTAAAATTTAGACTGCGAAGCAAACCTTGTTTTAAAAAATTACAGTATTTTTTCTAAATATATTTTGAAAAATTTAGGACTTTTAAAAAAAAAATATCTGGAAAAAAATAAGGGAAAACAATTTATTGTAGTGCAGCTTGTGACTAAATTTTATGCTGCTTTGAATTAATATTTAAGAGAATTTTTGGCAACGATTGCTTAATCTTAATTGCACTGACAGTTTTTATTTTTATCAGTTAGTTTATAATTCTAATTTGTAATGTTGGTTTACACTGAAATTTCTTTTCTTTTGACATTGTAAATAAAAAGCAGGGTCTTAATAAGCTCAGTGAGTGGGAAAAGTATAAAAAAAATTAATAAACATCCTCTCCTGTGTTTTAAGCACCTGAGAGTAGTTTATAGCCCAAAAATGTTAAAATAAGATCTAAATTGATAATTTACATTTGCATAATTAAACATATAAACCATTTCTACGGTTTTCAAGTTACCAATAAACAAAGTTATTCTTACCGTGGAGTTAAATTCGATCTATCTTTCCTCAACTATTAGCTAATGATCAATAAAGTAAATTTCAATTCATGAAAATTATAAAATTGAAACCATGTCTCAACAAGCATCCAAACTTAAATTAAATTAAATTAGTAAAAATAGAGATAAAAAAAAAATAATAAAAAATATATAGTATGATATTTGACAAAATTTTAATTAAGCTATGACTAACACATAAAGAGAAGAAATATATTATTAAAAAAAAAAGTAAGAAATGTAATAAAATTTTTTTATATATAAAGAAGTTGAGGTTTGTTATTAAAGCAACTAAAGATAAGAAGCACTATAGTGTTACACAAAGAGAACTCTAAACAAGTTTAAAATGGAGTTTTGTAGAGGTATAATAACCGGGAATTACCTGTATCAATAACTTTCTTAACAATTTGTTTACAAAGTCTTTATCTACTCAGGATGGCCACTCAAATTTGAAAATGAAATTTCATGACTTTTCCATGACTCTTCAATAACCTTTATGATAAAACACTAGAGTAAAATATTCAGTACTTGCATGCACTAAGCATTAGCAACTTGGTCATTATAAAACATGCAAACCAAAAAATAATTAGTAGAAAGTTCTGAAATCATGTCTAAGAAAAACTCATTTTTCTTTTTCTTCTTCTCTTACACTGCAAAAATATCTTTTTAAAAATGGACTTAGACTAGACATACTAGAACTTTTCTCTGCATCCTATAAATATCACAAGTAGAAAAAAATAATGATTATTTAAAAAATTCCATGAATTTTCCATAACTTTCAATCAAAGTTTAAGAATTCCATGACTTTTTCCATGACCAAACAAAATTCCATGACATTTCCATAATTTCTATGACCAGTGGCCGCCCTGCTACTGCTTATGAACCAAAAATTCATTAAATCAAATTTGCTATATACTTACATCAAGTTTAATTTAAACCATCCAACTACTTGATTTTTTTAAATATTGAATAAAAAAATGAACTTATTCAAACAGTTTAAAAGTTATATAACAATTATGCATTAAACCTTTCGCGCCTAAATTCCATATTTGTAAACAGTAAAAACTAACACACTATATTTAAAGTGATAGAGCAGTGAAATCATATGAATATCATCAGTGAAAACCATAATAATCAGTGAAAGCATCATATTTACTCCATGAAACAATGTTTTTTGAAAGAATAAAAATCACACCTTTTATAAAAAAAAATTACAAAAAAATTGCTTGCTATATTTAAAAATACAACTAATGACTCAGCAATTAATGATCGTTATACAAAATGCTATAATAATTCATAGTTTTTATATTAATGGTTACTAATGGTTATGAAATACTTTTCTTTTGTAGCAAGTGAACTGAAAAGAATGTAAATCTGTCTCACAATCTGTTGGATAGTTTTGATTAGCTCTGTCCATACTATTTTTTAGCTTCACTTTTATCTAGAGAATTTATTTAAAAATTTGGATCTTCATTGGCAACATGTTTTAAGTTTGTTTTGGGAGTGTCAAATGGTAATCGTCATCAGCTGTTATATTTTCTTCTTTTTTTGATTCTTTTACACGACGAAGCAGCAGATGAGAAAAATGTTGTGGTAACGTATGTCTGTTGACTTAAACTTCAGCTGTTAAACCTTTATGCAGTGACACTATACTTCCTCTCAACCATTGTTGTGTACACGGAGTCATGCTTGGGTTTCACCCAGCTTTATCACCTTCTTTTCAGTCTTGAAGCTTAGTCAAAGTCATTTGTTCTTTATACCACCCGATGAACTCTTCCATTCAATAATTCCATTTTCTCATGGTTTTTTAACAGCTGATTATTGTACTTATAAGTAATTCTTGTGTTGCAAGTTTGTTTTTTATCAATTTAGTTAGCACTTGTATGAGTTCATCTGCAATTTTTTTTGGTTTTGGTACCCATGTAACATTTACATTTAAGGCATAATCCTTAAACAATCTTTCAAATATTGGAAACATTTGTAAAACTTACATTTTGCATTGCCTAGCATACTTTATGGGTTTCATTTCAATGTCGTATTGAGACCCTTAATACATGCATCTAATTCAGCTATGCTGATATGCATTGCATCAGACTTTGGTCGGAGCCATGTCACATCTTAAATTTTTTTGTCACTTTGAATTATTATACCTCTTTTGGTTATCAAGATTGCATTACACCACATCTATTCAATAACATACTTATTCAAATTAGGTTCACCCCAACCTGCTTTGTTTATTTTTTTCTTTATAAAGCTGCAGGTGAGTCTCAATCACCCAGCAATTGGGTGTTTAATTTATTATCTAAATATGCAAATTTAATTTTTGAAAAAGTGTAAATAGTAAAAGTATAAATAGCAGAATGCCTCGAGATTCACATTTTTCAAATACGTGGTTGCAAGCACCACGGATTATTAAAAAAAATGACAGTTGCATCATGTTCTTTATTTAAAAAAGACATTAATGTTAGAAATATGGGTGAAAATGCATTAAAAAGTCATCTCAAAAGTAAAAAAAATAATAAGTTATTACCTGCATCAAGTTCATTATGCAATTATTATTCAAAATTGATTATTTCATCACCTTTAAAAACTAGTACAATTCAAGTTTATGAAAAGCCATCTACTTCTAAAACATTGTATATTGTATTTATAAATGAACAAGTAATAACTGCTAAAATTAGATGGGTATTACATGTGGCTTTATCAAAATCTTTTCAAAAGTCATGTAAAGGACTAAACTCTCTTTTTATATCAATGTTTTCTGATAATAATATTGCAAAAAAGTTTCAGCTAGGTTGAATAAATTGTGGATATATTACATAATTTGGCATTGCATTTGTTATATAAAGAAATATTGTTATCACCTGTTTTTGTAATATCGTTTGACAAGTCATTAAATTGGACTATGCAAAAAAGTCAAATAGACATTATTGTATGATTCTGGAACCATGGTTCAAATCAGGTTTTTACAAGATATCTTAACTCACAATTTTTAGGAGATGCAAACTTGGAGCAATTATTAAAACCTTTTAACCAATTTACTTAACATTCAAAAAATGATTCAGATATCTTGCGATGACCTTAATGTCAATTTAAAGCTTTTAGGACTTGTTAAAGAAAATTGTGAACTTAATGAGTATCCAGCCTTAATAGATATTGACACGTATGGCCTCCACACAATTCATGGAAGCATAAAAACATCAATCAATAAATCTGAATGGAAGCTTAGTGAAAAATTGAAAGCAATGTGGAAATTTCTTAATGAATGTCCTTAACGTAGAAAAATCTATGAAAATGTATCTGAGATGAAGGTTTAATCTTTACCTTATTGTGGCCATTGTTGGAGTGAGAATCAAAACTGTTGTGAACGAACAGCAAGTATTTTTCCTAGATATTTAAAGTTTGTTGAACAATTACAAAGTTTACCAAAATCAAAGCGACCTAATAGAAAGTGGTTTATTATTTTAAAAGATACAATAAAAGATTCTTTGTTTATTGCTAAATTAAAATTTGTTGAATTTATAGCTGAAAAGTTAAATCTATTTCTGATAGTTTTTCAAAGTGATAAACCAATTGTCATATTTTTATTTGATGTTTTAAAAAGCATATTAGTTAACATTCTCAGTATGTTTTGATTGATCGATGTATTAGAAAAATCTGATACAACTAAGAAAATAATGAAGCTAAATCTATCAGATCCAATGTTATACAAAAGAAAGATACAATTGATATTGGTCTGTCTGCCAATATGGAAGTTTGAAAATATAAAAAATTATTAACATCAAAAAGAAGCACAATTTCAAATTTTTACAAAGATATATGCATATTTTTATCTTCACTTGCAACTCACATGTTAAAAAAATCTCTCATAAAATATCTCATTTTCAGTTGTTCATTTTGTCTTGATCCAAATAAATTAGCAGATAGCGGAGAGCTAGAGTGTAACAAATTAAAGATTTCTAAGTTAATATAAAAATTAGTGGCTTCTGGACATTTAAAATCAAAAGTTGGCGACAAAGCAAATAAAGAGTATTTTCAATTTATAATAAATGTTGTTCATAAACATGATTTAGAGTTTTTGTCATTCAAAAAATATGAAGATAGCTTGGATATATTTCTTGCTCAGTATATAACTGTAAATGGATATACATCTTTTTGGGATGTCTGCATAATTTTATTTTGTTTGTCTCATGGCCAGGCTGCCATTGAACGTGGATTCAGAGTAAATAAGGATTATTTAGTTGAAAATTTATGTGAAGATTCAATAATTGCTTTAAAATAGTAAATGATCACATGTCATCAAAGGGACAAAATGCTGTTGATATTCCAATTTCTAGAGAAATGTAGAAATCTGTTAAATCATCAAGAATGCGATATGACGTTGCGTTGGAAAGTGGAAAAAAAGTTAAAGAGATATCAACTGTATGTTTAAAAAGAAAAGCTTTTTCCGTCGAAATTGATGATGTTGTTTGAAAAAAAAAACTACTTCAAGCATCAGCTGATGATTTGATAAAAGAAGCAGATAAATATGCATTAAAAGCAGAGGAAAAAAAGGACTTTTGTTTCATAGTTACTTCAAATGATTTAAGATATCAATAGATAAACTTTTAAAATTGCAAGAGCATAATAGTTTAGAAAAAGCTTTATGTTTAAAAAGAGATTCTATTGTTTGAGTTTGTTTTGTCTTTTTTGTAAATATTTTTGTTTATATAGTTTGATTAAAGAGTATGATTTCAATTAAAAAAATTCTTTTAACTATTATGTATATATACATAAAAAATTCTTAAATTTTGAAAAGAGGTTTTATATATATATATATATATATATATATATATATATATATATATATATATATATATATATATATATATATATATATATATATATATATATATATATATATATATATATATATATATATATATATATATATATATATATATATATATATATATATATATATATATATGTATATATATATATATATATATATATATATATATATATATATATATAGCCGAATTATTTTAAACTCTAATAATAATATAACATTTTATTCTGTAATTCAATCAATATGAAAAAAATATAATGTAAAGATAATTGATAATATTCATTTAATAGGATATAAAATGTCCTAGAAAACGCAATAAAATGTCCTGGAAATGTCCTGGAATTTAACTTTTAAAATTTTGTGGCCACTATGAACAAGGCATTATCTTTGTTTTCCTTCTTTGATATTTGAAATTTTATTGAGTTTAGATGTTACTAACACCAGTTTCCTTTATCTAAATTAGTTTTTATTTTAAAATATTGGATGAAGTCCCCTATAAATCTTCTGGTTTCAAGACTTTCTAACCCTAAGCATGATAAATGTTTCCATATTAATTGCAATTTAAAACTGGTGCAAGCTTTGTATCTCTTTGCTAAACTCTTTTAAGTTTTTTTTATTTTTCAAATGTGGATTCCAAACTGGTGCCTTCCAACTTTCTTATTCAGGTTAGCATAGTTAATTAGTCATAGCATAGTAAATTAGTCAGTTGACCAGAACTTAAATGTCCGCTTTAGTCTACCTAGTTTTGAGTAAGCTTTTTTAGTTATCCTTTTAATGTGGTCTTTCCATTTCAGACTAATACTTATATTGATGCCTAGGTCTCCTTCCTGTGTTGTTTCATTCGGTTTGATGATTTTTTCATCATAGGTTGTATATAAAATTATTCAGATTATTACTTATGTTTTAACCTTGGTCTTGTTACTGTGTTGTTTCATTTAATTTGATGATTATTCCATTGTAGGTTGTATTATGTATAATTATTTTTATATATATAATTTTCAGGACTTTTATATTTAGACGTCCTATTGACGTCCCTAAGACCTACTTTAGACGTCCTAATTACCTTAGAAATAAAACTTAGCGCATAAATTATTATGCGCTGATTTGATTAATTCATAGTCTTAAGAATACATAGTCTTGAAACACGGACCATTTCAATTGTTTTACGATTTTAACTTGAAAACTACACAACGACCCGGCGAACCTGCACAACTTTATAATAATGGCAAGTTTTAGCAGCAATTTTGAGACAAATAGTGATTTGGAATGTTTGTTTGACGTGGTTGAAGGAAGGTTTTTGAATGATGACATTAACTTAGTTACAGATATAGATTCCGTTATTTCTGTTATCGATATTCATAGAGATAATGTCAAACAACATGCATGCACTCAGAGTTCTAAACTATACAATAAAATTAGAGGTTTAAAAAGACACATAGCATCAAAGCATATTTTAGAATGTATAGAAAAATATTCTTTAAAAATGTCTGATACGGAGAATTCTTCTAATATATTGTCACCGCTAAAGCTGAAAAGCATAGTTAAAGAATGTGCTAGTTTATTGGAAATGGACATGTCTTTTTCTAACATGCGAGATTATTTTTCGTAAAAAAACAACACAAGTTTTGTAAGAATTTGCTAGAGCACTTAATTACATTATTTGTAAGAGTTCGTTCATTTTCTTACGCCAAAGATATTATTGAAAAGCATAAAATAAAAAAGAAATCTTGTAGGACTCGTTCATTGCGATGTGAAATTAAAAAAGCAAGTGAAGGAAATCGAAAGTGAACATAGAAGGCTATTTTCATAGCTACATATCTTTTTAAAACATTAATGGTACATAAACTACATAAATTCTGTTTTAAATATATATATATATATATATATATATATATATATATATATATATATATATATATATATATATATATATATATATATATATATATATATATATATATATATATATATATATATATATATATATAAAACATGAAATATGTTTATCACCAAAAGTAAAAAAATTAGTCAACAAAATAAACAATGAACGAAATATTTTCTTCTTTTAATTTTACAAAAATTACTCTAATTATAAATTTTAAAATTTTCATATTTTAGCACTAGAGGCCTTTCAAAAAATCATCAGTAGTGCTGTTTTTGTTATTATAACAACAAAATATAATTTTTTTTAAAAACAGGAAATGATATTTATTTAATGTTGCTGTTAGCAACTATTGTAATCTTTATTTTAATGTCAATTAAAAGTGTCATGTTTTTGGTTGTAAAAATGCTTCTCACAAGAAATTAGGTTTTTTTTCATTTTTTAGCTCCACAAACACAAAAAGCTGGAAAAAAGGTTCTATAATGGAGTTATGCGCACGTTGACAATTGTATACTTGGTTATCAAACCTATCTGTTGATTGCCCAGTTCTACAACTAGAAATGTGCCCATTAGTGCAAAGTCTTAGGTTATTTGTTTTTCCGGTGTATGTAGCTTTCTTGTTACATGACAAACATTTTAAATAGTATATTACATTTTTACTATTACAAGTAATATGGCTTTTTATGTTCCATATAGTACCATTTGATGTCTTTAATTATTTAACTTCTTGAAGGTAGAATTTACATATTTTACAACGATAATCATTACATTTAAATAATCCTAGTTCTTTACTGGTTGATTGAATTTTTGAAGAAGTAAGTGTTCTCAGTTGATTAGGTGGTTGTTTATACGCAATTACTGGTAGGACATAGAAAAAACTTCTTTCACTCTTTCATTTGAAGATAGATTAAGCAAAAGATTTGTTTTAGTAATAAAAAGTTGGCAGTTCAGATTGCTGTAAAAAGTTGTAACTAAAGAAAAAAATTTCTTTTAATTGATTTTTGGGAGCTGTTCCTTGGAGTTTCGAGTTGTGAAATGCTTTTTCAATAATATTATTAGGATATTCGCATTCTTTTAGCCACGTTTTTAGTTCTGCTAAACGTTGTTTTTCTTTATTGTAATCAGATGAGAAAACATTTATTCTTTTAGCAAGGCCATAAGGGATGTTCTTTTTTATATGATATGGATGATGGCTGTTGTAGTTTAAGTAGTCGTGAGTATTGGTTTCTTTATAATAAATATCCGTTTTTATTTTTCTGTTGTTTTCAAGAATGATAGATATGTCTAAGAAACT
>NC_061170.1:28572147-28579647 GCF_022113875.1 Hydra vulgaris | reverse complement strand
GATACCCAAAATGAAAATTTTGAAGTTATCTTAAATGTAGAATATATATATATATATATATATATATATATATATATATATATATATATATATATATATATATATATATATATATATATATATATATATATATATATATATATATATATATATATATATATATGTATAAATTATATTTGTGAAACTTATAGTTGTGAAAAATATTTAGTTTTATTTATAAATAATATATGCAAATACAGCTCTGTTTTAATTTAAATCATTTTAATTTATTTAATTCATCGAGCACTCTCACGAAGATATATTCAATATATCTTCGTGAGAGTAATACACTATAACGTATATATATATATATATATATATATATATATATATATATATATATATATATATATATATATATATATATATATATATGTATATATATACATATATATATATATATATATATATATATAGTTTAATTTTAGAAAGTTATTTTATCATATAGATTTTAGAGTTTTTTGCACAATAAAATGTGAGTTTTTACTATATTATACTTAATGAAATATGCTTTGCATTTAATATACAATTTTTTTTTCATTTCGAAGGTTGAATTCATTTAATTGTTACAAAAATCTTTATTTATGACTTACATATAAATCATTGATTATTAGAAATTAAAAAAAAAGCCGTATGCTTCATAAAAAAAACTCGCCTACAGTTTTTATAAAAGCCGTATGTTTTCTCGGCCTGTTACTATAGTAGGCCATGATATATATATATATATATATATATATATATATATATATATATATATATATATATATATATATATATATATATATTATATATATATATATATATAATAACGATTATGTTTGCAGATGACAAGAACTTATTTTTATCTCATAATGATATTACATTGTTATTTCAGAATATCAATAATGAACTAGTAAGAGTTTCTGATTGGTTTAAGACAATTAAACTGTCTCTTAATATTGATAAAACGAAATGGATTTTTTTCCATCCAAATCACAAAAAAAATCTTATACCAAATGAAATGCCACTGCTTTTTATTGATAATATACTTCTAAAAAAAGTAACAGTTACAAACTTTCTTGGTATTTATATTGATGAAAATTTGTCATGGAAAAGTCACATAAAAAATTTGAGTAGTAAAATATCAAAAAGCATAGGAATTTTGTACAAAGCAAGGTGTTTTTTAAATAAACATACATTACTTAAACTATATTATTCGCTCATTCATTGTCACATTAACTATGCAAACATTGCGTGGGGTAGTACTAATAAAAGTAAACTGGAACCTCTTTATCGTCAACAGAAACATGTTGCACGCCTTATTAATTTTAAGGATCGATTTACTCATGCCAAGCCTCTATTAATTGAAATGAAAGTCTTAAATATATATGAGCTTAATATTTTTATTGTTATATGTTTTATGTTTAAATGTAAACACAATATTTCTCCTGTACCTTTTCATAATTTGTACAACAAAAAAGAAAAAACTAAGTACATTTTACGAAATGATAATAATATTCGTCAATCAGCTTATCAAACTAATTCTGGAAAATACTGTATTTCATTTCGAGGAGCATTACTTTGGAATAAAATAGTTTTAAAGAATTTTGACTTTTCTCAAGAAGTTAGCTATCACTCTTTAAACAAAAACTTAAAAAAGTCATGTTTCTTTTTTTTAACTTTATATTTAACACTGCATTAATAAATTTTATAATTTAACAATTTGTAAATAGTTGTTTAACACTTTTGTTAAAGGTATCTTAAAACTGTATAACAAAACCTTTAACAAAAAGTTTAACAATTGTGCTAAAGATATCTTAAAACTGTATAACGCATCTATGTATTTATAAAGGAACCGTTTTTCTTTTTCTTTTTTTCTTTAAATTTGTTTATGTTTTCAATTCTTAATTCTTAATTATTTGTTATCTTCAAGTATGTTAAGTATATATTTCTATTGAAAGTTTATTTATTTTGAGAATATTTTATTAATACGAAATATTAACACGAAAATTTTTTAGCGGTTCTCGACGACAAGACCTTACGGTCTTCTACGAGTTCCCGCGTTCTTTTATTTCTTAATAACGATCATGTATATATATATATACATTGTTAACGAATATTTATTAAATCACAAAGTTGTAAAATTAAAGAACAAAAAAAAAAAAAAAAAAAAAAAAAAAAAAAAAATATATATATATATATATATATATATATATATACATTAACTATATTTATATAACGTTCACTTATAACTATAACGAACCAAATATGAAATACTAACCCACCTGGGGTCAATGTTATAATACTTTTTATCGGCGTAAAATGCTACTGGCTGTAAATTTTATCGGCGTAAATGATTTGTTTCAATGTTATAAGATTTTTTTCAAAACTACCGTTGATAAATTTCTACAGCCGAAACGGTTACAGTCGATAAATGTTCCGCAGGAGCAACCTACGGAAATTTTTGTTGAAGATCCAGAGATATGAATATTTAGTTGTAGAAACCTGTGGTTTAGAACTTTTCAAAGTACTTACCTTGAGTTGAAAACTTGATACAAATTCATTCGTTTTAACTAAGTGCCTATTTTTTGGTAAACTTTAATTTCGAGCGGTTTCTTTGTTAATATTTTGTTACTGAATTTGTCATGTAAGAAATGTAAGTCATTTTCAAAATTTAAAACTGCTCTCATTAATTACTTTTTAAAAAAACATTGCTTTTAAATTTTATACTTTCATTCAACTTATTATTTATAACCCTAGTTCTGAGCTTCTATTTATCTAATTTTTTTCTTTTCTGTTGTGATTTAATATTTTTTGTTAAGCTTATTAAATTTAACAAAAAATATTAAAACACAACAGAAAAGATAAAAAAAAATAGATAAATAGAAGCTCATAGTTAGGGTTATAAATAATAAGTTGAAGAAAAGTTTAATATTTATAAGCAATTTTTATCTAAAAAATAGTTAAAGTTATAAAGTATAAATAAGCAGTTATTATTATTCTAATCTTTCTTAAGGGGCTATCCCCCCATAAAGTTTCAAATTTTTCAACTTTTTTTTTTTTTAAATTTTAACTATTTTAAACTATGCAGAATTATAAAATTTGTTTTGGATGTATCAGATTATTCTTTAACTATCTTAAATTGTCTATTTAAGTTAACCGCCTCTTAAGTGATTGCCTTAGCAACGCCATAGCAACGCACTTAAACAATTTTATACATCATACTTTTACCTTAATTTTATCCAAAATAGTATTCCACTAGCAATGCCTAAGCTTGAACAACTTCTTGATGCGTTTTTCTAGAATTTACCAATACCTTGGTACATCAAGTACGACAATATCATTCAGTTCAGTCAGTTCTTGAGATTTTATTAGGTTAGTTTAATTAGTAAAAATGGGAAAAGCTTGTCGAGTTAAGAGATGTACACAAACTCATAAAAAAAGGAAAAGGTTTATGGGAAATGTTCAAAACTCTGTTATTAATGTTATTGTATCTGATAGTACTAATATCGATTTGCCGACAATAAATTTAAGTGCCCCTAACATCACTTGTGTTACTGAACCAATTTTCGAAAATTCACTTTGTCAACTTCAGCTCATAAAATCGAAAACTTAGAAGATACAATTATTTCAAAACCTGCCATATCTGGTTATCGTATAATTGATGTTGCTGTTTTAATGTCTATTTTAAGTTCTGTTCTGTGTCCAGAGTGTGGTTTATTCAACAATCTCACTAAGTGAGAGATATACTCAACGACGTGGTTTATCATCCTTACTTTGACCTTATATCTTAAGTGTATGAAAAAAGGTTGTAACTATTTTCAAAAGTTCTACACTTCTAACTATGACAATAAATAAGTGGGTAAACTTAAGGAAATGTGAGCTGGGGTGTTGGCATCAATATTTCATGGCATCACTATTTCAGTCTAAATTGTAACTCACCAGAAACAACATCAGCAGCATGCTGGGTCTTTTTCATGCAATAGTCAGCAGCTTCAATATCAGTTTCATCATCTTTCCAGTAAGAAATGGTGTAAATGAAGTTAACAATTTAACATTAACCATTTAACAATCTTTTCTCTTAAACTTAAATCTGGAGTGTCTAGATATAGGTACGCCGATATCCGCGTTTTACGGAACCGATAAATGTGCTAAAATTCTGTGCCACGCTTTTTGAAGTTCACATTTGGAGAGGTAGGTTGTGCAGTGTTTTGTTGCCTTGTTTTTTAGAATTTCATATTAACATAGATATTTTTTAAAAACTAGAATGATTATACTTTATTAATATGTGTCTTTTGATTACTATTACGTACTTTGTAAGTTGATTTATTGACATACAAAACTTTGTTGTACTTTGTGCATCCAGCAAATATTGAAGATATGGACAGCAATTAACTATCTTTTGCAGCCATTTAAGTTTACACATTTTTTATTTGTCTGCCAAATTTCGTTGAAAAAAAATGGGGCGCAGGCAGTCTATTTTGGGGCGCACTTTTGGTACCTATTTTCCTTAATCTGAAATCATTTGCGGGCAAAGGGGGGGGGGGGTGCAACACAATTAAAATTCTTTTAAGTTTAACAAAATAAAACTTTGTAAACTTTTTAATAATGTTATATATTACTTTTTTTTAGATAAAATGAGTGAAGATATTAATTAAAAATTAATCTCTTCACTCATCTTATCTACAAAAAATACTATTTGCATAAAAGATAACTAATAAACAAATTGAAAATGAAAATAAAAATATTTTATAATCATACAATGAAATTGTATGTGTATTGTAGTAAATGGTAGTATTTATGTGAAAAGCTATTTACAGGTACTATCTACACTAATTATAGACATTGTAATGTTTTTTTTTTTTTAAATAAACATTTATTTGAAAAATATTTTTGTTTTATGTTTGCTTCAATAGCTTTTTACAACAAAATTGATTAAATTTTTTTAATTTACTTACCTGTTTAGTAGTTTTTATAATACTTTTAATTGTTGTTGGTTTCAAAATACTAATACTAACGCAAGAAAAGTGTAATTTTAATACAATTAATTTTTGCTTAATTTTCAAATAGTTTATTGGGCTACATGTTTACTTTTTGGTCATAACTATGTTGTATGTATATTGATATAACTTTTGGTTTAGTTACATATATTAATACCATAGTTACATATATTAATTTATTATATTTATTGATATTGTCAAAAATAAATATACAATTATTTTTTCTTTAGATTTTTTAAATATTAAACTAATATATCTCATGGTTATTACTTAATATGGAAATATTTTGACTTGCAAAATTCGTACCAGTTATTCTGAGTGGCAAACAGGTACTGTTATTGTAAGTGTCAAAGTGAGTGGTAAGGATCATTTAACTTTTTTTTAGTGATATACATATTTAAGACAAATAAACTTGGAACCTATTATTTAAATATTATTTTTTTGATTTGTTTTACATTTCTAAATTTATTAAGAAACTCATCAGTTGTAACTATTTAATGCTTTAATGGTATAATGGGTCGACACATATTTAAAGGAGAATTCAAAAAACATTTAATTAGTAATTTTACATTGCCATCTAACACAAATATTGGGTGCATGAATGGACACGTTCTGTTTCTTTATACTAGCAATGGTGAGTTGTTTAGCAAAACAGTTGCAAAAGTCAATGAGCATTTTAACTTGAATATTTGCTCCAGTCATATCAAAAAAGTAGTGTACATAGCCAAAAACTGGTCTAAAAATTTTTTAAGAAAATATGAAAGTTGTGTTGCATTTTGTAATGAGCCCTTTATAAACCGTGAACCACTGATTACAATTTTATCGCAGCCTATCTTAAGTAACACTAATTACACAATATCACATTCTTCTGTTTTATCATTGTCAGAACACAGCAGTGTCACATCTCTGATACGTAATGAACCTTCATGTTCTGCTGGACATGAAGCAAATTTAACTACTAGACAGACTTCAATAGAAAAATTGAGCCCTAGGAAGAAAAAATTAACTAACCGGTTGTCTCATTTGTCTTCTAGATTAGCAATTTCTTCAATAGAAAATCGTAAGAAGATAGCTTCAATGAAAGCAAAATTATCCAGCCTGCCATATAAATTAAAAGTTCTAAGGCAAAGTGTTAAAAGAAAAGAAGATATTATAAAAGCCTTAAGAGCTCAGGTTAGAGACTTAAAACATAAAAACCAAACATATTATTACAGCAGGCAAATTCGCAATCTTATTGCATCAAAAAAAGCAATAAAAATTAAAGAGAGAGAAAAGTTTAGAAAGTTAGCTCTCAAACATAATGCTGCGATTAGAAAAAATAATACGGATATTACTAGCTTAGAAGATAGTTTGACCCAAATGGACGAGGACAAGATAAGTATTACAAATACAACTGATTGTAAAAGCTATCCATTAAAAATGAGAATGATAATATACTGCATGTTATTGTGTAATGTCCCAACAAGTAACATTCCATTTCTAGTAAGCAAAATTGGGCAATATTTCAGTGTTATTTTTTCTCACATTCCTTGTCGTAGCACTATTGAGCAAATGGCTCGTGAGCTTGGCAGTATTGCTGATTTGCAGGCAGCTGAATGGATCATTAGTAATACTCATCTTACTCTTGGGTTTGACGCAACTACACAAGAAGGTGTTCATATCAACAGTATTCACTTAACTTCAAATGATAAATGCCAGGTAATTGCTGTTGATCAATTACCAGGTGGGACAGCTGTGGATTATGCGAACCATATATGTAACGAAGTGGATCATACAGCTTTAGTATATTCAAACTTTCACTTGAAACCCTTTGAAGAATGTCGTCGTATGGTCATATCAAATATTTCAAACACAATGTCGGACAGAGTATCTGTTAACCATCTTACAATAAGAAAAATTGGTGAAACTTGGGGTAAAAGTCTCAATGAATTAAACTGTCATTTGCACCCTCTTGACACAATTGCCACATCGTGTCGTTCAGCATTAAAGTCTCTAGAGCTTGATAGCTGCGAATTATATGGAAATGATTGTATAGCTGCAAAAATTGTTTTGGCTATGAATAAGATGAGGTTCAAAGATGGTAAAGGTGACCCAAAGGGATTTGTTAATTTTTTAGACAATAATAAACTACCACGAGGTATCATTCCAAGGTATCGTGGAAATCGCCTTCACATTCTGTTCCACACTTGTTTTATTTTTATAAAACATTATAACAAATTTTTACATTTTTTAACTATAGGAACAGTAAAAATAAAAACTTTACAAAGGGTTCTGCGAGTAGCATTTTGTAATACAACTGCTATAAAGCAAATGTGTCTACTTGCTTTATTTGGAAAACTTCTTACAGGGCCGTGGATGACAATGTTTTATGTGTCATCTGAGAAAGCATATTTTGATCATGTTGGTGGTATCCAGATTGTTAAAAATGTTGTGCAAACAATTAAAGACTGCAAATGCGATCCAGCTGCAATATTTTGCAGAA
>NC_061170.1:28502147-28564647 GCF_022113875.1 Hydra vulgaris | reverse complement strand
AGAGTACAGATTACCATCTCTTTATACAATTATCTCGAACTACAGACATGCTTCTTGTAAAAAGTTGATGGCTTGTTTCTTAGTAAATAATTCCATGTGTTCTCTTAATCAAAGTTTAAAAAAATATTTTTCTTGTAAAAACTATGGACCTGGCACCTAAATTGTATCTGCCTGTTGTCTGAAATATATTTATAATAATAATAATAATAATAATAATAATAATAATAATAATAATAATAATAATAATAATAATAATAATAATAATAGTATATATATATATATATATATATATATATATATATATATATATATATATATATATATATATATATATATATATATATATATATATATATATATGTATATATATATATATATATATATATATATATATATATATATATATATATATATATATATATTAGTAAAAAAACTCATCTAACCAGTAAGAAATCTTTTTTCTTGGTTAGATGAGTTTTTGATGTTGAAGACAAAAATCAGACAACTGTTTTAACTATTTTATTATTGCTGTTCTTAAGAACATTGAGCACTCTGTACTTGCAAAATGCTCTAGAATAACCTAACATAATTTAAAAAATTAAACAATAATTATACCTGTATTTCTTTTATTTTCTCTTTTGTTTTTGAGTACAATATTTTACAAGATTTATTATTATTCAACCATTAATTATCAGGATACAACTGATAAATGTAAGTTGAAATAATAATTACTTTCATAAAACTACATGTGTCTCTATATCTTTCATACTTTCATTGATGAAAAACAATAAACGCTTAAATATCTTGTAACGTATGTCACCAAAATAGCAGAAAAAAAACTTAGTAACAACATATAAACTTAGTAGTTATATAAGTTAAAGCTTTTCGTACTTTTTATAAGTGGGATAAAAGTTTGTGACGCAGCAGAAATAAAACTTGGTAGTGTATGATTATCAATTTCAATCTACTATAACAAAGTCGATGATATTACTTTTGCAGTTGCGGAAGAAACCAACATATCCTAAGTTTTTTAAAAATTATGAAAATTTAAAACCATTAAAAAAATCTTTGATACAATATTTTTTTGTTATGTTTTACACTTATAAAGTTACTTTCTCACTGCTATTATAAAGTAAGATTGCATCAAGTTGTAACAATAAACATTCTAAAGTAACCAGAGTAAATATTAATTTTGACTTTCAGCAAAGTAGTTTCATATTGAACATAAGAAGATTAATAAAGGTAACAAGTTTATACAAACCAAATACAAATTATTAAACAGTCTGTTCTCCTATATTCTTTATTTCCATTCAACTCTAATTTTGTTCGTGCTTTTTTTTTTTTTACTTTTTCAATTTTCAAACTTTCAAACATTTAAAAAATAACAATATGATTGAAATATGCAACTTTAATCTAGTCAATGTAAAAGAAGTAGTAAGTAAAGCAATAACAAATCTTCAAGCGCAATCTCTGTATTTTCAAATTCCGTTCAGTTTTCTGGGGCTTTCCAATTTGGCCAATTTTGATATTAGAGATGCGCTATCCAGTTATTATAGAGATCAGTGATTTAAGTAAAGACATTGAGTTACAAAAATGTTTGCACGGTAAGACACAAAATGCCAATGAATTTTTTAATGGAATGATTTGAAAGCGTATACTAAAACAAACAATTGTATCAATTACCCAATTAGAAATTGGTGTATATGATGCTGTTACCAACTTTAATATTGGAGCAAAAGCATCTATTGATATTTTGAAGCAACTGGACATGGAACCAAGCTTTCATATGATTGCAGGATGCAAATCATTAAATAATGAAAGATTACAAAAAGCTGAAATTAGAATGAACCCTGCTAAAAAGTTAAGAAGGCAAATATTACCTGCCAAGAAACTGAAGAAGAATGAGAAAATAATTGAAAAAGAAGGTGACTTGTATGTTCCTGGTGGATTTGTTTATTTTTTAACAGTTTTTATGAAAAAAATTGTATTGTTTTCAAAAATTTTAACTTAAATTGTCTTTTTCTCAAAATAGAAATTTGCGCACGCCGGCCAAATGATCTGGAGAACTGTATTAGATTTTTATATGAAATTTTCAGTAGATGTTTATCATATTATACTCTGTAAAATGAATAGAATAGAATTTATTTATTTTATTAAAAAAGTATATATATGACCTAAAATCAATGAAAGTTTTGACCACGATCTTTGATCACGCCATTTTGATGATCGCAAAATGTTATGAAAAATCTGATTTATTCATTTCATAACCCTACTTTATAATAATATTGTATTAAAATTTTAAAAGGTAAATGTGTACACATATTCTTATATTTTGGCCAGCGTGAAGTTATTTTTTGGTCATTTTAGGGGTATTTTTTGGTTACCAAGGAAACCACCAATTTTTTTTAACTTTTTTTTTAAAAAGGTTTACATTTTACTAAAACCTAGAAACCCATAACATTTTTTTTTTAAATACTTAGATAAAACAGAGGGGGGTAGCCCCTTAAACTGAAGTATTTTCTCTTCATTACTATAATTGTTAATATTATTATTACTATAGTTTTATCATAATAAATATTATGATTCTTACTGTTGTTAATATTGTCATAATTTTTTTTTTATATTACTGTTTTTGTTATACTACTGTTGTTGTTGTTTTTATTGTTATTATTATTGTTGTTGTCATTTTTACTGTTATTTTTGTTATTATTATTAGTATACTTTTTATAATCTTTACTATTACTTTTAATCACTGTTATTACAACTATTATTTTTATTTACTCCTGCTTGCATTATAATTATTATTAATAATACTTCAATAATAATATAATGATACTAGCAATATCAGCATCATTTTATAAGTAATGAACTATACAGATGTTTATTTCATATTACTACTTATTACTATTTGTAAATAACCTTGATGTTTCAACTTTATTCAGAACATATTTACTTTGATTTATTTTGATCACTAAAAATTTGAAAATTAATGAAAAACAATGAGCCAAAAGCAATTTTATACATATATATATATATATATATATATATATATATATATATATATATATATATATATATATATATATATATATATATATATATATATATATATATATATATATATATATATATATATAGGCAGTGCTCAATGTTCTTAAAAAACAGAGCAATAATAACTTAGTAAAAACACTTCTAGTTTTTATCTTCGAGAGCTTGTTTCTCCATCAGCAGGTTTATCAGGAAGCCTGATCAACTATTAAATCTACTGATAAACCTTCCTCATGAACCTACTGATGGAGAAACATGTTGTTAAGAAATAAAACTAGATAGGTGTTTTATAAGTTTTTATGAATGAAAGTTAATAAACAAATTTAACTTTTTAGATTAACTTTACAAATTTTCTTTTAGACATTTGAGCCTGAAAGAAAACTATCAGGAATTTAAAGTGCTTGAAAAGGAATTTAAAGAACTTCCAACGTTTGTTATTGAGCTAATTAAAAAAATGCACTTATGCTAGATTTATTAGGACTATTTATTGATCCAAAAATCAGATCAACTTTAGTTTTTGATAAACTCAAAATGGACAGGCAAAAGAAATTTCTTTATTTAAAATTTATGCAGAGTTTATTTAAATTCGAAATAGTAAAACAAGTGGTCAAAAAACAGAACTAATAAAGTTCTAGAAATTACCTTTGATGTTCGAATATGGTATGAGCTCAAATATTTTTGATAAAGTCAGATAACAAAATACATCATGTTTAAATGTTTATTTGTGTCTAAATAAATTTTTGTTATAAGAATTTGAGTTAGTGAATAATTCTTTTAATTATTTAATATTTAAAGTCATTTTTTTTTAAAGTTTATTTATGCAATTTTTCCTATTTTTTTCTGTGTATAGATTTTCTATGTGTATAGATTGTATAATATGTGTTTCTATGTGTATAGATTGTATAATATAAAATGTGTGTAGATTTTTTATATTTATATTAACACAATTTTGCAAAATAAAGAATGGTTAATTAAATAATTACGTAAAAAAAAGAATAAAAACTTTTTTTTACGGAAAAAAATTTACGGAAATTACGGAAAAAATTTTCTTTAATTTTATGTATTTTATTATAAAGACCAAAGGCCAAAAACTTCAAAGCCAAGGCCAAAAGTTTCAAGGCCTAGAGCCTTAGTTTTTAGTTTTAAGGCAAGGTCAAGGCCAAGGACTAACAACTCTGGTCTAAAGAAACCTCTAGATAAAAAATAGTATAAAAAAAGTTATTTTTATAGAAAAGCTATGCATATTTTGTTATAGGGTAAGGTAAAAAATTAATGACAATCCCTTTTTTTTCCTTTTAAATTGTATTCTTAACAGTTTAAATACTGTTTGAACAGTTTTACTTTTCGCGGTTGTCTCTGATTTTCCAAATATTCTAAACCAACAAAATATTCTTCATCAGAATCGAAACAGTCTAAGTCCAAATCCATAAGAAACTGTTAATGTTTGTTAGCTTTGATGTTTTCAACTTAAAAACGCCGGTTGCATTCTACGCCGATAAAAAGTTTTATAACATTGACCCCTGGTAATAATTTAGATTTTTTTCCCTTCATGTTTGCCTCCCCCTCCTGCCTGAAAATTCTGTAATTTTTCTTTGCTCATTTTTAAAAATGTTATTATCTATCTATGTCATGTATTGTTCAATTATTATGTGGATCAATCAATATAGTTTTTTCCTTTTTCTTGATTAGTTTGTTATTTCAATTAAATGTATTATAACTGGTTATTTCATTTTCAAGTTCATTTTAAACACCCAATGGCGAATTAAGGGAGAAGGCCATTTTTTTTTTTAATTATTCCCCTCCCCAAGGCCCGTGGGGGCCACTACAGTCGAGGAGGCTACTCATTTTTTTGTTTTTTATATTTTTTGTTTTAAATTGTGGTACAACCTTCTCTCAACTCTTTAACTCCGAAACACAAACCTTGACAAGCAAGACCGCTGCGCAGAGAAATTAAGTTGAACGCAGTACTTCCAGGAAAGTGGTGGGAGTCAAACTCCGAACCCTTCGCATACAAAGCGAGCGCTTTTATCACTACAATACTGCTGCATATTGACCCGAGCCCCAAAATTTAGGGTATATATAATTATATATACCCTAAATTTTGGGGCTCGGGTCAATATGCAGCAGTGTTGTAGTAATAAAAGCGCTTGCTTTGTATGCGAAGGGTTCGGCAATACACAATATTTTGTATTGCTACCATACTTTTTTATGGATTATTTTGCTGAGAGTTTTGCATGAAAATTTGGTTGATGTTGTCATATTTAGTTGAAGAAATGTAGAGTCCGTTTTTTTTACTATTAAAATAGTCTTCTTCATGCATTTTCTATGAACTTGCCAAATTTTAACGAAAAATAATTATAAGCAATTAGTCTATTTAGCGTTGGACTTTAGGTACCTAATTTTGGTTTTTCTGTTTTTTTTTTTGGTAAGCGAAATCCGGGTGGGGCCAAAATCCGGATAAAGGGCCGATGTTTAATAAAAGTTTTATTTGTTTTTACAAATTAAATATATGTTTATTTTTGATATTTATAAAATTGGTAAATGTTGTTCAAAGTAAATTTATCTATTTAGGTTAGTTATCTTGGTGTCATGGGTGGTGCCAACATTAAAGATATGACAAAGAGAGTATTAACAGCTTTGATAACTAATATTTTAGCTAGTTAATTAAATTTCATGTAACATGGGAAAAAACATGCCTTTTTAGTCCATATGATAGGAAAAATTGTTAATGGTAACTATGTAACTTACATTTTTTACATTTTTCATGCAATTTCAAAAAATGCCTAATGCATAATTTTTATACCATTTTTTACAAACTTAAATATATGCATGATGCCTTAATTTCTTTTTCAGCCTCCAAAACTTTATAGAACATCCTACGCTAGTGTCTAGATGTATTAAAAATTTAAATAAAATGACTGTTTTATATTGATATGATGTTGCATATTGCAATGACTGTTTTATTTTGATTACTTGTTTAACCTATTTTCGATAGTTATGGCGAAAAACTATACTTGTTAAATTTAACAAGGCATTTAGTGAAATTCATAAATAAGTTTAAATTTTCTTTTGTTCCATTAGATGCAGATCAACTTAACCAATGTTAAATACTATTAAAAAATGGAATTAAAAAAATATTCATATAGCCAAGATAATATTTTTTCGCAATATTGCAATTGTTGCAAATTATTTTTATTCGAATATATATAGATGCACAATATTTTATTTTATTTTTATTTTTTGGAGTCACTACTTTTTCCGAAACAATTTAATAAGGTAATTTTTATTAGAATACTATTATATTAAATATAAAAGTTTTGAATAGTAACTGAGTAGTAACTTTGAAAAGTAATTGATTTATATGTTGATTTTGTAATAACTCATACTTAGTTTCACTTTAGATTTAATTAGTTAATATTTAGATTTAATAAATTTTAGTAAAGAGTAGTTGAAATCTTATGACTAACTTGTTTCAAACTGTGATAATACTTCATGGGTATGGTAGAAAATATAAATTTGTGAAAGATTTTGCATTAATGTTTTATTTCTAGACTAATAATAATAATTCGTTTTTTAGAGGAAGTAAGATATATTCTTATTAAGAACAATGCTTCATTAAACAATGAAGATGCATAAAGATGACAAATGTCCTGCGATTCAGAAATACCCTAGTTATAACTAATAACATTAAATCTACTGTGTAATTGGCAAACTGTTTACCGACATGCTTCGAAAGTTGGTGAAATATTTGCTGTTAATTATTTTTATATTTTTATTATTTATTAATTATTTAAATTGTATAAAAATTTAAATTGTATAAAAATTTAAATTGTATAAAAAATAGTTAAAATAATGATAAAAAAGCAAATAGTTATTTCGTCGTTTTATGTATTTTTCGATAATTTTTCATTCTATTTTATAATTGCTACGAATAATAGTTACTTTTGTTATCTCATTTATTGATCAAAATTAAAGCGGGCTAATGTCCTTTTACTGATCTCGGCCCAACGTCATTATACTGATATCGGCCCAACGTCGTTTTACTGATATCGGCCCGACTAAATCGATCCTACATCATTCTGATGAGCAAAAACTACGTCGACCCGACGTAGCTAAACTACCCTAGTAGCAAACAATATTGGCGCAATATTGGGGCAATATTGTTTACAATTTTGGCGCAATATTGTAAACTATATCGGGCCAATGTTGCAATGTAAACATTTTGCCAATATTGGCCAATATTGGCGCTACAATATTGCGCCAATATTGTAAAGTCAATATAGGCGATACAATATTGCACCAATACTGTAAAGTCAATATTGGCCAATATTGGCAAAATGTTCACACTGTAACATTGGCCCGATATTGTTTGTAATATTGCGCGAATATTGTAAATAATATCGCGCCAATAATGGGGATATTATACTGGCCAATATTGGCCTAATATATAATAGGCCTAATACAATATTATCCTGATATATATAATATATATAACTAAATTAAGGCAATATATTGAGTATTTTCGTTTAAATTTTTATTATTAAAAAATAATAAAAAATATTGCCTTCTACAAATTTGTAACAACTAAAACTTATAACAGTTTTCTTGTTTAAGTGATACTATAGTACTAGGCTGCATTATTCTTTTGAGTTAAACAGGTTATAGTCTAGGATAGGGTTGTTAACCGGAGGATTTCGTGCAATTCCGGAAAAACAACATTCTTTCGTAAGGAGATTGAGAACACGGAATTACATTTTTTCGTACCGAATGTTACAAAACATTTAAAATCGCCAATGTTCATTTCGCAAAAGCCACTTCCGAAATTTAGCATTTCGCAAGTTGACATACGAAACAAAACTATTTTGCAACATACGAAAGTAGCGGTTTCGGAAGTTGCACTTGCAAAACAAACATTTTTGCCAAACGACGTTTTGAAGTCTATAAAGAAAATTTGTTTGCCAGACTGATTTTAATTGTAAAAATTAACATCTTTAAATCCCAAAATGTTTATAATGAATTTTTATTTTCAGTAAAATAACTTATTAAACTTTTACGGTTTTATTTTTAGAAATATTGATAAAAAATAAAATTTCTTTCGAAACGAAAGTATTTCGGATCACAACATACGAAAGAATTTTTAACGGAAATAAACTTACGAAACGTGCTATAATAAATATATACAACGATGTTTTTTGAACTGTTCGAATATGCTTAAGCAAATAGTAAAAAGAGGCTCAAAAATATGCTTTAGCTTAAGCATATTTCTGATAAAATATACCTATTTCAATAATTTCTAAAAGTGTGCACGTTACTAAAATTCTAGCAGATTTTAAAGGTATGTAGAGTCCTGTTTGAATACGCTTTTCAAAGTATAGATCATAGAAAGTTTTGTTTTTTAATTTTAATAAGATATAAATTTGAGTTGTATTGTATAGTTCAATCAGTTAGATACAGTTAGATATTAGATAAATTTGAGTTGTATTGTATAGTTCAATCAGTTAGATACGTGATAATTCGCCGCAGAGATCCGGGTTCGCATCCCGCAGCCATTGTAACTTTTGTTAATCAAACTCTTTTTACTTAAGATAGCATTTTTTGACGTCCATGTTCTATATTACAGATCTTTCGTCGCCTTCACAATAGTGACAACCTCTCTTCTGTTAGTTATTCTTTTAAGATTGAGTTCATTGTGCTTAATTCAACACGTTTCCCTTGCTTTACTAAGTTCTACTTAAATTATGATAAAATGTACGTAAAACAATTTTTTCAAATAATATAATTCATTTTGCTTTAAATCTTTTGCTTTTTGTACTAGACATCTGTCCTAAATACTTTGTAATAATTTCTAGCTAACTCTGAGTCTAATATAACCATTTCTGAATATAATTTCCCTGAGGCTCCTACAGCCTATTGTGTTCCATTAAAAGTAACTAGTTTTTGAGTCCAGATATTAATTATAAGCATCTAAAGGTTCACATTACTATTTATTTTCCTGATATATAGAATCCTATTTGCATACGTATCTCTTTCTGTAAATTCTGTTTTATATAGTTTCAAATTATATATTAAATAAATATTACTATTCTCTTAGTTGAATGAACGTATAGCTCATTCAGTTAAGACATTTGGCCGCGTAGACCCAGGTTCACATCCCGCTGTTTCACATATATTTCTTCTCTTTTTACTCTTTCTGATATCATTTACCTTTAGAGAGATCTCTCGTTCTTTATAATAAAGTATTTAATTGTTTATCACACATCCTCTTTATACTTTTTAAAAAGAAAGGCATACTGTTTATCTATTCATTGAGAGTCCAACTTAACGGGATTTTACTGTATATACAAGTATATATATATATATATATATATATATATATATATATATATATATATATATATATATATATATATATACATATATATATATATATATATATATATATATATATATATATATATATATATATATATATATATATATATATGTATATATATATATACATATATAGTAAAATCCCGTTAATGTATATATATATATATATATATATATAAATATATATATATATAAATATATATATATATATATATATATATATTATATATATATATATATATATATATATATATATATATATATATATATATATATATTAGGTATACTTGTATAAACATTTGAAGAATCATTTGACAACATTTTTTTATAATTTTTTTATTTATTATTTAAACTGTTAATAGTTAATATCTTAAATATATTGTAACATAAAATCTTTTGCGTCTTTTTCGTAACTACACATTCCGGAATGCTTTTTCCGTAAGGAACTATTTCGTAAGTATTCTTACGAAATGATTTGTTTCGCAAGTTTTCTTTCGCAATGCTTTATTACGGAATTTTATTTATTTATATTTTCGTATAGCGCGTTACGGAATGTGCATTTTCGCATGTGCAACTTCCGTAATAACAATTCTATTACGGTAGATAAAGATGCGAAATTTTCGCAAGTTTTGTTTTTCGGCGAACAACCCTAGTTTAACATAGATTATTTATGTATTTATTAAATAGATAAGTATGTTCACTCATTTTTCAAATAAATATAAATCTAAAGTTAAAAAATATGAGTTAAAGAAAATTTCAAATTCTGTTAAAAGAATTATAAAAAATGTCTCAATATCAAACTTCCTTTAGTTTAAATCATCAATTAGAGTGAGAACATCTTCGACTAATTCATCATCGTCAGAATACATGTCCGTTCCCAATTTAGTTAACATTTTGTCACTGATTTTAAAGTCTTTACAACATTTGTTGCGGCTAGCAAGGTAGGCTTTTACTCGCACTACACTGCTGAGCAATTTGTCTGACATTCTGTTTCTTGGTTTGTTTTTAACTAAGGTGACCTGAGAAAAAATACGTTCCACAAAAGCGTTTGATATAGGGAGAACAAGACAAGTTAGGCAATAGTCTGCTAGTTCCTTAAATGCTGCATCTCCTGATGTATTTTTGTAGTGGCGAACTGCAGTCCAGAACTCAGTTGTATCTTTTGGTATACAAGAATTTTCAAACAGCTCCGTAGAAGACCAGTCAACCAAACTTACTTTTCTGTACTGATCTTCAATGTTTTGCGCTTTATCCTTCATAATATGCCTTAAAGGCAGATGAGTGAATGGCATTTTAGAACTTTGATGCAGAACCTTTGATGGTGAGAGATAAGATAGACCTTGAAAAATTTCTTTGTTTTCAGGTAGACGTTGATCAAGCTCTTTCAAAAGACGCAAAATAAATTGAAGACAACGTGTTAGAACACTTTCAATGTTTTTTCTGGCTATTTCTTTTTGGGTTTGAGGATAAGTATCAATATATTTTTGGCAATCTGATTAAAACTTTGCCCCAAAGTCAACACGTTTTAGAGGCAGTTGAACTCCTTGGTTGTCAAGAACACGCTGTTGTAGACTTTTGTAGTGTAGGTTTAGCTCTGAAACTAGTTTCTCAGGATCCACATTAGTGCTTTGAAAAAGAGCATTCAAACGCTCAAATTCTTGAACAATTGGTGTCAAAAAGACGACATAAAGATAGAGAGTTTCATCTTTGAACATGTTGTTAATTGTTGTAACTCTATACCTAATGCAAGCAGGAGCTCGAGCTTCAGCACATAAGAAATAGGCTTTTAATTCGTACCAATTCACCATCAAATTGTAAAGACATTTCCCTCTGACGAGCCATCGAATAGCTGAATACTTTTGAAATGGTGATGGAGTTCCCATCCTTTTATTGCTTGGATCCATTGTCTGAAAAAGTACTTTAAACTCTTCTCGTCGAATGGAACTTTTTGAAAAAAATGAAGGAAATTCACTGAGCAGAAAGCCAACACTTGATGGCAATAATTCAAAGGAATGTTGAACAATGAGGTTCAAGGAGTGGCATGTACAGCGCATTAAAATACAATTAGGAGAGACTGCCCGAACACGAGACCAAACCGAATTGTGAAATCCAATGACATTTGAAGCTCCGTCTGAGCTATACCCAATGCAGTTTTTTAAAGACAATCCAACAGACGTCAACTTTGTTTCCAAAACAGCAAAAAGATCTGCACCAGTGGTTGATATCACAGCAGCTAAACCAAGAAAGTCATCGATAACTGATTTCTGTTCATCTGGATAGTATCGAGCACAAATGCAAAGATGTTTTGTCAAAGAAACATCAGTTGATTCATCAATCAGGATGGAAAAAGGTTTATCTGCCATTGATTCAGAAATTTCTGATTCGATTGATGAAGAAATTACATTTTTAATAATTTGGGTACATTTGGTTCGATGCAGACGAAGGTTTTCAAGGGGACTATTTTTTCCATAAAGAGAAATGATTTCTCCAAGGTGATTTATCGTTAAAATGGGTGCATGACAACACACGCAAAGAGCAAGATGAATATCTGCTTCACAGTCTGCTTTCTTTGATACTAAAGGAAACGTAATCTGGCTTTTTGTGTTAAGATGCTTTTCTCTTGAAGCATGTCTAAAAGTACCACTGTGCTGTTCTACAGACGATTTCCGTGGTTGTATAGTCACACGACAAAGGGTACAGAATGCTGATTCAGTACCATCAGAGCTTTTTTTAAGCCAAGGATAATCCGCTTCCCATTTTTCAAGGTACTTTCTTGAATTTACCCTTGACATTGTGCTTAATGTTCTAATACAAATTAAATACAAACCAACTGAAAAAAAAATCAATTCAACAGTTTTTTTAAAAATGCCAAAAAAATGCCAAAATGCCAAAATAATGCCAAAATGCCAAAAAATGCCAACATGTAAAAATAATGCCAATTTTACTAAATTTGGCATTAAAAAATGCCAGTTGGCAACACTGGGCCAGTATCGGCCCAATGTCTGTCGTTCTCATTGGTCTCTATAATAACTGGATAGCGCATCTCCTAATAAAATTTTGAAATTTTTCAAGCCAAAAGACGCCATATTGGAAAACCCCAGAATTTATAAATGCGTAGTTGCGTTAAACTGCAGATTTCGCTGGATAAATAAAAAATGCAAAAACCTTATAAATGCATTGATTATTAAAAACCGAGTAAATCTGATTTTATATGTGTAGACTATAACATGGAGAGTGACATAAATATATATATATATATATATATATATATATATATATATATATATATATATATATATATATATATATATATATATATATATATATATATATATATATATATATATATATATATATATATGTATATATATATATATATATATATATATATATATGTATATATATATATATATATATATATATATATATATATATATATATATATATATATATATATATATATATATATATATATATATATATATATTTATATATATATAAATTATGTATACAGGGTGGCCAGCCACTTTTAACAATTAAATTCACTGACTCAGTTATATTTTAAAGTGTGAACTTTTAGGTTTTGTTGTTTGGGAGTAAGTAAAAAAAAACCGTTTAACAAAACTAAATTTTCAAAAAAGACATTTTGCCGGGATTTCCCTGACTAGAAAAAAATACCCTGACTTTTTCACGATTTCCAGTTGGCTGGTCACCCTGGTATAATATTATTATAATAGCATGCAAGTGTATATTAGTATGCACCTTTTGATTCTTAATTGCCCTCTGCAAAATGCCTGAGGCTTGTAACATATTTGCAAGGTAAACAGCTTACAAGTTTGCTGTATGAATCATTAGTTAGACAATGTGATTCTAACACAACCTAAAGGTTCCTTTATATTTACTTTTAATAATTTTGTTCTGGCGTGTGTGTGTGTGTATATATATATATATATATATATATATATATATATATATATATATATATATATATATATATATATATATATATATACACACACACACACGCCAGAACAAAATTATTAAAAGTAAATATAAAGGAACCTTTAGGTTGTGTTAGAATACAAGCCTTGCGATAAAGCGTCGGGCGATGTGAATTTTACGTTGTCCAAGAGCTATTTGCGTCGAGCAAAAAAGTTATTGTTTGAGTATATTTAAAGATATTTTTGAGCGGAATTTTAATGAAGTAATTTACGAATATTTTAACATTTAATAAAGTATTTAAAAAAACGCACGCAGTTGATACAAAAGTTTGATTTACAAAAAAATTAAATATGCTCATTATTTAGTAGAAAAAATTTAGATAAAAAAAAAAATTTAAATCTTTTTAAGGTGACATTTTAATAAAATTTTTCAGCATCAGCAAAGTTTTCAATAAAATTGAACAAAAATACTTTCATTTTAGTTTTAGATATTTAACTTTAATAAATATTTTACGGGGGTTTGTTAGGTTTTAAATATTCCATAGATTTAAAAATATTTATTAAATGTTAGAGGTATTTAAAGTATTTAAGAGTAATTTCGAGGAAACATTTTTAAAATTGGTTAGCGCAAATAAAAAAAAATAAAAGGAATAATATTAAAACGTATTCTACTTAATTCAATCAAAAAAAGTACAGCTAATAAAATTTTTGTAAAAAGTAACTTGAAAAAAATTACTTAAATAATAACAATCACTTTTTTGTTAAAAGTTACCGAAACTCAACGAAGCGTGCTCAAGATCAGCTGCAGAAAAATAGAACTTTAATAGTTTTTCGAATAATTTTTAAGAATAATTTTTAAAAATAATTTTTTCGCTGAAATATGTCTTTTATACCTATAAGATTTTTATTCTAATATTTTATTTCATTTGATATTACCAAAAATAAAATTCCTTGTAAACATTAAAAATCTATTTAAAACGTTCGTTAAAGTTTTTTAGTAATACGAGTTATTATGCTTATCAACCGCCTTTTGAAATTAAATAAAAATAAAAAAATATTATATAAAATCGCGAGTAAAAATATTAGCTATTGCACAGTTTTTAACCGTACTATATTAAAATTTCCAGTTTATTAGTCGCTGACTTTTTAAAAAGAAAAATAATTATTTGAAAAACTTTAAATTATATATTTGAGAAAAAAAAAATTCGAATATTTTATAATCTTTTTTAAATGTTTAGTTATAATGTTTTTTATTCGTTTAGTATAGACAAAACGTGTCAAACGTCGAGATGTTTTTACATTTTAAAAAACGAAACATTCCAAAACATTTTTAAATATAATAACATTTCTACATTAACGATTTAAAGTAGTTTTGCGGTAATTAAGTAAATTGGTGTAGTTAATGTCGATAAATATGAAAAGCAATTAAAAAGAATTTAATGACGTCAAAAATCACGTCGTGCTTATGCGTCGCGCAGTTTTTATTTATCACAAGGCCTATATATATATATATATATATATATATATATATATATATATATATATATATATATATATATATATATATATATATATATATATATATATATATATATATATATATATATATATATATATATATATATATATATATATATATATATATATATATATATATATATATATATATATATATACATATATATATATATATATATATATATATATATATATATATATATATATATATATATATATATATATATATATATGCCTTGTGATGAATAAAATATATATATATATATATATTTATATATATATATATATATATATATATATATATATATATATATATATATATATATATATGTATATATATATATATATATTTATATATGCATATATATATATATATATATATTTATATATATATATATATATATATATATATATATATATATATATATTTATATATAAATATAATATATATATATATATATATATATATATATATATATATATATATATATATATATATATATGCTTTTGTGACCTGAAATATGCAAATATTCACAGTAAAATTCTTTGCAAATAATATAAAAAAATAAGTTATTAAAGACCTGCTTGTTATAATTCAAGTATGCATTTTTTAAATGTATATGTGCATATATTTGCATATATAAACTGTTTAAATGCATATATTTGCATATTTATACTTAAAAAATAGTAAAAGCCTTAGCATAAGAGTAGTCTTTTTTACTGCATTTTTTACTTTTTTGTTGCAATATTCAACAAACTTTAGTACAAAGTATAATAAAATATTTTCATCTAATAATAATCTCTAAGCAACTTTACTTGTAGAATAATATTTTTTATAATAATTTTAGTTTTTAGTTATGTTAATATTGATTTGATTTATATAACTTACTTATATACAGATAAACAAAAACTGCAAAGTTTCGTTCATTAGTTTATGTGTTGAAGATGTCCGGAACATCTTCAACACATAAACTAATGAACGAAACAGTTCTAAAAGTAGTTCTATATTATATTTGCAGTTTGATCATTATTTGTATAATGCTTTTGTGACATAATTATTATAGATTTTTTACTAAAGTATACAAAGCAAAAGTTTCATCTGCAACTATTCTTTTCACAGCTTATGTTAAAGAATTGTGCAAATTTTGTATTGAAACTATTTAAAAAATTACTAACTCTTGTTTGTGAACGACAATTGATGAAAATGATACTTCTGGGAGATTACAAACGCTATGATTGGAATATAACATTAAGAGCCAGAAATCAAACAAAACATTTTAGACATATGAGCATGTGAAAATTTATTGAAAAAATTTTGGGAACTATTATGTTTTTTATTTCTGCAACACCATACATAGTGCAGAAGAAATAAAAAGAAAAACAAAGACATTTCGTTTTTTATTTTGTAATATATATATAAAATATATATATATATGTATTACAAAAAAGTATGTGGCTTTTTAAATATTTAATTCAATAAATGATTGGAACCGTTATTGCACTGTATTACTATCAGCTTATTTGTTATTAGATATTTTTTTAAATTTTTAAATTTTTGGCAGCTATATTAAAAAAAAAAAATATAGCTGCCACCTCCTTTTTTGAAGAAAAATCATTTTTGGAGTCCCTTAAACATTTAAAGAGTTCCTATTATTATCAATTAAAAAAATCTTCAAAAGTGTATCTTGACATTTCGGCTCAAATTAAGCGAAATCATGAAAATTTCAAATATGAATAAAATATTACCAAAAATTGGTAAAAATGGACATAAAAATAATTTTACATATTAGGTTTTATTTGAGTGTATCATGTTGGGTCTTAAATGAAGCAAAATTATATGAAAATTACAATGTTATATTTAACCATAAAAAATGAACTTTAATAACTAAAAAAGAAAAATGTCCATTATTACTAATTTTTGGCAATATTTTTTTTTTATTTTTCATAATTTTGCTTCACTTGAGACCCATTATGATATAATTTATACATAATACTTATGATATGACCATTATGATATAATTTATACATAATACACTTATGTAATTTTTTTTAATAATTATTAGGAACTTGTTATGTTCCTAATAATTATATATAAAAAAAAAAAATAAGGGTGTTGAGGGAGTCATCAAAATATTTTTTTTTTCAAAAATTTTTAAAAACAAGTTGTTTTTTTATTATATAAAACACATTAAGCATACATTGTTCAAAAAAGTTTTTTTTCAGGAAAATCCTATTAAATAATAATATTTTTTTTAATTTTAAATAATTATGTTTTATATTAATGATGTTTTTCTTGCTATTGGTTCAACTTTATTTCAATATAAAAACTTACTTTTACTGTTATGACTTTTTCCTAATATATTGAAGTGTTTTTTACTTTATTATTTCTCGTTACTATATATATATATATATATATATATATATATATGTATATATGTATATATATATATATATATATATATATATATATATATATATATATATATATATATATATATATATATATATATATATATATATATATATATATATATATATAGTCAGAAAAATAGTAAATAACAAAATAACTAATGAAATTGCACTTATATAAGGAAATAGTCATAACAGTATATAAGAAAATAGTCATATATATAAGTCAGATATATAAGGAAATAGTCATAACAGTAAAAACAAATTTTTATATGGAAAAAAAGTTGAAGCAATGACCAGAAAAATATCATACATATAGAACATATTTATCTAAAGTTTAAAAAAAAAAATTGAAATCCTACAGTCAGATTTTTAGAAAATTGATTTCAAATAAATAAACAAATCTATGATTTACACTAAAAAAGTGTTAAGTAAAAATACAGTTTTAGCGCGCAAAGATTTTTGTTACCTCTATTTATTTATATTTTTGTGAAATATTTGTATTATTTTATTGATTTACGTTAAAAATAAGGCTATATCATTGGTTTTACAGAAATTAATTAACAAATGAACTGTTGCCATATAAAATATACTCTCTAGTTAAGAACCGTAGCCATTTTAAAAGTTCAAAAGTTTTTCGTATTTTCTTATGCATGCGTACCTAAACATACCCAGCAAACACAACCAATCGGGACACGTATGGTTTTTAATTGGGAAACGAGGTTGGGTTGTAGACGGGTTTTTACAGAGGGTTCGACCAGGGTCCCAATCGGTAAAACCAATTTATTATGATAAAAGCTTCTATTGCGCACGCGTTTAATATATATATATATGTAAAAATTCTACAGCGAGCGTAAAATTCTTTTTTAAAGATGTCCTCCATTTAGATGTCCTCCATAAGATGTCCTTCATTAAAGATGACCTCCAGTAAATACAGAAAAATTGCGTCTCAAGTTTCTAAATTTATTGCTGCTGTAAAAACTGATGAAGCCAAAAATTATGGAGAATATAGCAGCACTCAATTACCAACTAGTGACTTTACAGCTTCGCATGATCTACTTGATATGAATGAAGAACAAAATATTTCAAGTAATATTGATTATTGTCAGGACAATGTTGATAAATTTTCTCCTTCCTTAAGTGATGGAAGTTTAGCTATCGGTTATGAAGCTTTTACTACTGGTGTAACTAGTTTTAGTGAAACATTTGTAAATATGAATTATGAATCTGTAACCGAAGATTATAATTTTTCTAGTCTGAAATTAGTCGAATGTTGTGAATGGGTGTATCGTCACTTTGATTCAGATGAAGAGAATGAAATTAATATTTCTAATGTTTCTAATAATAAAGTTAATGAAGTTATTAGTATTCAAGATGACCTTGCGAAATAGGCTACAAATTTTAATGTCTCTCAAAGCGCTGTTTCAGGACTTTTGAACATTTTGCAAAAAAATGGTTTGGATGTTCTTAAGGAGGCAAGGACACTTTGCATTCAAAAAGACAGATTGAAACTAAAACAGTGGCAGGAGGGGAGTATTTTTATTTTGGAATAAAGTACTGGTTGTCAATATTGACTAATAAATCTCAACAGTTGGTTAATTTAAGTCAACTAACATTGCATGTAAACATTGATGGAATTCCTTTATTCAATAATTCAAAAACTACTCTCTGGCCTATTTTAGGATGTTTTGTTGAGCTAAATCAATCAGTTTTTCCTATTGCATTTTATTTTGTGTTAGAAATCAAAGAATTTGAATCTTCAGAGTTTTTTAATTCAGAAACCTCACATAGTTATAAAATAAATCTGGGTGCTGTGATATGTGATGCTCCTGCTCGAGCATTTGTAAAATGTATTAAAAGTCATAACAGTTATAATTGTTGTGAGCGTTGCACACAGCAGGGAGAGTGGTGTTGTAAAATAATACTGCCAGATCAGTTTGCTTTTCTCAGGACTGATTCTAGTTTTTTTCAAAGAAGTGATTTACTCCATCATGTTGGTGTTTCTCCTTTGACAGAATTAAGTTTTGGGATGATCACAGGTTTTCCATTAGACTACATGCATTTAGTTTGTTTAGGCGTTGTAAGGCGACTTATTGATTTGTGGCTACATGGACCATTTACCTGTAAGTTATCGCAATCAGTTTCTGAAATATCAAACAAGTTAATAATGATTCATTCATACATATCAAGAGAATTTTCTCGTAAACCTCGTGCATTATCAGAATTTAAACAATGGAAAGCAACTGAGCTTAGATAATTTCTCCTGTATGCAGGTCCTGTTATTTTGAAAAAAGTTTTGCCAAAAACTTTGTACAAACATTTTCTATATTTATCAATAGCAATTCGTATTCTCTTAAACTCATCACTAATTCAGTATTACACTAATTATGCAGGCCAGTTATTGCAATACTTTGTTCCGATTTTTCCTGATATTTATGGTAAAGATAAAGTTGTGTACAACGTACATTCAATAATACACTTAGCATATGATGCTAAACAATTTGGTGAACTAGATAGTTGTTCATCATTTAAATATGAAAGTTATTTAGGAAGGTTAAAAAAATTTGTTCGCAGTCCTCATGCACCTTGTATTCAATTAGTGAATTTTTGAAATCCAAAGTCAAGATAGCAACAAGTTTTTAATGTCTGATGTGTGTAAGTTTTCAAAGCCTCATATGAATGGGCCTTTATTGGTTTCTTTTACTAGCTGTGTTCAATATAAACAATGTCAAATGTCTAAATATTATATATCAATTGATGTTGGTGATAACTGTTTTATTGTAAATGGTAAAATCGGATTAGTTCAAAACATTTTTCAATATCAATCTCCAGAAAAATCATCCTGTGGTTACATTATGTTTGAAGGATTTTCTGTAGTTAGACCGTTTTTTACTGATCCAATTTGTTCAGATCAACTACCAATTTTTTACGTTGAAAAACTGAATACTTTATGGGGTAAAAATATATGAAATCATCCAGACCATGACACCCTTACGTCTCAGAATTTGTTTATTTTTACACCACTTGCAGTCCATATCAAAAAAATAATAACTGCGAAAATTTTAGTTGAAAATACCAATGGGTTCCATAGATATTGTCACTTGAAATAATGCTGACTCAGCATTTACGTGATTTTTTGAAGCGACTACAAAGCAACTTTGACATATAGTATCTTCATAATGGCTTGGGGAAATTTCCTAAAATTTGGTACTCTAATAGATTTTAACTTGAGGAATCAAAAAATAGCACTCTTAAGACTCGATTATCTCAAGAAATGCCTCATTTATCCAATTTTGTTCAAAATTATTGACTTGTAAATTAGTGATTTTTGGAGGTAAAATAAAGACTGTGGCCCAAAATCCCGAGTAAAAATTTTATTTGTATATCATTATTTCATCTTAGGTCTACTGAAAAAAATTAGATTCATCAATTGTCTCTCTAATACGTGATCAAAATTTGCATTTAAAAATGGTGTCTTTTTAGAAAAATTTAATTTTTGTAACAAAAGCAATTAAAATATTTTTTAAAGCATTTATTTGAATAAAACATCAAATAGTGTCATTTATTGAATAGTTTAGAACATTTATAGTCATGGGCCAAGGGAGATACCCTCCACTCCCACGGGAGGCCCCTACGCCCCCTACCCCAATCTCCCTAGATTTTTTTTATTTTTGTTTTTTTGCATAAAATGAATAAATAATGCAAAAACATACAATTTAAATAAAAATTTCATTATCTCAAATTGATGACTTAAAACCTCCTTTTATATAAAAAACAAACATAAGTTTTGTTTTGTTCTTTTTAAAGGTATTTACTTATTTGTATTTTTGTTAAAGAATTACTTTTAATTTTATAGTTTTTATATTATCTTGTTAGGTAATAAATAATAAAAATAATTAATATGGAGAAATAAGACATTGGAAAAAGTCTTAACATTCATTGCCACAAAACTGGATTTTCAAGAAAACAAGGTTTTGTTCAATATAAAGATCTTCCTTGTGAAAAACAAGAAGAAATAATATGGCGAGCAAATTTAAAGGAAAAATATAGTTCAATAAGAATTATATGTTGTTATCATGAGCAATTCTATGGAAAATATTTTGAGAGAAAGATTACAAAGTGTTGCAATCCTTTTGGAACACACAAGGAATGTAAATAAATTGCTATTAAAGGTAATTTTACCTTATTTACAACAGAATTGATATGGAAATTAAAAGAAAACAATTTATTATTTATAAAAAGTTTTATAATTTCAGTTATTTTAACAACGTAAAACTAAATTTGTTTTTTAGGTAATATAAAGATTTCCATAGACATGGCAAACTATTTGCAAAAAAATAATGTTTATGTGACCCCAGGCTGGAAATTCTGCAGTAAATGTAAAAAAGCAATAGAAACTGATGAAGATTTAAATTCACAGGAGGAATGGTAATCAAAAAGTGAGAAAAAAATTAAGTTAGATACCACTATAGAATTGCTTGGAATCTCACTGGTCAAACTAAAAAGTCTTTCAAAACACAGCAAATTGCCTGTAGTAAAACAAAAGTTTGAGAACACTATTGACAGAGTTGCAAAAATGGTCTCATTAGCATATAATATTAAAGAAACTTTTTTAACAACAGAAATAAAAAGCCCCATTTTAAACAACAACATTAACAATGACCATGATCTAGACATTTTAATGTATGAAATAAAAAATAAAATTTCAGAGACTGACTCTTATCGCCATAAGGTGCAAATGTTAACACTCGCACCAAAATCATGGACACGTAAAAAGATATCAAGCTACTTTGAAGTGTCTGAGTATCTTGTTCGAACAGCAAGAAAAGTTAAAAATGAGAATGGAATTCCATCATTACCCGGGAAAAAAACTGGAAACCCACTTTCACCAGAAACAGTTAATTTTGTGATTAACTTTTATCAAAGTGATGAATTTTCAAGAATGATGCCAGGAAAAAAAGATTATGTAAGTATTAAGAAAAACCAACATGTTCAAAAAAGATTATTGGTACTCAATTTTAATGAATTACATGTTGCATTTAAAAAAGACTACCCTAACGTCAAAGTCAGTTTGTCAAAGTTTTGTACTCTTAAACCTAAATGGTGTATTACAACTAATGCGTCAGGTACCCACAATGTATGTGTTTGCATACATCACCAAAATACAAATTTTCTCAAAAGTTAAAAGATTTCATGGCATTGATTGTTTGCTCTCTTGAAAATGCAGAATTTATGTTGCATCGATGTAACCAATGTCCTGGTATTGAAGCGTTAAAAAGTTTTTTAGTGCAGGAGTTTATGGACCATGAGCATGAAGAAGATGTAGTATTTAAGCAATGGCAGAGTACAGATCGTACAATTCTATTTTCACAGTCATTGCCACTAGATGAATTTATTGATTTATTATGTGACAGTATTGACAACCTTACCACTCATTCATATATTGCAAAAACACAAAGTAGATACTTAAAAAACTGTAAAGAAAATCCTAACCAAAACGAATGCTTAATTTTAGGAGGTTTTGCTTAAAACTATCAATATGTTAAAAGTTATCACTGGAGCAAAAGTCACTTTATACAGTTGTACTTTATTTTATAGAGAACAAACTTCTCAAACATAAGTCTTTTTGTTACCTTTCAGAAGATGTTGATCACGACGCAGGATTTATTTACAAGACTCAGGAAGATATAACTAGATATATCAAAGAAAATCTACCTGATGTATCAAGTGTGAAATACTTTTCTGATGGTTGTGCAGCACAATTTAAAAATTTTAAAAATTTTATCAATCTTTGTCATCATAGTAAAGACTTTGATTTAAATGCGGAATGGGTATTTTTTACTACCAGTCATGGTAAATCCCCCTGTGATGGTATTAGTGGGACTGTTAAAAGAGTAGTATGTCAAGAAAGTCTAAAACAAATAACTACTGGGCAGATTTTAGATGTTAATTTAATGTACTCCTTTTGTAAAGCCAAGATAAATGGAATTTATTTGAAGTTATTTTCAAAAGAAGATATTTATCAAACACGAGCAAAAAAAAAAACTGTAGAATAATTATCAAAAAACCAAGTCCACGAAGCTTTTGTACCCACCGAGTTTGACATGTGTCAATAAGTTTTGCTTGACCAGGAAGAAAGTTTTTATTTAAGCAATTATATCTTTTAGGAGAAAAGTTCAAAATATAAGACTTTAACTTGCTTTAAAGCAAACTTTTCACTTGATTTAGCAACTTTTCCCAACAACTAAACTAAGTTTATGTGAGACACAAATAATGCATTAGAATTAACATTTTTTAAAAGCGATAAAACACCTTTGTATTAAACTGACATTGATGCAGCTCCATCATAATACTGGCCTCTGCATTTTCTTATATCTAAATCAAATTATTTTAAAATTTCAAGAATGTTGGTAGCTATGTTTAAACCACTTGTTCCTGTTTTGCATTCAAAAAACGTAAAAAAACTTCCTTAATATAGCTGTTCAAGTCTACATAACGTACGACAATAGAAAGTTGTTCTATTGTTGCACAGTCTGAAGCCTAATGTGCAATAATGGAAAAGTTCTTACTTTATTTAATATCATTTAATAGAATTTCTTCATTTGCATTTCCACAACATTTAATTAACTCGTTTTGAATGGTCTTTGAAATGTGTGTAGAATTTTTGGGAGCATAGAGAAGATTCCTTTAGAATTAAATCACTTGCATCAATTCTAAAGTTTAAAAGCTTAATAAAATTACCCATCCCTGTAATATTAGAAGTTTCTCCAATTTCTCCTTGATATTTTCTATCGTCTCTATGACATTGTAGAGGTATATCATTTCGATCTAAAAATATTAATCTTAACAATTGATTCAAGATTTTTTTTTGTTTTCTTCTATATGCTACTTCCTAGAAATATCTTGAAAAACTTTAATAGGAAAAGTGTTAATTTTAGTTCTAGATAAAAGCATATTATAACAATGTATGGATTGATATGTAATCTGTCAACAGTTTTCTCATGATTGTTTAAATCTTTTATAGCATTACGTCAGGTATTGAATGGTTATTTAAACAATTTACATAATGCATATTTGCTTGGTATGTTTGTACCAAAAAGTGTACATGGAAGACAATATGCACCATCTTCAATTTTAGAGTAAAATGTTAAAGTAAGCAAAGAAAAGTAAACTAATCATTTTAGCAAAAAATGTCCTTTTCTGCTTTTACCTGTTAAAGGGAATTGGAAGCATTTAGATGTAACACTAAACATTCTTGCCTTTTTAAATGAACGAAGAGGTTATAGAAAGTCAACAACAATAGCACCAATAACAGCATAAAAATTTGGAATGTGCCATACAACAAATAATTAAAAAAAGCAAGAACGAAAGGAAATGTTTTATGAAATGAAAAAAAATGTTTTATATGGATCAACTAATCAAATTTGGTAAACTTATGTAAACTTTATGAAACAGTTCTTATACCAAAACAGTAAAAATATAAGAAATATAATATTTATTATTAAGCACGATAAAATATATTTTTTATTAAAAAAAGTTTATCAGTAATATCTAAAAACTAGCATTAATCAAAGTCAGTGTTTGCAATAATAATTTTGTTATAAGCATAAACTATTAAAAAACATTAGTCCAGATAAGTTCATTTTTGACTTGTGGATAATAGCCAAATGAGTGATGTTTTTAAAGAAATACTTCTCCTGTAGGTAATGAACCAGTATAAACTATTTATTGTTTGACTAAATCATTTTCTTTTAAGGTTTGCATTTCTCTTAGTGTGAGGAAAATTCATTTATTTTAGTGTAAGAACAATTATTTTAATTTAATATACCTTTAAATCAATTTTAAAATGACTAAAAGACCACTGGCTTGGTGCAAGTCCAGATAGACTTGTTAACAAGTTCATCCGGAGTTGCTAGTGGTTGCATAGTTGAGCTAACAATCCAGTTTCAAAAAATTTTTATTATATATTATTTAAGTTTTTTAAATTTTTTTTTTCATTTAACGTTTGTCCATATAACTATTAATTGTGAACTTGTGTCTTGTGAACACAGGGAGAAACGCAATAGGTTTTACATATTTTGTAAATAGATTGTACATATCTTCTTTTAAAGATACACATTTTTTCAAATTTAAATTTTTTCTATTTTACTATTTCTGTTTATATATTCCAATATTAGATACTAAATTATTTTATTTTTAAGGCAGTCGCTATTAAATCCATACATTATTTATTAGATAATTAACTTATTTAAAAATATTACTAAAGCAGTTTTTCGCTATTTGTTTACATTTTTGTCCTTACTGGCCTCTTTTTCATGATGAGTAAATGGTTGCGCAATCGAATTAGAGAAATGTCTATTAACATAAGGGAGTTACTGTTAAATAAGACAAAAACTATTTTTTTTTTTGGATATATTATTTCTTTTAGAGTGAAGGCGTTTTTTTTATCATTTAGTAGAAATTTTCCTTAACATCTGTATTTTTTTTGGAGCAGTTAAAAATTTTTATTATAATACTTATATAAATGTTAACTTCTAATGTCTAACGGGACACTTATTAATTTTTTGGTAACCCCCTCTCCTTTATTAAGGAAAAAAAACAGTTCCATTTAACTTCAAAGCGTTTAATGTGCGCATAATTAAATTTTAGTTAATTACATAAAGGTCTCTCCGTCAAAGATGAAAAATACATTTTAAACAGAAATTTTCAAATATTTCATGCTTCTAAAATCCGACCCTTCCGTTTATTAAAAAATAACAAATTTATTTAATAATATTTTTTTTAACAAAACTTTATTATTTAATAACAAAACATAATTATTATTTGTGTTCTCCTGTATCGCATAAATACGTCACATGGTGTCTAAAAGAAAAATATAATAGATAAGTAAATATAATAGAAAAGAAAAAAATTTTCAAAACAGGAAAACAATTAACCTGTTTTTGGCAAACTGCAGTTGCTGTTTTGATGAAGCAGTATTTGATGATGTTGTTCAATGACATTATTTCATGCTGGTTTTTATTGAAGACGAAAAAATTAACATTTATTAAAATGCAAATTAAAAATGTTTTAAAGAATAGAACTATGCACAACACTAAAGATAAAAAAAAAACAAATTGAAATATAAACAAATTGTGTTTATAACAATATGTTTTGTCTTGGCTTTTAGTGAATGATTAGAAACAGTAAGCTCCATGAATAGAGCTACCAATTAATCATTTTTAACGATAGACACCAACGGGAAGGTAAGCCAACTGTCTATCAACACAAATCATCACCACAATGTTACAACGATAACGCACAACAAAAACACATAAGATATTTATAAGTACACATTACACTTGCTCTATACAATGGCAAAGTCAAACCACTTTGAAACCACTGCATAAAATAGACAAAGAAACAAACTATAAACATATCGTCACGATCATAGCACAATCGTCTAAGTCATTTTTTTCTTGTTTTGAGAAAACTAAAAAAAAATGAATAACTTCAGTATTTCTTTTGCTACGTCACTTTGGTTTATTTTTGGCATCTTTTTACTTAGATGCTTGTGTATTTCCGTTGAGACACAATAGGATATAGGTCAAAAGCAATAAGATATAAGTAAAAATGCGGATTTAAGCAGAAGTGAAAAAGTTAAAAATCAACTCCTTTCTGATTGGTTTAAGGCGATTTGCCACATTATTAGACTGTTTAAGCTATATATTTCAACTCTTAACTTCCGAAAACCCCCCAAAAAATGACTTAGGCAATTGTGCTATGATCGTGACGATATAACATTATAAAATATATTAACACATTTAACACATTACATATTTGTATGTACATATGATGCTTAATATTAATAGACATTACGTGTTTCCAGAATAATTAAAAAAGGCTAGACAACACAACCTAGCCACAACAAAGCAGTAACACCACTTGGCACTAAACGCTGCCAAGTCACACCTCTGCTTTAGGTACACCGCTTGGCTGGCAAGGTTAACTATCTTGCTCGACACGTTTGCCAAGTCACACCACTTTGAAAACATGGAAACAACGTAATATAAACATATATACACAAACTATAAACACATATACACAAACCCTAAACACATAACCTTGATAACACATATAGCCCAAGTATTACATGAACAATTTAAATAACAACTAACACATAAAATAAATATAACACTTACATAACACATATAACAATTACAAACATGTATAAAGACAAATATAATTACTAAAACAATATAAAATAAAACTATGAAAAAAAGTGAAAATTATAACAAAAATCTCATAATTATAAATTAAGAACATTAGAAAATACAACATTATTTGTGTAAGACTTTTCACCTATCATACCTTGAATGGGATGTTTATCAATTTTAAAAAATAAACTATTAAAAGCTCTAGTTCTTGAACATGCAACATAAAGTTAACCATGAGTGAAACACGGTTTCTTTAGATATACACCAACTCTATCAAATGTTTGACCTTGACTTTTATTAATTGTCATTGAATATGCCAATCTGACAGGAAACTGGCGACGTTTTAGAACAAAAGGTAAATTAGAATCTGACGGAGCCAAATGAATTCGAGGTACAAATACCCGTTTACCAGCAGAAACACCTGTCAAAACCTCTGCATCAATATAATTATTTTGAAGAGCACAAACTTTCATTCGAGTGCCATTGCATAACCCAGCTTTGAAATCTAAATTTTTAAGAAACATAATTATACAACCAATTTTAAACTTTAAAGAATGAGGAGGCATACCTGAGGGAATTAAGCTATTTAAAAACTCAACAGGAAAGTTATTTCTTTCATTAAGATTGTCAGTCTCAACTTGATCAGCACTTAAATAAGTTTTGACCTCACCCGGTAGACGTTGAAGCACTTCCTCATTGATTGATAGTGAATCCACATTAGTTGGTGTCAAAATGACACGTTTAGCATAACCGTCTTGTTCGGCATCTCCAAATATCTTTTCAACAATGGAGTCATTTTCCCTAATAAGGCATTAATGCGGTATTTCAATGCACCCTTTAAAAGGATCATCCTCTTAGACAAATACAGTTCCACTACCAAGTCTCAACAGCCAATTTGAAAATTCCCTTTCCCCATCATGTACTCTCATACTTTCTGTTAACTTAAACTTCTGCACCCATTGCCAATGTAAAGAACATTTTATACATGCTTCTACGACTTCAGCTGGTTGTTCTCTTTTCACAACAGGCAGTATTTGTCTAAAGTCGCCTCCAAAAAGAATGACTTTTCCTTCAAATGGAAAGTTGTTGTTGCAAACATCTTTTAATAACCTATCAATTGCATTCAATGCATGTTTGGGTATCATGGATGTTTCATCAAGCAAAAACAAACTAGCCTGACTTAAAAAGTGTCCATGTATAGAGTTTGGAGTTACATTACATGTGCTGTTATCTAATATTGGAACAGGAAGTTTGAATAAGCCATGCAATGTAGATCCATTTGTAAGAAGAGTTACTGCTATGCCAGTCCATGCAGCTGTAGCAGATTTAATACCTCTACTTCTGGTTTCAGCAATCAAATAATTATATGTAAACGTTTTTCCACTACCAGCCGGTCCATCCATGAAAAACAATCGAGAATACTGATTTTTTACACTTGGTTGTTCATTCAATGCAGCAAGAATAGGATTGATTGATATTGAGCAGTGGTCTTATTCTATTGGCTTCATCAATTGATTGTTGAACATTTTGATTGAAATTTTCTAGATTATCTAGATTAAAATCTAACTCAATAACAGGCAGATTATAATCAGCCAGCGTTTTACCACACTGATTAATAATCTTTTCAACTTGACAAAGAGCAGCTTGTTCAGCTATTATAAGCGGGACTGAGCGGTGAATAAAGTCCTCAATCATAAATGCTTTGTATGTATTCCAAAGATGCAAAGGATTGTCTGGTTCACAAAAAGTCAAAATAATTGCAAATAACTGTCTAATTTGCTTTGGCATACGTGTTAAAACTGCCTCAGAAAGTGCATTCTGCCATTCAGTGTCATCTTGTAACAAACCATTTAAAAAGCATGCTTCACGAAATGTTTCAACAACAATACCATTAACAGTACGCACATCCACCCAAGACTTGGCTCCTTTTGCATGCAAAAGTAACAGCCTAAGAAAAATAATTCTCCAGTTGGATTAACTTTATACATTCTTACTATCACCTTATTACCACCTCCTTGTCTAACCTTCCATTTACAAAGCTTATCATCAAATATAAAATGATAACGAATGTCTACATATTAATAGCAATGTGCTCTTTCATTTTCAGAATTTAACTTAAACCATGATGTAAGGTGTGTATCACGTTGAGCTGCACGATCTAAAGCCATTTGTTCTGCTCCTTCTCTAAAATACACTAATTGATTCTCAGGAAGATTAACTTTAAGGCGGATAATAGTGTGTGACTAGAGTTGCAAAAAAACGCGTTTTTTTCCTTTGGCGTTTTTTAGGGTTAAAAAAACGTGTTTTTTTGTTTTTTTTGATGTTTTTTTGTTTTTTTTGGTGTTTTTTTGGTTTTTTTGGTGTTGTATTGCTTTTTTTAAACAATTTTTCAGTTTTTTTTTTACATAAATTTAGGACTAGTTTTCCTTTAATCTAGTATAAATTTTAGTATTTGGCCATTAAAGGCACAATTAGATGTATAAACACCAGTTTAACAAAAAAATTTTATGAAAAATTTAAATTAGCTTTAAGTTAGTTAAATATTTAGGTATACTGTATGAAAATGTTTATTTTCTGTTTTATTGTACTAACAACTGTGATACTCTCATTATATATAAAAACTATTCTTATTCTATAAAAAAGTTACCAATTTAATTTTGATAATGTAAATACATTAATGTATAACACCATGCAAATTTGATATCAGACTTAAAATGATCAAAAAAATAAGCTATCTATCAAGATTATTAACTTAATTAAGCATTTGTATATTATGTAGTAATTAAGTCTTACATTGTTTGTTTGTTATATCAAAAAAAGAGTTATTGCTAGTATGCCCATTAAAAAAAAGCCCTATACTGAACTTAGTTTCAAGGAAAATTTAAAAACTTTTTAATTATTATTATTTACGGAAATTCCCAGACCCCATTCACCTGATGATTTGTAATTTATTTATTTGTAATTAATTTTTTAACAGCATTTTTTTTTTCTTATTACATTTATTCATCTAAATATTTTCATATGGCACTATATCACAACACTTGCAAAATTCTTTAATATGCTCTGTTTTTTAAGTTCAATTTTTAGACATTATCTTATGGCAAAAGAATTCCATTAACAAAAACTCATTTTCAACTCTTTATTATGCTAAGTCTCATTCATTAGTTGTTAAATTTTGTTAAATATAATAAATGTAAATAAATGTTTATTGTGTCAATATACACTAAAAACAGTAAAGATAAAGTTGAGGAAGATAAAATTATCAAAGAAGTTTTTATACAAGACTGCTTCAACCGTGATAACCTTTAACCGTGTTAATATACCAAAACAAAAATTAATTCAGTAAATTTCAGTATTTATTGTCCTATTTAAATCAGAAATTAAAATATGAATTAAGATATTGCCATTAAAGTTAAATTTAGTAACTTAAACAATGAATTTTTGATTATTTCCCAAAAAAACCAAAAAAACGGACCCCTATGTTTTTTTTCCAAAAAAACGACCAAAAAAACCAAAAAAACAAGAACTAAAAAACGCGTCACATCTCTATGTGTGACATATGACTTATGGGATACTCAAAAATTCGCCACAATGCTTCTGGTGCACTAACATAATGACAGTCTAAAAAAGTGTTTACTTCATCATGATTATTTTGATCATTTATCAAAATATTGGCACAGTCGTGACCCTTGTATATGTATTTGTGCAAATATTTAACAGCCTTAACAGACATTAGACACAGATTTCTTTGATAACCATGGATTGTAATATACCACCCAGCGGTTATCTACATTGTTGCCTTTATTATTGATAACCAAACCGTTATCACGACGCCTATAGCGAGGATAACCATTATGAACTACTACTGTGTTGGCATTAAATTGTTTAGGATAATTTTTGCTGCACACCCCATCTTTCATGCAGGTAGAATTTGGATTCAGTATGCCACATGGGCCATGAATCATGCAAGTTTTAATAACATCATAAAGTTCACGATTTATAATTGGATCTGGAATTTCTGTACATATTAAACTATTGATATCCTGTGCTGTCTCCAGCTTGTCATCAGTTGCAAAGTGAAGTAAAATATGAACATGTGGTAAACCACGCTTTTGAAATTCGATAACATGCACATGAGTTACGACTTTCCCTAACACACCATGCTTAAAAATATCATTTAGGAGATTATTTAATTTGAGTTTAAATACTCGTGTAACTAAATCAGGTCTATCATTTGCAGTTTGTCCTGGATATAAATTTTCAGTTATCTCTCGCCATTTTGGGTTGCAGGTAAAAGTAATAAAAAGATCTGGTTTACCATACTTTTTAATTATAGCCATAGCATCTTCAAAGTTTTCTTTTAAAGCTCTAGGACTTCCTACATAAGTAGATGGCAAAACTACAATGCGCCCTGGTCTAACATTACGATCGTTTCCAAGGTTGTCTACATGTTCATGTAAGGCATCATACTGCTCGCTTCTAAGTTTGTTTTGGTTATTTCTGATAAAAGCAAGGCGCTGGCCTTCAATTTTGACATATGCATCAACAGCATATTGCTGAAATAGTTTCTTGCCATAAAAGATTGAAGAAAAAATTTGTCTAACCGAAAGTCTATAATTGTAATACTGAGATAATGTAACATGATTTCTAACCAATGTAGCACGTTCAGGGTTGTGAACCAATTGATTATGCAAACAGCATTACCCCTTGGGAAAAATAGAGGATAAACCATAGGATCTAAGTTGGCAGACATACTTGATATAGTTTTAAGAGGATGACCTCTCGGGTAAATAACTTCTCTGGAAGCAGGAGGAGCACCATCTTCACCAACAAATACAACTGCAATTTCATTATGTGAAGGGAGATTATAGCGACGTCTATCTTGCCCTTTAAGTAAAGACATTTTTACAACTGAGACTGAGCGACCTTCTATAGCTGCTTGGCGAATTTCTTCATCTTTCAATTCAGCCATGTTTTTAAATGCGAGAGCAAATGGGTTCTCCTCACTAATAACAGTTTGCAACCGAAACATTAAATCATTTAAGCAAAGATCATTACCAGGTTGTCACATTCTAAAATTTATTGCTGCAAGTGGATCATAAATGTATAGTTGAATATATGTTGGAGGAATATCTTGATCTGGCCTAAGATTACCAACACGATGAAAAACCTGACCACATATTCTAAAACATGGCGGCCCATGATTCATGGGTTGAACTACATTAGCGGTAAATGAAGCAAAAGAAAGACAGGCATTATACTTTCGAATATATTTTAGAAAATTCACATTGGCATTTTGATCTACATAACTTCCTGTAAATAAATCTTGTAAATCTTGCGGGAATGGTGAAAGTTGAGACAAAACTACCTTTCCATTATGGCAACATAAAAAATGTGTTTCATCAGGAAATTTTTTAGCACCACAATGCTGACAAATATGATTCATTTCTCCTAAATAATTATAATCTGGAATAGTATTACTTCTTGCTATACAATGCATTCTTTCATGTCTACCAGCATATCTAGCATTCTGTTGATTATTAATTTCATCTCGCCTCAGCCTATTTCTTGCATTTCTGCAACGATTATTTTCAACTTGCCTAATCATATTGTCCTCATTTTGATTCAAATTATTTGCAGCTTGCCGAGCAGCATATCTAATATTTTGAAGATGATTAATTTTATCTCGCCTCAGCCTATTTCTGGCATTTCTGCGATGATTATTTTCAACTTGCCTATTAACATTTTCATCATTTTCATCCATTTAAATTTTACTTTTAATTGATAATAGTAACAAAAAAACTTGAATCCAGAAGATTGTGATCTTTTTTTACTCTAAATTGCACATACAAATTGTTTTTAAAAAATGACAAGAAATTTTTATTTAAAATAAACTAAATTATACAACAATCTTGTGCATTTATTATAAAAAAAATTTCATAAATATATCTGGTAAGAGATGTTTAAACAAAAAATTAACTTATAATAATAATCTAAATAAAAAAATTAACGAATAGTATTAAAAAATAATGAATAATAAAAATTTTAATAATAAAAGTGCTGCTTAAACAAAAAATAGAAGAAAAAATTAAAAAATAAAGTTTTTGTAAATCCTTTTTGTAAACATCAAATTATTTCTATAGAAAAATTAAAAAAAATTAAAATAATTTAACCTTCACAAACAATGAAATGACTGTTCAAAAGTTGTAGTTTAATTTAATTTTCTAAATTCTAAAGAAAAGAACAAAAATCTAACAGCATCACTGAAATGTCAATAATATAATAAGCAACATGACAAAATTCAAATTCAATATATAAAAGATTATTTATCTGTTTTTCTTTTTTCTTATTACTTACTTTTTTTTTTCTTCATTACTAAGACTATCTATTTTACATATTAAAATATCTATATTAGATAAAAATTAGAAGATTAAATTTATTAAAGCTTTACATAAGTTAAAAGCAGTTATAAACACTAAATTATTAAATTCGAAACAATGAAAAGAAATAAAATCTGGTAAAAATCAACAAATTATAAACTTTAAAATATTAGAAATTTACATGTGGTTTTTTTTACAGTTAATTATCTACTATAGTACATTTTTCTGATTTAACTGATATGGTATATATTGGGGACAATAACAGACATGTTATATTGTGAACCAAAAATTAAAATAATAGTCTAAACAAATACTAAAAAAATAAAAACAAACAAAATTAAAATTATGTATTTATTTCTTTGAGAATAAAAATATAAAACATAATCCTACCAACTTTTCTAGTACCAGATGACGATGCTAAAGAAATGGAAAAAATAAAATAAAAACCAAACATGTTCATATTTGTATTTTGAATAAAATTGCAATTTGAAAAAAAACGCATAAAAATATAAAGCATAATCCTACCAATTGTAGTAGTACCAGATGACGATGCTAAAAAAATGGAAAAAATAAAATAAAAACTGAACATGTCGATGTTTGTATTTCGATTAAAAAATAAAGCATAACCTTACCAATTGTAGTAGTACCAGATGTCAGCGCTGAAGAAATAAAAAATAAAATGAAAGTAGGGTAAAAGAGTAGGATAAATAAAAACTGAACATCTTACTTTTTGTACACTAATAAAAATATCAAGCATAACCCTACCAATTGTAGTAGTACTACCAGATGTCAATGCTAAAGAAAGGGAAAATAAAATAAAAGTTAGATAAAGTAAAAACTGAACATCTTAATATTTGCATTTTTATAAAAATATAAAGCATAACCCAACCAGTTGTAGTAGTATCAGATGGTGAGGCTAAAGAAATGGAGGAGAGAAAAAAAAGTAGAATAAAATAAAAACCAAACAGGTTGATATTTTAATCTAAATATAAAGCATACCCTTACCAATTGTAGTAGTAAAAGATGTCACTGCTAAAAAATAGAAAATAAAATAAAAGTAGGGTAAAATAAAAACTGAACATGTTAATTTTTGTACTTAAATAAAATTATCAAGCATAACCCTACCAGTTGCAGTCATATCAGATGATGATGCTAAAAAAAATGGAAAAAATATAAACTAAACATGTTGATACTTGTATTTTATTTAAATATAAAGTATAACCCTACATGTTGAAGTAGTACTAGAGAACGATGCTGAAAAAAAGAGGGAAAAAAAAGAAGAGTAGAATAGAAAAAAAAAAAACAACCAAAAAAAAACAAATGTAATATTTGTATTTTAATAATCTACAATATGATTGCAATAAAATGAAAAGCATAACCCTACCAGTTGTCACAGTGTTAGACACTAATAATGACACTTAAAAAAAAATTAATGTTAAAAATTATAAAACATATAATAGTTAATAATAAAAAGTATGTATGTATCTAAATATAATTTTACCTGTTTTCCTTATTTCATCCATATAATCATCTAAATAAAAAAAAACTTGAAAATTTTATAAAAAAGACATCAAAAAAAAAAAAATCAATCAAATCAGTAATTTGAAAAAATATCTTTAAATTAGGATAAATTGACAATATTGAGTTAAATTTAAGGCTCTATCACTACTCTGTGTGTGTTTGTGTGTGTGTGTATGTGTGTGTATATATATATATATATATATATATATATATATATATATATATATATATATATATATATATATATATATATATATATATATATATATACTATATATATATATATATATATATATATATATATATATATATATATATATATATATATACATATATATATATATATATATATATATATATATATATATATATATATATATATATATATATATATATATATATATATATATATATATATTTATATATATATATAAATTATCAATTGGTAAAATTATATAATAATTTATACCTAGTCTAAGTTTCAATTTTTCTATAAAGTAAAAAGCAAGTTAAAAGTAAACAGTACAAATTATTAAATCCTAATAACAAATATTTAATGACAAAAATACTGACTGTATTTCTTTAGTGCTTTGTCTAAACAATAAATTTAAATACACTTTTATTAAAATCTTTTAAAGACATATATTATAAAAATTCAATATTTTTAAAAACAAAGTTAATTGCTAATTGGCTAACTAACGATTATACCTTTATCAGGTCGCTTATGATAAACTAAACAAATTATATATACAATTAACATCTTGTTTTAGACAAAAGTTATCATTAACATATATATTTAGTTCTACTAAAATAGTTACAAAATTTTAAACTTACTTTCATCTTCCCCATCATTGTCAACTAAATGAAAATTCAATTCCAAAAATACTCTACTATATACTACTAATATTTTAAATTCTACTTAAATATTTAAAAAATCAACACTTACCTTCAGTTTCATCTCCGTGGTTAACTAAATAGAAATAAATATTATTTATAATAATAATAATATAAATCAAAATATAAATGAAAAAATAATAAATTATAGTAAACCAAAAAAAAACAAAAAATCAAAGTAACACATTAAATTAACAGAAAAAAAAATTATTAATCTATATACTTGATAATGTATTTAAAATGTAACTTAAATTATTATTATTATGATTATTAATAAGTCTTATTTATCTTTTAAATCGTTCAAATAGTTTTCACATAGTTTAAATTTTTCCTTACAATTAGACTCCTTTGATGTTAAACAAATAAAATGTTTTGGAAAAGATTAAAATAAAAACTTTACCGTTCATTTTTCTTTTTTGCTAATCTATAATCTACAATATAATTAAATTAATAAAATTAAATAAAATATTAAAAATAAAGTAAAAATAAGATTTTTACTTTACAACTCTTCTTTTTATAACAACATAATAACGTTCTAAAATAAAATATTGTAAAATTCAACTTAAGTAAACATGTAAATTGAAACTATATAAAAATGATTTCCATAAAAAGTTAAGAGAAGTTCGTCAGGTCTGGCTCGGTAGACCTTTTGGGTAGACCGCATGTACTTAAAAAACGCGCTCTAAAAAAAGCCTAGAATCTATTTGAAAAAGCATTAAACGATGACGTAACGCGACATTGAACATTGACTTCTAGCAATTATATTGTAGATTATTATTATAATTATAATGCACGTATAGCCAATATAAATTGGAAAAAGGTCTCTGCTGGATATAACTGAATAATAAACTGATAATTTAACTGAAATGCAAATCAAGAAAAACAGGTTAAGAATCAGGTTAAAAATTCATTGACATCTGCATTAATATCCTGGCAGACACCTTATGTATATAATTCTTAGATTTTTAATTATTAATGATGCATTCAACCTGTTTTTATTTTGAAATAACAGTTATAAGGAAAATACTTTAGTTAATAATACAATATTTTGTTATTGTTTTAGGTCAGACCCATCAAATAATGTTGTTATGAAACTTTTAAGTAAAATTCTTGCATCATTGGAAGAGGTTAAGCAAACTCAAAAGTTACATTCTGCAATGATAATTTCTCTGCAAAAACAGCAGAGTGTAGATTCCGGAATTACTATACAACAACTACCTGCCGGTCTTACTTTACCACTCCATTCATTTGCTGATGTTGATAATGCTGAAGTATTGCTGAAAGACGAATCAGTTCAAAAAATTTTGGTTCTTTTTTTATTATATGTTTCCTTTTTAGATTTATGTTCTGTTTTTAGATTTTGTAAGCATGAGGGCATACCTCCATTTATTAGTGTTTCAGAGTTTTTCTGCCAGAAAGTCAGACTAATTATTTAAATTTTACTGAAATTTCTATTATTCTTATGACTAGATTCAGTTGAATATTTTTTGATAAAAAACAGAAAACACATATTTTGGACATACAGCGATTTGGTTCTTTGCTGATTATTTGTAAAATGTTGGTAAAATGTTGAAATTTGTAATATATTGGTTGTTATTTAGACAAAAGTTTTTATCGAAAATGGGGGAAGTGATATAGGTGATTTCATTAAACGAAATATGAAGTTGCTGTTTGACTCAGCTTTGGCGAAGCATTACAATTTAACAGGTGTATCGCGTCAAGGCAAACGTGGGTTTAACAAGTTGATAATGTTTCAGTTACTTTATGTTAAGTAACTTTTTTTTGGTGGTCTACTAACTACTAGCAGTTGTGTATATATATATATATATATATATATATATATATATATATATATATATATATATATATATATATATATATATATATATATATATAATATATATATATATATATATATATATATATATATATATATATATATATATAAATGTCTTGTTTTGACAATTCTAACCGGCACTTGCACATAACATATATAGGTTTAATAATAAAAAAACGATAGGGATTTAACTGGGGCCTAATTGGTGTTTCCAATTGGGTTGACCGATTGGTTCCCATCCGGAAACCAATGCCAAAAACCGTTGGGATAACCTAGTGGGACCCAATTGCCGTACCAATTGGGTCCCAATGTTTACCCAATAGGGTGTGTTACCTGGGTAGCGCTTTTCACTAATATTTAAACGAATCAATTTAATTAAAACTTTATTAAATCTATATATATGTATTAGGGCTGTACCGGATTTCGGCTCCAGCTTCTGCTCCGACCGAAATCCGGCCATTTTTACAAATCCGGCCTAAATCTGCCTCCGGCAAAAAATTAGCAAGTCCGGCATAATTTAAGCCGGAGTTTTGCATTTTGGTCAAATATTTATTGCATTTTTTTGGCCGTGTTTACATGGATACTTAACATTTTATTTATACAAATCAATTTTTTTTTGTTCTATATTTTATGAACTTCATGTTTTTTTATATATGTATTTATATTTCTTTACAATTAAATAAGCTTAGCCTAATTTCAAACAACAACGCAACAAAAAATTATGAAGGGAAGACACACGATATTCTACAATGATGCAGGTGTTAAGACTTTGATGTCAATCCTAATTAAGTCATTGGACAAACGTTTAAAAGTATTAAAAAGAGAAAACTCTTTATATAGTAACGACACTGGTTGATCCACAATTTAAAATTAAATTCTCCTCATTACAAGGAACACTGACAGCTAAAAAAGCAAGATTGAAGTCAATCTAAACATATTGAGCAGAAGATTGACAAAACTGAAGAAAATCCAGCAAAATTAGCCAGGCTGGATAATTTTTATACATCATCATTACTCTAGCAATTTATTGATAAAATAATTCAGTCTACATCCGCTGGTAGAACAACACATGAACAACAATTATTAAAAGGCATTGACACTCAGCTAAGCCAATATATGATAAAACCAGAAATAAATAGACACATTGTTCCACTACAGTTGCATAGTGACAACATCCCCCAAAAAAAGTTCAATGGAATTTCTTTAAACTTTTGAAACATATGGCCTATAGAATTTCTATAGAATGTCTAAGTTTCTACAGAAATTGCTATAAAACTTTTTTGATAACAATAATGAAGTTCAACAGAAAACAGTTGCCACTTGATATTCTGAATAGTCCACATTGTTGACCATTTTCAACACCAAGTAGGGAAGTACAAGATTTTGGCTCCTGTAAGTTTGTTTCGAAATCCGGTTCCAATTCCGGCCGGATCTGTTAGTAGAAATCCAGCGAATCCAGCTCCGGCCGGATTTGGAAAAATTATATACGGTACAGCCATAAGATAAAAATAATAGACTTCTAACTTTAGTTTCTATAAAACCACACTTTACCAGAAAGTTAGGAAATAAACGCTTATTTCGTTACCTTTATTTGACCTACAACATGGCGCAGCTTGAGCGTTAATTATGCCGTGACATCATTCAAAAAGTATCTATTGCTGTTGTTACAAACCAACTCTTTGAAATATTTACTTTTTAAATAACTTAGTATGATGCCTTGGAATCTTATTAGTGATTCTTTAACAATAAACTTTTAGTGCTTTTATAGGGTGCTTTTATAGGGAAAAGCGGGGCAACATGGCGAATGGGGCAAGATGGGTTTTCATATAACAACTCAACAAAATATTTTAAAATTGGGTGAAAATGAAACTGTATTTTCATTTTGTAATTTAAAACACCAATTGGTTTTTTGAAATATTATTAACGCCATTTTATACAAATAAGTTTACTTTTTGCGCTTAAAATTCCTTACTTTCTGTTTCTCATAATGGTTGGTGTCCTTCAAGTTTAACTTTTTTAGAAGTAGTTTTTGCAATTTGTGTTTATTTTTTGTTACTTTAGTTAGAGTTATTGGCAGTTTTTAAAATTTTATAAAATTGGAGGTAAAAATTGCATAAGTCATCTTGCCCCGGTCACGTGACCAGATGACAAATTTATGATCTTTTCATTTTAATATTTATTTCAAGTTGTTATATTTGCAAACTGAAAATTCATGCAGGCAATGAAAGAACTTAATAGCATAAACATACTGAGAAAGTATTATGGCTTCACGACTTATAGTTTTTCAATAACTCAGGGCTTTCAAAACGTTCGCCATGTTGCCCCGTTTTCCCCTATATATCTACAAGTATTTTTTCTTATTGACTTCGTAAAATTTTGCGCATAACCTTGGTTTATTTTTATAACAGGTGGTTTATTGTCACAGCAATTGATACCTAGAGCTTTGATAATAATTGGTCTTAATGTTAAGCAAAAGTTTAAGTCTTTGGCCTTGAAAATGTTTACGTACCCTTAGTCTTAAAATTCTTATTCTTGGCCTTGACCTTAAAACTCTTGGCCTTTTCCTTGACTTTGTAACTTTCGGCCTTGGCCATGCTACTTTTGGCCTTGTAAACAACTTTGCTACCAAGCACTTTTTCTAAAGTATTGCAAAATATACACGCGTTGCAAAAAGCATCCCAAAGAAGGTTACGTCATTAGAATAATATCTATCAGCAATCATCCTAACCGTAACATCATTATCTTTTTAAGGAAAAAAAAAAATTATGCATAGAAAACAATATTACCAATTTTTAAACAAAAAAAATGTTGTTTTAAATACAAGCTACAAAATGAAAAATGTGCGGTTTCGTTTCCATTCCTTTATAAGTTTTTTTTTTGTGATAAAAAAATTATTCGTGCCTCAATTTTTAAATTTATTTTTATTAACTTTTTTTTTTTTTTTTTCTCCTAACATGTTTATTTTACAATTACAAAGTATTTACAATTGACCAATCACCGATTGGCGAATAAAGATATACAAATATAAATATCGTAAACGTAAAATCCAAAATAAATAAGGGATAAATCTAAAATATTGTTACATTCAACTTTGAGACATGATAAAAATAAATACAAAGTACAGAATAGAATAACGTAAACGTAAAAATTACCCAAGAAATAAACCTTCTATATTCTTTCAATTAAAACAATATATATATATATAAAAGAATGATAAAAACAAGATTTGTATAAGATTGAAGAAAATAATTAATTGTTTGTAGTTATAGGAAGCTCGCAGAAGACTGGGGTCAGTCTTGTCATCGAGTACCTTCTAGACGTGTAAATCACATAAAAATCAGTTGCATACGTGGTAAATATGTATGAGGTACATATATGCCTTAAAATTATTAATGTTACTATCTCCTTTTAGTATTATTTTTATCGTTTTCTTTGAAAAGTTACATTTTTTGTTTTATTAGGGTTGTTTTATATTATTTTTATTTTTAAATTTTAAATTGGAGTTTAAAAAAACTCTTTGTAGTTGTTTAACTTGATTATTGTAGATTTTAACTTTGTTTTCAGGGACTGTTCGTTGTTTAAATTTATCAGCGATTCGTTTCTAGAAATTATTTTGTTAAATAAAAAGGGACCACAATATTTTATTGAAAATTTTGAGAGTTTAGTTTTTTCAAAGGGTATCTTAATGTTTCCCGTTGCTCTTGTATTGTACTTGTTAACGTTGTTTTCAAAAAAGTGTGCTGTAAAATGTTCTGGAACCAGACTTAGTTTATATTTAAACATGAAAAGTATATTTTGATAAATATTAATTTGAAAAATATTTAAAGCGTTCATTTGCTCCAGTAGGGGTTGAGCATGAGTAAGTTTGTTTCTGTTGAACATCAGTCTTGAAGCGTGCTTTTGACCCAGATAAAGCGGTTTTAATTTAGTTATGTGGGTACTGCCCCATGGTATATTGGCATACATAAGATAGCTATGTATGAATGAAAAATAAACGAGTATTAGACTTTTTTGTGTCAAGAAAGATTTTGCATTGTAAAGTAAACCTATGTTCTTTGATATTTTTGTATTTATATAGTTGATGTGGGGCTTCCAAGAAATGTGTTCATCAATTAGAACACCTAAAAACTTTGTATTTTAAGCTCTTTAGATGATTATATTTTCTATATTAGTTGTTGGTAGGTTAAGGGGAAGTTTTTTAATTTGTTGAGTAAAGTGGAATAGAATATATTTAGTTTTATCTTTATTGAGTGATAGTTTGTTTGATTTTAACCATATATTAATTTTTTTTAGTTCATTATTTGTTTTTTAAATAAGTCTTCAATATTCTTTGATGAGTAAAATAAGTTTGTATCATCGGCAAACATTATAGTTTCGAAAATATTAGAGGCATTTGGGAGATCGTTTATGTAAATAAGAAACAAAAGACGAGTAAGAATGGACCCTTGGGGTACACCACATTTTGTTTTCAGTAAATTCGAGTTGCTTTTTTTATCTATAATAACACACTGGTGTCTGTCATTAAGGTAGTTTTTAAACCAAGTTAAAACTTTATTTTTAACGCCATAATTTTCCATTTTTGTCAGTAAAATCTCATGGTTGACGGTGTCAAACGCCTTTGACAAATCAATAAAGATTCCTAACGTGAATTTTTTTTGTTTAAATGATTTACTAATCCTATTTGAGAGATCAAGGATTGCATGCTCTGTTGCGTGTCGCTTTTGGAAACCGTATTGACCTTTATTAATAATTTTATTAGTTTTTAAATATTTATTTAATTTATTCTAGATAATTCGCTAAAGAAGTTTTGCGAATACCGGAAGGATTGAAATAGGTCTACAATTGTTTAAAAAGTTGGCTTCCCCTGATTTATAGATTGGTATAATTTTTGAGATTTTAAGCAAATCAGGTACAATACCTGTTGTAGCTGATGAGTTAAATATTTGTTAAATAGGATTACGTATTTCCTCAAAAACATCTATCACTACTTTGCAAGAGATATCATCGATTCCTGGGGACTTGATTTTAAGTGATTTCTTAGCTATCTCAAGTTCGTCTTGGTTTAGTTCGCTGAAATTTAAGAAGCAGTGTGAGCCTGTTAAGTAATTTTTAAATGAATTGTTTGTGCATTGAATTTTTGATGCAAGATCAACATCAATATTGGGAAAGTAGCTGTTGAATTCATTAGAAATATCACGCTTATTGTTTGATTCCTTTTGATTAATTATTATTCTAGAAAGCATTTTATTAGAATTAGTTATATCTTTACCAATTATTTCCTTCATAAAGTCCCAAGTCTTTTTTAAGTCTCCATTAAATTTTTGCATTTGGTTGGAATAATATAATTTTTTTTTTTAATTTTTTCAAATAAGTTTTTGTATTGCTTGTAGAGAAATAAGTTGGCTTCGCTTCTATTTTTTAAATATTTTATGTAAAGTTTTTGTTTTTGTTTTGAGGATTTTCTAATTTCTTTTGTTATCCTAGGACAGTTTAAATATTTCGCTTTTATTTCTTTTTCTTGAATTAGAAAACTCTTATTATATTGTAGCATTAATAAATTAATAAATTTAATGTACGCAGAGTTTGTGTTTCCTGAGTTACATTCTCGGTAGACTTTTTGCCAATTTGTTGCCGATAGCAAGTTCTTAAGTTTTTGAGTAGATGTTTCATCGATAATTCTTTAATAAAACAAGATTTTTGAATTATCAATTTTTCTTTTTTTGAATTATCAAGTTTATCTATAGCATTAACTAAAGTTAATGCTATAGATAAACCGTAATTGGGTTTTAAAATAACATTGTAACACTTACCTTGTCAACGTTTTTGTTTAACATAAAGTTTGGCTAAACGAAACATGCCTTGATTGCTCAATTTATCTACTCTTTTAAAGAGCTACTTATTTAACGCTTATAGGCATCCGTATACTAACGCGCATGTGCAAATATTATATTTTGTCTACTTTTTTGAAGGGCTACTTATTTAACGCAACACCGGCTAACGAGAAACAATTTTTTGGACCTAGTTCTAGTCAAATTTTTCGTCCAATCAAAATAGGGATCTGATCTTATTACATTTTAAATAAGCATTTTGTTATAATATTTAAAATACAAATAAATAATAATAATAATAATATATATGTATATATATATATATATATATATATATATATATATATATATATATATATATATATATATATATATATATATATATATATAAATAAATAAATATATATATATATATATATATATATATATATATATATATATATATATATACATATATATATATATATATATATATATATATATATATATATATATATATATATATATATATGTATATATATATATATATATATATATATATATATATATATATATAATCGTTATTAAATAATAAAAGAACGCAGGGACTAGTAGAAGACCATCCGGTCTCGTCGTCGAGTACCGCTAAGAAATGTTCGTGTAAAAATTTATAAGATATTTACAAGATAAAAAAATAAGTGACAAAGTAAGAAACTTAAAATATTCCGTTACAAATACAAGATACAATATTACATATATAACTTTTATAAATTCATGTTTAAATAGAGGGTAAAAAAGAAGATCGCTAAAAAAATATCAAAAGTATATTGTTAAATCTTCGATTCTAAAAATGAGTTCTTTAAGCTTTCGTTTAAAAGAAAAATAATTACTTTGATCAATAAAATATTAAATTTTTTAATTAAATTAAAAATCAATATTAAATTTTTGCCGTTTTAAAGATGGCAGACGTATTATTTTAAAAAAGTAAACAAAAAGTTAATAAAAAAACAATCACAATGCCTGCTAAAAAAGAAGAAGAAAAAAAACTGGACGATTTATTAGAGAGAATTAAACAATTAGAATTAAAGCTAAACTTTAAAGAAGAAAGGATTAAAAATCTAGAAGAAAGAATAATAAAATTGGAAGCGGAAAACATTTCTAATAAAAACAATCCATGTATAATAAATGATAAGGCGTGGAATGTCGTCGCCAGCAAAAATAGTGTAAAGACTCCATTACAAATAAATATTATAAATACAGTAGCAATTGAAACAGCTGAGAGAGCTAGAAGAGAAAACAATGTTATTGTTTTTGGTTTAAATCATTCCGCAAAAAGTGATCTAAATGAACAAAAAGAAGATGATAAAATAGAGGTATTAAAAGTCATAAAAGATATAAATTTAGAAAGTGTGCAAATCAAAAGAATTACAAGATTACGATCAAAGGATATGTCAAAAAAGTCCACAGTTATTTTAGAACTTGAGAACGTGCATGCAAGAAACCAAGTGCTAAAAGCAGCTTTTTGTAACAGGGATAAAATACCAAATATTTACTTTAATACTGACATGACTGAAGCAGAAAGAATTTTAACGAAGCAATTAAGGTCTAAAGTGAAAATTTTAAACGGAAATTCAGACATGAACAATAGCTCATTTTATTATGGTATAAGAAGTAATAAAGTAGTAAAACTAACTAAAAAAACATAGCAATTTGAGTATAAAGTGGCAAACAAAATAAGTAACATTCTAATGTTTAAAAGAACTGTAACCGGTATCGAAGATTTTAAAATTAAAATAAATGATAATGCACAAAAGCCAGTTATAAGTACTGAATACAACTCAAATAGTTTGAAATGTTTATATACCAATGTTACATCATTTGAAAAAAATAAATTAAATGAAATTATAGCTGAAATTGAATTAAGCTCTCCAGATATAATTTTCATAACAGAAACATGGTGGAATGATACTTCAGCAACAATTATACCTGGTTATAACCTTTATCGCAGAGACCGAATGAATAGCAGAGGTGGTGGAGTCTGTATTTATGTAAATGACCCAATTGATTCATTTGAAGTCAATAATGAACCCTATAATAATAAAAATATTGAGCAGATATGGTGTACCATTAAAATGAGCAATGAACGCATGTTATGTGGCTGTATTTATAGACTAGGAAGTGATGATTTAGTAAACTTTCAAAATGTAAGCAATTCTATTAAAGAAAGTTACAATTACTTCTCAAAAACTAAAATATATACTGAGGTTTTGATATGTGGTGACTTCAATTTTCCATCCTTGAATAGTATATGGAATTCTAGTTATGAAAGTGTCTGCATTAGAGAAAAAGAGAGACAGTTTCAAGAATGCATTGAAGAATGTTATCTCACACAACATGTAAAAAAACCAACATTTCAATTAAATGACACAAAATTAACAAATATATTAGATTTAGTATTTGCAGCTTCTCCTTTTCGCATATCCAGCTTGGTACATATGGATCCTTTGGGGAAAACAAAAAGAGGTCATCATGTTTTAAATTTTAATTTTAATTATCAATTGCATAATCGCAAAAATGAAAGTATTACTACAAAGCGAGTATACATGAAAGGAAATTATCATGAATTTTCAAAATATTTAAATAAATTTAACTGGAGTCATGAGTTTACTGGACTTAATGTTGATCAGTGTTATGAAAGTTTTATTAGAACTATTGAATACGGCTGTAAAGATTTCATACCGTCATTTAATCAAAAAACAACTGAAAGCAAAAGATCCTTATGGATGAATAAAGAATTAAAACACGAAATTCGACTTAAGCGTAACCTTTGGTATCGATACAAAGCCTCTCATTTCAAAAATTTAGATCTTAAGGAAGAATATAAACTAAAAAATAAGTTAGTTAAAAAACTTTGTAAGATTACAATACAAAAACATGAAAATAAAATTGCAACAGAATCAAAAAAAAAATCCAAAACAAGTTTACGCTTATATTAACAGTAAACTAAAAGCTAAAGACCATATAAGAGCAATTTCAATTGAAAACAATGAAATATCAACTGACAGTCAAGTTATTGCTAATCAGTTAAATCGGTTTTTCAATTCAGTATTCATAAACGAAAGCCTAACTAATATGCCTACATAAGAAAATATAACAGAAAAAATTTGCCCAACCCCATTGTTTAATGAGAAAGATATTAAAAAACGATTATTGAATCTAAATGTGCACAAGTCCCCAGGTATTGATAGAATTCATCCAATGTTTTTAAGTAAGTGTGCTGACAGTTTAGCTAGACCACTCTGTATGATATTTAACCAATCATTTCTAACTGGAACATTGCCTACAAGCTGGTTAAAAGCGAATATCACTCCAATTTTTAAAAATGGGGATAGGTTGAATGCAGGTAACTACCGTCCAATTTCATTGACCTCTGTTGTTTGTAAAGTAATGGAAAGTATTGTTAAGGATACAATAATGAACCATTTAAATAAAAATAAGTTATTAATACCAGAACAACACGGATTCATTAAATCAAAAAATTGTGTAACAAACCTTCTCGAGACATTAGACATAATAACAGAAGCAATAAATTGTGGAAAATGTGTTGATGTTGCCTTTTTAGATTTTTCTAAGGCATTTGATTCAGTTCCGCATTCCAGGCTGCTCTTGAAACTTAAGTCATTTGGTATTGTCGGAAAATTGTTGCAATGGTGTAAAGCTTTTTTAGCAAATCGAAAACAGAGAGTTGTTTTGGGACTGTTTGAATCAGAATGGGAAACAGTTCGTAGTGGGGTACCACAAGGATCGGTCTTAGGACCCTTACTTTTTATAATTTATATAAATGATTTAACAAAAAAGTTGAATAATAAAGCAAAACTATATGCAGACGATTTAAAAATAGTTGCAGTTCTCGAAAAAAATAAAATAAATAACTCTCTACAGTTTGATCTTGACATCTTATTTAACTGGACTAAAAGATGGCTTATCAGTTTTAATAAAGATAAATGTAAAATCATGCATTTCGGTCGTGATAATCCGAAAATAAAGTATAATTTAAAATATAATGCTACAGACACAGAGATTATTTAACATGGACTAATAGTAACGTCATTGGAAAGAAACCTTGGTGTTTATATTTCAGACAATTTAAAATGGGAAGACCACATTGAAAAAATGGTAAGTAAGGTGAATCAAAAATTGGGTATGTTAAAGCACGCAATCCTCTATCCAGATGAAACATCAACAAAATTGTTATATATGTCACTCGTTCGGCCACACTTGGAATATGCTTTTCAAGGGTGGAACCCATATTTTATTAAAGATATAAACTTAATAGAAAAAATTCAGCAAAAAGCTACAAAATTTGGCTACAAAAAAAAGAAAGACAGTTACGAGCAAAGATTAGAGAAAATGGACTTACAAAATCTATCAAATAGAAGGGAAAAAGGTGATCTTATTCAAATGTACAAATTCATGAACAAAATTGATACTATCAATTGGCATCGTGAACCAGAAGTATTGGGTAGGCTAACTAGAGGACAAAATCAAAGGTTGCGAAGGCAGTATGTTCAAAACTTTTTGCCGAGGCATCATTTCTTCACGAACCGTATAGTTGAAAATTGGAATCGTTTGGACAGTGAAGTTGTTAACGCTAATTCAGTAATTGATTTTAAAAATAAACTTAATAAGTTTAGCGAAAAACAGTTGTTAAAATCTAACATCTACAGTTGTTAGATTCTTTCTTGAAGCTCTCAAGAACACAGCTTCAATTATTATTATAAAATCCTCAGTAAAACTTTCTAAAACTATTTTATTCCATAAGAACGGTCCGCGATAATCAATACAAAATTTAAATAGATTGAAGAAAATAGCCGCTTCTCAAAACATTTTGAGGAAGGTTATCTGATTTTTTATTGTTTATTTAAATTAAATAGGTTATTTGAAAATACGTTGTGTTTTAACATGCTACCTAAAAGTTATGGAGATTCTTTAAATTTACCTGTCAAGCAGCTCGTTAGTTTTTTAACTGTTCGTGGGTTAAGTATATCTGGACGTAAAGTCGAGCTTGATACCAGGGCATTTACTGAATGGAATTAAATAAAATGCTATTAAGACAGCAGAAGAACAGGAGAAAAAACTTAAACACTCATATACGGAAAAACTTAAAGTTTCAGATTTAATTGACCCAAACTCTGTACCTACGGAAAACAGAAAAGACATTTTTTCGTATATCCTGAAAAAATGTCTTTTCTGGCATTTTTTCAGGATATACGAAATCCAGCATTTACTGAAAAAGCGAGTGTTTAGAATAAATCTTCTCAAAAAGATATCAAACCATGTTAAATAACTAACCTAGTTGTTAAAAAAGAATAGTAAATAATGAAACAAATGGTATTAATATTAAGGAAAAAAAACAAATAAAAGCATTGAAAGAAATTGGTCCAAGAATTGAAAGTCATTGTGACTTTAATGAACATTCATTTGAAACTTTATATATATCTGAGCCTTCTGCTGTAGAATTCAAATCAAAAGTTAAAACATTTAATAAAAATGCCGTTAAAGTTAAAGTTAAAACATTTAATAAATCCCGTTAAAGTTAAAAATAAAACATTTAATAAAAGTGCGCTACCACTGCGCCACGGCGCAGTGGTAGCGCGCTTGCCTCAGAAACGTAAGGTCCGTGACCTCTGGACAAGTTTTGCGACATCGGTTGGGAAGGAGGCGTGAACTTCCTATTAAATGCTCTTCCGCGGTGCTCTGTGATAAGACCGTAAGTACTTCTTGGGGCACCTAAATCAACATAAAAAAAAAAAAAAAAAAAAAAATATTGAAAGTATTCCTGATCTTGAGGGGTTATCTTTTAAAATTTATTCTAACCATTCTAATGCTGATAAAACAACTTTATGCAATATATTTTTTGAAAAAATAGTATTGAAAGATAAACTATTAAACATAAAAAATATAACACAAGAGATCAAGCTTTTTATCAAACGGAGAATGAAACACAAGCAAGATGCTACAAAAAAATTCTTTGCAGAGGATGCATCAAAACACACTGATTTGAAAATTAAAAAATATGGTCTTTTTATTAAATAGATATGGTCTTTTCTAAAAGACCGTATTGCGCTTGTTCACCTGACGGATTTATAGTATGCAAATGTCATGGAAGGGTTTGTTTGGAAGTAAAGTGTCTTTTTATAACTTTTAATAAGATAACTAAAGAGGAAGCTAGTGATTGTAACTTTTTTACAAATGGTAAAACATCACAAATTGCAAGTCGGCATATTTTGTTGTTTGGATACTTAAGGACTTATATGTTGAATTAATCAAATTTGATTTAGAGCTCTGGGATAAAGTAAAAAAAAAAAGAAAAATTAGATTTTTTTTTCAAAACAAAATATGTTTTTCTAACACTATTTCTATTAGAACCAATAACATTCTCTGGAAAATGTGACAAGTTAATACTTAAAGAGCAAGAAATCAGTGCTAATTAAATTAAACATTATAGCAATATTCAGCATGAAATATGTTGCACTTAGTTACACTGTTCTTGGCAAAAATTTAAAAAAGGATGATTATGAATTATTAGCAGATCAAGACTGGATTTGTTACATGTGTTCCATGTCTACTTTGTGTTAAGTTTTAAACTTCAAGAGTATCTCTTTATATGTTTATATGAAATCAATCAGTACATTGAATTCTTTCTTATCTGTCATTACATTTAATTCCTTTATCTAAAGCATATGTTAGATTAATATAATCATATTTTTAATTTTTTTTTTTTTTTTTTTTTGACAGAAAGTTGTAATTCTTAAAATTTTTTTTTTGTATTTTTAAAAGATTTTACAATCAAAAAAATGGGTTGAATTTTTCAATTTAAAGTAAATAGACATGATTTAAAAAAAAAACCAACTACAAATTTCTTTACATATCTTTCAGCTCTTATTGGTATAATTTCCTAAAGTTTGAACAGTAAGTAAACATTAGTTTAAACAGAAAAAAGTTCTAGTTTTTTATAATCATAGAGGAACATTATATTGTTTTATAAAAACGTTATAGCATATTTTAACGTTATATTAAAAAATATTTAGCAAACAAATTTTTTTTTTTAAGATTAAGTCTAAGACTAGTAGTTTTCTCAAGTTTGATAAAGCAGCACATACACACAGTATGTTATTCATGATTGGTAGATATATAGTAATAGTTGTGTTATTTTTAAAATGCGAAAGCGTTTTCTCCTTTTTATTGCCTGCTCTATATAAATGCGTACATTAGCAATGTTTGATGTTTCTTGAAATTTTTCTTTTAACATTTGTATTCCTATAGAAGCACTTGGAGGTATACAAAGTGTACACGGTTTAAATGCAAGATAAACTCAACACAAAAACTAATATCAAAAAAATTAATGCCCACTAAAGAGTTACATAAAAATAGCCAAAGCTAAATTATACAAAAGTGTTAATTAAACAACAAGAAAATAAATAAACAATCAAATAAACTTATTGCAAAAACACCTGCTTAATCAGTACAATTTAACTGTATGCTCACATCTTTTCTATTTTACTTAAAGATTTACAGAGAAGATTTTAATTAATTAATAAATTTAAATTTCTCTTAACTTATATTTAAATTGTGTTAATGTGAGTAAATGCATGTAAGTTTTGAAATTTTATACCTAGTTTGCTTAGTTATTTAATTGTTTGTTTTTATGTTTATAAAAGATTTGTTTACATTTTTGCCCTCCCTGGTTCATAATAGCCGCTTAATTCCAAAATGATCTATTGCTTTAATAAACAACTATATTCCATGGAATATAGTTGTTTATTAAAGCAATAGATCATTTTGGAATTAAGCGGCTATTATGAACCAGGGAGGGCATTTCTGGATTTTTGGATTTTCCTCTGGACATAGGAACATTTCTGGATCCAGAAAAAAAATTCCACACATTCTCAATATTAAAAAAGTTATTTAGCTTTTTGTGAAGAGTGCCCGGTTTGCATTACTTTTACTCTATATAATATTTTTAAATTGCATAAACATTTATTTTTTCAAAAAAGTTACAAAAAAAAATTGTTGAAAAATAATAACGTAGTCTTTTAAAAATAGTAATCTTCTATATAATATTGCCAAACTTAATAGTAGTAGTGTCCCTTGGAGCGTATTTGACACGAAACCCTTGGCAGCCATTGCAACCGAGGTATTGGCAAGAAAGAGTCGCAGCACTATAAGAATATGTGAACGAATATCTAACGTACGTAAACTTTAAACTATGTAATGTTAAAGCATATGTTAAAACATACTGAAACATTTATCACGTTTTACAGTTTGATTTTTACTTGAAAACTACATTGCGTCAACCTCTCCTTAATTTTGATCTAACATTTTTTTCCTCAAAAAAATTACAACATTTTTATAAAATCTACACTTGATGATATGCCGGCGTAGCTTGAGTGGATAGGGCGGCGAACTTCTGAACAAGGAACTAGAGGTTCGACTCCTACCAAAGGCGGCTGTTTTTTTTAATTTTTTTAATTATTTTAAAATACAAAATACTTTCGAAGTTTTATAAAGATTATATACAAACATATGTAACGTAACGATGTTATGCACTCACAAAAGAAAAGATTTTAAGAATGCTAAAACTTCATAAAACATTAAAAAAAAAAAAAAAAACATCACCAGGAGAAAAAAATGTTGCGTATCTATGATAATTGAGACACTTATGTTATTAATGTGCGAATGTAATTAGTCCTAATAAGCTGCGGATAGTCTGAAAAAAAAGTTGTCTGAAACTTAATAAAGAAAAAACTTAACAAGACAGCCCTGCTACTTCATAAGATGCTGCTGTGGAGGCAAAAAAAAAAAAAAACCTGTAGCTAGATAAAACTTTAAAACTTTCTTTTGACAATTAAAAGTTTATTTTGCTACATTAACTTTTTTACTATAAATATATGCAGCAACTGTTTTTCAAAACGCCTTCAAAATGCTTATGACGTAATTCAAAAAAAACCCAATTAAAAATAAAATTGTTTGGAAAAACTCTTCGTAAAACGTTTTTTGAAACGAATAACTTTTATTTAGTTTTTTTTTTCTTTTGTGCAACTTTCTTTTCAATAAATTTCTTTACCTTTCAGAATATGACCATTTTAAACAATGCTATAGAAAAAATATCAGTAAATTGATTAGTAGTATTTCAATTATATTAATTAGATTAAATTATATATATTAAATTATATATTATATATATTAAATTAAATAGATAAATAAATTGATATTCAGTAAATTTTTTTATACTTAGTGACAAAATAGACTAATTAGATAAGTCGTTAAGTAGAATGCTAAGAATATATTTATGGCGGTTATTGTTGTTAAGGGTGATTAATAGGCAAATAAATTAAAAGCTAATCAGGGCTTTGAATAAATTATAAACTAATCAGGGAAGTTTTATTGGTGAACCTAATAAATAGGAAGATAACATATAATTCAGGTAGACATTGTTTTCACTTTTTCGCCAAACTTTGATATCTTTGATATTAAAAAATATGACCTTTCCAATAATTATAGATGGTAGTTTATCAACCTTTTTTTTCGGATCCACAATCCGTTATGATTTGTATTTTATCAATGTGAACGAAAGTCTATTCAAATATCTAAATATGTAAACTTTAAGTGCTTTAATTATCAATCAGTATAATTATAAAGTAGATGACATCAAATTCTACCGATTTATTTTTACTTAATAATTTCATTGCGACAATATCTCTTTATTTTAAAGCATTAAATGTTGTTTTTTAAAGTTTAATAAGTTTTCTGTTTATTAAATAGTGTAAAAAGATGATATAGCGTTCCAAAGCGATTGAAGTGCTTCGCTTCGGTTCAAAACCTTTTGCTTACACATTTTTTTTTAAAAATCTTTTCCAGTTTTCTAGAAAACAAAGAAAAACAAGTTTAAATGCATATAGATGTTATACGCATTACATAAAAATAAAGATATAATATACTATAAGAAAGCAAACGGAGAGAATTTTTAAAAACGTTTTTAAAAATTTTTAAAAACATAAAAACGCTGTTGGAAATTTGTTGCGCATATATCATGATAGAGGTACTTATGTTTTAGGTAATTAGTTAAAACTGCGAGTTCAACACACATTAAAGAGATAAATTTCTTTCATATATATAAAAAAAAGGTTTTACATGCAATCTGAAATTTTTATTAAAACTAACTGGTCAAGAGTCCTAAAAAGTACGGAAGGGTATGAAAAAAAAAATTGTAATCTGAAACCTAAAAAAAAAAAATTAGTTACTCCAGAAGGTTACAAACAGAAAATCCACAAAATTTCGCCTAATCCGCTAATAGAAATGCTCGAATATTAAGATATAAACAAATATTAAATGATTTTTGTATTACGAAACGTACGCCAACTCTTAAACCACTGTAAAACTACCTTGCGGTTATCTAATTAAATCCACCAAATCCGTTAATAAAAACAGCTTAATTAATAGATTCAAAACCATCTGATTTTTGTATTATGATATGTGCGCCAACTGTACTCTAAAACCAATAAAACTCGGCCATGTGGTCTTCATATCGATTATAACAATTGAAAAGCGAGGGACGACAAGTAAGTTGTATCTACAAGTTTAATTATTGTAATCTTGATTTAAAAAATTAAACTTATTTTATAATTACCATGTTAATATGTTTGAAGTTAATATGTTTTTGATCCAAAAATAAACATTAAGATTCTTTTATAGAAAGGAGCAGCCAAGATACAGAAGGTATTCTTTTAATTTTGTATAACATTAATTAAAGAGATAAAAAGAGATGATACGTCAATAATACTGAGATATTTAGCTTATTTTTTTATTAAGAAATTACATTAAGAAAATTTTGTATATCTTTAGGCGACAAAGAAGTTTCTGCATTTTTTCGAAGTAAGCCATATATATATACTATATATAGTAGCAGTTACATATGTTCTAAAAGTGGCGGAGCTGTACTTGATTTACGGTGTGAATAAAACGATGATTTAATTTAGCCGTTTTTAATTAAAATCAACCAAGATATGCCGCCCTCCCCTAACCCCGTGAATCAAGTACACCCCCCTAAAATTTAACTAAAATTAAAAAATATATAAATTAATTTTTAGAACTTTAAAAGGCTGGACCCAAAAATCAGTTTTTGTTTATTCCGCTATTTTGATTGATGTTTTTGTAAAGCAGTGAACCTTAAAAACGCGTATAAGCTTTATTTAAGGTGTTTAAGCTATAATTTCATAAAACGTGTTTAAGCTAAAATTGACTTTTAAGTCTTCTAACTACTAAACTTTCACGTAAAATGAAACTTTTTGTCATTTACTGAATGTGTTAAATTATAAAACTGTGCAACAGTTTTATAATTTAAGACAAATCTTATATGTTTAATTGAAAAAGTAAATATTTTGAAAATTAATTTTGTCTATATATATATATATATATTAGATGTTCAAGAGATCAGAGCCGAAGAGCTCTTGCCAAGTAAGCTAATTTTGTATGAGAAGGATATGTTACAAAGATATATATTTCACCAATTTCAGCAATTTGTTAATTATAACTTTTTTTTAATGTTTAGCGGTAGTAATGAACAAGCTAAGTGAGGAATTTTGTTGTTGTTTTTTGTTTTTTTTTGTGTGCAAATACATTTATGCTTTTTTAGTTTTTTTAAAGTTATTTAGCAACTGACTTTTGTCAGTTGTGACAGTTTGTCAGTCAGCAAGTGACTTTTGTAACTTTTAAATGTATTTTATTTAGAAAAATTAGAAGATTCTTTTGAGAATCTAAGTAAGCAATTTGTTATTGTTGTTGTAATGCTCTTTATTTTTTTTATTACATATTTATTTAACATAAAGTTATTCTTTATTTATAACATAAAGTTATTCTATATTTGGCAAGTTAGTTTATTTTAATGTTTATAAGTTTTTCATTTTATTTAGAAAAATTAGAACATTCAATGGGTAAACAGAATTTGATTATATTACATTTGTGTATTATAGATAAAGCATTTTACTTTCAAAAAAAAAGGTGTATTCTATGGTCTTTTAGCTTTTTTGATACAATTTTTAGCATTTTTTTTATAGGGCTTATATTTCAACAACTTAGTAAGTTACTATATTGTTCTTGTAAATTGTTTCTTTACTTTTATTTTTTATTTTTTTTGTCGCTTTTTTCTTTTTTGGTTTGTTTTGTTTTGTGATTGTTATTTTTGCCTTTTGTTTTGTTCCAATTTTATTTATAGATTTCCTAAAGTTGACAAATATTCTGCATGTTAGTTTCTTTCCTAATGTTAATGAGTTTTTTTTATTCTATTTAGAAAATTTAGAAAATTCAATTGGTAAGGAAAGTACACTTATGTTTCTTTTTGTTTAATTTTAACACACATTTTTTGATGTTTGTGTGCGGTTTTATCACTCTAAAATAAACTGCTTAATTGATTAGTATATGTTAGTTTATGTAAATATATTTTTTACCTCCACTATAGCGTCATCTGCAGTACCATCAGGTAATGTGTTTTGCATTCTTATGCAGTTTTAAGAGTGTTATGTGTGTTAAAACTTAAAGATAGCATATCTTAATTTACAGATTACTTTATTTATTTATTTTTTTGTCTCTACATTAGCACCTCAAGCAATAATATCAGGTAATCTGTTTAGCATACTTATGCAGTTTTATGGGTTTTATGTGTATTTAAACTTAATCATTACTGTTTTCATGCAATTACATAAATGTTTAACATATGTTACTTTATACACTTTTTTTTTTACCTTTACAATAGCACCAATGTCATCATATGCAGTACCATCAGGTAATGTGTTTTGCATACTTATGCAGTTTTATGAGTGTTATGTGTATTGGAACTTAAACATTACTTTTTTCATGTTTGTAAACAATTACATAAATGTATAACATATGTTACTTTATACACTTTTTTTTTTTTTACTTTAACAATAGCATCAATATCATCTACAGTACCATCAGGTAATGTGTTTTGCATACTTATGCAGTTTTATGGGTTTCATGTGTATTGAACTTAAACATTACTTTTTTCATGTTTGTAAACAATTTCATAAATTTATAACATATGTTACTTTATACACTTTTTTTTTTTTTTACTTTCACAATAGCATCAATATCATCTGCAGTACCATCAGGTAATGTAGTTTGCATACTTATGCAGTTTTATGGGTTTTATGTGTATTGAAACTTAAACATTACTTTTTTCATATTTGTTATCATTTACATAAATTTTTAAAATATGTTACTCTATATATTTTTTTGTGTCAGTAGGAATTTTTATCTTTAGCAATGCTGATAAAACTGAATTTTCTAAAAAAAAGAGTATTTCCAGCTTTCCAACCAAATATTAGAGACTTTTACAAAAGCACCCTCACAAAGTAAGTGTCTAATATTTATTTAATATTACTAAATTTCGTTTCGTATTTTTTATTTTTCAAATGAATTAACATAAAACAAATAAATGTGCGTTCAGTGTTATTAATAATGATTTTATTTCATATTTAGATAATGCTTTTATAATCAATTTAAAAGTCTTTCAAATCGTTAATCATTTTCTAAAGGCGAAAAAGAAGAATCATCAATCTTCATACTATTTAATAAAGCTATTTTAATAAAACGCAATACAAATTGTTGTAAATTAGTATTTGAATAATTTTCACGTTGCTACCTTATTTTGCAGTTTCCTATCACTTTGTATTGAATTAACTAAATCCAATATTAAAGTGCCTTATATCAAGTACTTCACATTTTCTGTTTTTGTTTTATGCAGAAAAACAGATCAAGTTAATTTATTTGACTTGCCTAGCTACTTATTTTACACGCCTAGCGACAGTGAGTGTGCATAAATCAACAGAGGATTTGGGTTTGGGCAGGTTGTCTTGAACTAAATGATTTACCTTCTTCATGTTAAGCTCTAAATATAAATATACGGAAAAGGTGCATATGTGAATTTTTTTTTTTTTTCTAGCACATAATCTATTGTTCACTAAAAAATATTAGAGTGAGAAATAAAGATAAGGTTAATGTGGAATAGAGTTTGTCCTTTTAAGTGAAAAACTATTTTATAATCTATCTATCTTCTATATAATAATGCCAAACTTAATAGTAGTGTTAGTAGAAAGAGTCGCAACACTTTTTTTTAGAAGAAAACGTGTATGCAAATATCTAACGTACGTAATTAAGTAATGATAAAACATACTGAAACATTTTTCAAGTTTTATACTTTGACTTTGACTTAAAAATTGCATTGCGTCAACCTCTCCTAATTTTTTGATCTACAGCAATTCCGTTAAAAACAATTTTTATATTTTTTTAAAATTTCGATATTTGATGTGTCAGCATGGCCGAGTGGTTAGCGCGCTAAGCCTCTGAACGTAATAGTCGTGGTTCAAATTTACCGCCAGCGATTTTTTTCTTTAAATTACAAAATATTTGTGAAGTTAAACAAGTTAAATGTTATACACTTTAACCGTTTTTTTTTTTTAATTTTATAAATTTTTTGGATTTCTTAAAACACCAATAAACGTGGCGAAAATTTTTTGCGTGTGTGTCACGATTTTGATACTGTTCTCGCATAATTGGTCCTAATAAGCTACGGATAGTCTTAAAAAAAAAGGTCCTAAAACCTAATAAGGAAAAAATTTGATAAAACCGTCGTGCTACTCCACATGGTATTGCAGTGGAGGCAGGGAAAAAAAAAGCAATTAAAAGGTTTTTTGTTATATTTAAATTTTTGCTATAAATATAGCCAGGTTAAAAAAATTTAAAAAAATGTATTGAGATTTTTTAGGCGCGGATTTGAAGCCTTGCACAGCGGCTCTGATGACTGCGCACTTAACTTGTGAGCTATCAAAGTTATGCATGTAGTTAGGTGCTTCAACATTTTTTTAAAAATGTAAAATGAAAACAAAATAAATACCATAAGTAAGAGCTAAATAATAACGTTTAAAAATTACCGAATATTTTGTTATAATATTATTAGTTTTTCAACTTTTAAACCACAAAATTTATAATTTATTTTTTTGCATGACTTTTGACGCTTTAAGCGACTAACGTTTTAAAGAATTGCATTACCGTTTCCGTCTAATACAAAGATAACTATAAAAGACCGTTATTGTTCAAAACTAAGCATATAATAATAATAAATATAGTGAACTATTGAATATGGCTAGGACGCAACCATAAACCATGGTCCATGGCTGGTCTAAAAGTAGGAAGTAGTTTAGTTCAGAATTTTTTTTAAAAAAAATAAATAAACGGGGTTTAATAAGCTATATACGCATGCGGAAAAAGTTCGTATGTTAAAGTTTTTTTTTGCTCTTAAAGCAAATTTTTTTAATGAATTTTTTTCCACAGTTTACTAAAAAATATTGAAGTAAATAAAGAACAAGTAAAGAAATGATTGGCGTGGAATTGATAAATATAGAAGTAGAAGAAAAGACCTGCATTTACCGATACGGACAGCTAGATTAAGAAAATAAAGCAAAAGGTTTGTGTGGAATAGACTTACAAAGACCCGTATTTTTACGGGTCAATTCAGCTAGTATTTAATAATGTCATGCTCTAATTAATAAGTCTAGTTAAAAAATAGGTTTTTAACTTTTTTATTTGTAAAAATAGGAAAAAATTAATAAATAAAATAGCCCAGCAATTCAAATAAAATAAACTACCAACAAGCAATTTAATTTAATTTTAATTTGTGACAATCTTAATTTGTGACAAAGTTAATTTTAATTTGTGACAAGCGCATCGCGTAACGAATTTAAAAACTATTATAAATTTCATAATATAAGAGATTGAAACTCCTATCGATATTATAAAAAAAAAAATTTCTCAAATAATAAAATGTTTGCTTAAAAGACTTTAAAAAATCGTAAGTTTAACTATAAAAATTAATTGTATGAACATTACAAAAAGCTTCAAAACTTTTCCATTAAAACAACAAAATACATAGGTAAATAAAGTTATTTTATACTCTAGTATAACTCACATAAAATGTGTAAAAGCTAGCAGTCGCAAAAGGTTTTGAATTTATTTATAAATTAAAGTAACATAAAAAAAAAATTCTTTCTAAAAGTTAAAAGATTTTTAGGAATACATGGAAAAATAGTTTCAAACGTTTAAATTATCATAAAAAATACATGCCTACATAAAAAAAATTATTAATTACATTTTTTGTTAATTTATACATGCGTTTATGTAAACAATCATTATAAATAATTTTATGATTTTATTTAAAGCCTTTGCGCAAAATAAAAACTTTAGAAAAGATCAATGATAAAAAGTTATTCATAACGGTAGGCTCGCTTGTCAAACCCCTATTCCGACGTTGAGCGTCCTTTGCGTCCGCGAGCTTGTATTTCTAGAAAATAGGCGAAATGGGGTATATAGGGATTTGCGCTGCGGTGTGCACATACACCGACTGATTTTTAGAGAGAACAATGCAGCGGAGTGTGGAAACAACGACTGAGGGTTTGGAGTAGGCAGGTTCTCTTTTAAATAAAAAAGTCGTTTTATTTACATTTTTGGACCTTGAGGACAGCGTCGGAATAACGGTTTGACAAGAGAGCTTGCCATTTATAACGTAACACTTTTTATTGCATTTAGATTGTTAAAACATCAAAATAGCCGTGTTCCAGTTGTGATGAAAAAAAAAATTACGTGGTCAGTTACAGAGTGCGATCGGACCCCATTTCTGTCCAAGTCTGATTATATATATATATATATATATATATATATATATATATATATATATATATATATATATATATATATATATATATATATATATATATATATATATATATATATATATATATATATATATATATATATATATATATATATATATATATATATATATATGTATATATATATAGATGTATATACCCAGCAAACATGCTTTCAGCGGACCGCGATGCGCAAAGCCGCCGCCAGAATGCCGGTGCTGGCCCTTTGTGATTCCTAATGCGGCTTACCGCTGCCGGGTAGCTGATGTAGGACCGGCATGCTAATTTGTGTTGACTTTCCGCCATCGGCCGAAGAGCGATAAAACACCTCGTTGCCAATGCGATTTTAAATAGGCATGCCAGCTTCGGTAAGTTTATGACGATACGCTTTAGTTTTGCCAACACAATGCCCGAGATGGCTCCCGGATAACGGTAGAATCGAGTGTAGGGGAGAAATACTCCTATTGAATTATAAAAAACCCGTATCCGCATCCCGCATTACGATTAGCGACATGCGACAAATGTTATGCAGGTCAAAATACGGGCTAATGTTTCCGTCGGGAGTATTTCTTCCCTACGTAAAATTCATAACGGTAAGATGTCGTAAAAACACCAAAAGTAAGCATTTCAAGCGCCATGAGATTTAGATTAATCGATTTTTATATTTTATACTGTAGTATATAGTCTATGTAAAACAGTAAGTAATAAATAAATAGTATTAAAAAAAATCAAATCAGTCTTTTTATTTTAAAGTCTTACAATATAGGTTATATATATTAAATCTACATCTATACTTTAATAAAGTATAGATGTAGATTTAATATATATAACCTATATTGTATATTTTATAATATAAAGTCCGATTTATTTTATTTATTAAATTATATTTTATAATATAAAGTCTTTATATTATAAAATATACCTAGCTATAATTATTGCTTATAAATATTAAAAGTTACATGATTTTATACCTTTATCTATATTTATAAATTATAAATATAGATATTAATATAATATATTATAATATAATATAAAGTATACTTTACTATATATTATATTATAATATATTATATTTATGTCTATATTTATAATTTATATTTATATCTATATTTATACTTATATATTATATCTATATCTATACTTAGTATATATTACTATATATTATATCTATATCTATACTTAGTATAGATATAAAGTATAGATATACATATAGGTTCAATATATGTTTATAAGACTCAAAATTAAAAATTCTAATTTGATTTTATTTTAAACGTATATAACTTTAACAATATTGTTACAGTTATGTAACAATATTATTATAATATTGTTACATAACTGTTACATATATTATAACCATATTAGTATAACATTGTTCTTGTTATATTAAAAGTTACATGACTAGTCATATGACTTTTAATATAACAAGAACAATGTTAAACTAATATGAAGTTATATATATATATATATATATATATATATATATATATATATATATATATATATATATATATATATATATACCTATATATAATATATACATTTTTAAATATGTAGCAGCTTTAGTAAATAAAACAATTTATGTAAGTTTCAATAGTGAGCTTTTAGAAAAAACGACGAAAGATGTTGAATGTTGAATATTGCCTAAAAGATCTTACCATTAAATCAAGCAATATTTCACATTTACCAGAAGAAGTACAACCATTGTATTTAAAAAGTATATCAGATCAAAAACTTTCAACTGAGAGTGCTGTTCCCTAAGGTGCAAATAATATTGATTGTGAAGTGAACTCTGAAAG